>JBBUKS010000041.1:442219-475995 GCA_038050645.1 Hedychium gardnerianum
CTCCTAATGCTTGTACTTCTCCTACCTTTTCCTTAAATATGTTTTGATTCTCATCCTTTAACTTCCACCACTTAATTTTAGGAGTCGTATATAATTAAAAATTAAAATTTTAAGCTCAAGTCTTTATGGTAAGTTCAAGAAGTTTTGCAGTGAAATATGAGATTCTATGATAAAAATAGACCTTCAGGATGAGCAAGTGAACTCAGCTACCATCTCATGCCTTATTCTTCTTTGAAATATTCTACAAGACGATATATATTCTTTGTTCATTTTTCCTAATCCCGAGAAGGCAAAGAATCCTCATTTACAAGAGCAAGAAGCCCACACACGCAACCCCCATATCAATCACTGAATCTAGTCTACTCTCAGAAGCTGTTAATCTTCGTTCAACTAAAAATAGTCTTCCTAGATTCTGAGCATGTGGTTACTTATTCCAGCCTACCTATAATCTAATAGTCCCATTTGATCTTATCTGCTGTTTATAATAATTAAATCATCAGATGAAGTCAATCCAACAAAAAGGAAGATTAACTTTTTCACCCATCTCAGATTTTTTTCCTTCAGCTGGGTCCTGCTATAAAAAGACAATTCTAGGATTCTAATTACTGTTCTTGATCAGATAAGCATGCCTAAGTTAGTGGATAAAAGCACTCTCAGCTGTAAAGATTAAACGATGTGTATCTCTAATTTGTAATAGAACACCAAATAAGACTGAAGATGATTGGTCCTTTATGGAGAGAGATAGACAGAGAGAGGAGCAATTCCCCAACATAGCATCTTGTTGTCCTGTGAGAGGTGTGGTGCTTCTCTGTCTGGAGTATTTTCTTCAATGATTACATGTAGAATTAGTGAAATTTGGAATTATTTGATCTTATTTTTTACCCTCCCTTTGTTTGTGTTTTTCCCCCCCTTTGGTTTCTTAGCCTTTTCTATCCTTGTTAGCAATTCCTATGGAGATTTGACTCAATGATGGCGTCATCATGGTGATGAGACTGGGAGAGACTTCGAGGCTTCTTCATTTGGTATTTATGAGGGCAATAAATGGAAGAGTGAGAAGTTGGTAGAAAGGAAGATGCTTGATAAGCAGCCAAAGTGATGAATTTGCAGGTGAAAAAATTGTGTCTTCATTTCTTCTGTTTCAATTTTTTATTGGGTTCATTGAAGCTTCAATGGAATAGTAAGTTCAAGATGGATCTTGAAGTAGAGATGTCAAAAAATTTCCTTATTTTTGTAGTGAAGCTTGTAATCCTCTTAGAATTTGGTCTACCTATTTCCCCCCCTTGAAATCATTCTTGAGATCTAATCTTTTTGCCTATTCATCAGTTTTGAATCACTATCATCTCTTTGCAATTAAAACAACTTTATGATATCCTCCTCTCCATTATGAACTACTTTGTTAATCTCTTTTCCCCCCTTTAAAGATACTGTCTGAAACTTTCCTTGAATTTTCAGATATCTTCTCATCCTATAACAGAAGAATCTTTCTGCATTCTTATCAGGAGAAAGATACTTCTGAAATAAAGAATTCCTTCACAGAAATGAAATTCTACTCTGATGATGAGTTGGTAATTATTTTTATATTTCCCACAATAGTATACTTTGTTCTATTTTTCCTTCTCTTGTGCTCATCTTTCCATCCTTCAGATGTAACTCTATCATTCTCTTGAATAAATTGCCATATTATACCCCTAAACTCACAATCATACCTAGTAGTTGCCATGTTTCTCTGGCTAATTGCGACTTGTTACTTCATTGATGCAAAAAAGGAGACTTGAGGATTCAGATTCTATCTTATCATTTTCTCTTCTTTTCTTTTTCTTTTTCTTTTTCCTTCTTTCTTGAAAAACTTGAATTCTTCTCTGATCACTATAAGAAAAATAGGTTTAAAAGGAGAAACCTGAAACCCTAGAACTGTTAATGGTATCTTTAAGGATCAAGATGTTTGGTTAAGTAATCCATGTTTTTAGCCTAAGACTTGATCTCCTATTTATCCGCTTTTTTGAAAAGGAGCAACAATTATGTAGTGACTACAGGAGCGACGACATCAGATTCAGATGCTCTGAACCAGCTTAAGTTTTCAATGAAGAAACATGTAGAATGCCATGGCAGTGATTCAGTGAGGAATACAATGTTGAAGCATGAAGAAATCTTCAAGGAACAGGTAAAAAATGTCCTATTTTAATTGCATTTCTACCCTAAACAAACGCATTGTTGCTACTGAATAATTCTGTTTCAGTTACTAACTGTGCAAGTAGCACTCGTATAATTCATCAATTTAAAGAAAAGGATCAAATTCTGACTCACCGAGATGAGCTGAATGCTGTAGGTTAGTGAACTCCATCGTCTGTATCAAGTCCAGAAGATGTTGATGGTTGAGCTGGTGAACAAGGAAGAAGAGCTCAATTCCTTGCCAAGTGAAGCTACAGAAACAGTTGCAGAAACAAAGACTAGAATCTGGAGTAGTGCTTCAACCTCAGAGATCACTGAATCTTCTCATGTCAGTAATGTGAACCAATCTGCAGCTTGCAGCACAAGGACAAACCTCCTCTCAAGGGAGCTAAGTTTCTGCTCTCGCAACCGATCATCGAGTGAACATATCGTGGGATTTGACTTCAAACAACCAGTTCAAGAGAACACTTGCACAGGAGAAAGGAACACCAAACAGCTACAAGAAACATGGTCTGATGATAGAAGTGAAATTGACTTGACACTTAGTATAGTATGTGGTCCTAAAAGCATAGAAGAACAAACAGTTTCACCGTGCCCGAATGCTGATATTGACCGCTTGGATCCAACTAGTAGCGATATTAGGTTGAGGCAGATTAAGCAGGAGAAAGAAGAGGATTGTAGTGATACCTCTTTTGGGATAGACACGAGAATGTTGAAAAGTCCCCCTTGGATTCTGGGTGCTCTAAATTTGAACAAGAAATGAAACAACACAAAATTTTGTTTCTCGTTGCTTGGATCCTTAAAAAAATTGGTGAAAGAGAACTCTGAACACGGCCTTTTACAGTAGCAGCCAATATCGATTGCTTTATACAGCCAATATGTTTTTTTGGTTTTTAAGTTTGTTAATCTTACTCTTGATTTCTTTTGTTTTGTCATTTAGAACAAAAGTGGTCCAAAAGTGTAGTATCTCTTTTCATCCTAAATATATTCTTCGTAAACACAATTCTCATCTAGCATGTTGAAACAAGCTGAACTTGGTTGGTAGTTTCAGACTTTATGATATTTTCATAAATTTAATAGGGTTGATTGTGAGTTGAGTTCTCTGTAGGGTTTAGATTTATGGACTTTGGGTCGATTTGGGTGATCCATCCAAATTCACGTGTTGACCATGAGTCCATATTGTTGGAAATTTTGAATGGAAACAAGAGTGGTGGTTTACGTGTTGAGCATGTGTCCATATTGTTGGAAATTTTGAATGAAAACAAGAGAGGTGGAAAGGAAGGAGACTCCATTGTGAATGGAGTTGTAGTCCCACATTGATAGTTTCATGATATTATGGTTGGTTTATAATGTATCTCAAGCATTGTGGTTGTGAACGTATGCATGGAGAGAGACTCTCTCTCACATGTGGACCCGCAGGGGTATAAATTCAAAGTTTGGATTACACTGAAGTGGTCATTTAGGATTTTGTCGGATCAATCGAGGCAGAATTTGCCCAAGCGAATGAACTAATATTTTTTCACATGATTACTCTTTTTGTTGATGCTCAGAAGTATAACGGATGTATCAATGTGAGATTAATACAGAATTTGTAATCGCCGACTGACACAGTCAACCAACGACTAGCGAGAAAATGCAATGAATGACTTTTATTCGGTCATTTACTACAGCCAAGTCAAAGGTCTGAGCTCCTATATAAGAGGTCATGAGCAGTCAGAAGGAACAAGAGATAGCAAAGAAATTCTTCCATCTTCGTTCCCTCGATTTTCTTCTCTGTTGTTCATTTCGATCGACAGTCTTCCCTTGATAGCAATCGGATATTTTCTCAGTTCGCTACGAACAACCCATGCTAAGTTACAATCATGGTTTCTCTGTTGTATCCTGGGAAACAGAAGATTTTCCTCTCTATCGTTCATTTCGATCAACAGTGTTCCCTTGATAGCAATCGAGTATTTTTTTCAGTTCGCTACGAACAAACCATGCTAAGTTGCAATCGTGGTTTCTTTGTTGTATCTTGGGAAATAGACGTCCATCGTAACATTAAAATACAACCGAAGGGAATGAATCTATTTTAAGAAAACTGTGTCAAACACAGACCTCATCATCTTTCTCTTTCGACTCGGCGCTCAGGCAACAACGATCCATTCAGACTCGACAGTCGGGTGACTTGAAGTCCCAACTCGACTGACTCAACTGCTCTCGGAAGTACTCGGCATTCCGACTCGATTACCTGCTCGGGCAACTTGCGTCCCGATTCAAAAGCACTTGGCGTCCACTCAAGAGCACTCGACGTCAACTCAACGGCGACTCGGCAACTCGACATCTCGACCGACTCGGCCAAGTTGTTACTCGACATTCAGCAATCGGGCAACTCAACTTTCGACAGTCAGGCTACTCAACCGACTCGACACTCGACTTCCTTACTCGGACTCGTCACTCAGCTTCCCACTCGGGCTCGGGAAGCACTTGGCAGTCACCTAGCGAAGTCCTACTCGAGCTCAGACAACCCAATAACTCGGCCTAACTTTCCAGGACAGTTTGAGATTATCCGCTCAAGTCATCTTAACATATAAGTATAATTTTAATTTGTAATTTCAATTCAAACTATTCCTCTGTAACTCTGGCAATAATCTCCGATAGATTGTGGAATATTTTCCAACACATATATAAATGTGAATATTATGATTCATAATGGAGTTCTTTTTGTTTATGTAAAGATGGATAGACATAGTAGATAGTTCATTAGATTTGACTTTGTTTATTATTGTTCATCGTTATTCTTTGTTCTTTGATAGAAGGCTCTCCTACTAGTGTTGTGAAAAATCCTTATCTTGTTCTTAAACCCCAGTTTAGCCTGAGGCAAGCTGTTAGGTGAACTAATACTATTATTGTTATCAGACATCACTGTTCAAATTGGATTTTTGTATCATGCTTTTGACTTTTCATTGGTTTGTTACCTGAACAGTTGGGATTGGCAAGGGATGTAAGAATTGAATGAGATCATAGATTGGACTCGATTTGAAATATTTCATTCAAAGTAAAAAGAAAAAGTATTATCACTTTGAATGATATGGATTTTGTAGATAAACTTATGCACGGTATGATTCTTATTGTTAGGTTGCACAATCATGATAATTTTTCTATCTTTCACTTCTAATGACTTGGTTGGGAGAAAACAAGACAATCTACAGCATTAAGTAGGAGAATTTGTTAAGATTCACATAAGAGAAGTCAACTCAAGTCAACTATACCTACTTCTGATCTGTGAAGCATAAAAGGTAAAAAAAAAAATATCAATTATATTTATCAGATTATACTTGATGACTATTGCTGAATTCTAAGAATGTACAAGAACCATAATATTTCTATAATGATAAGCAAGAGTCTATCTCCCTCATGGTTGACCTGAGCCATATTTCTTTATGGCGAGAAGCAAAAACTCTATCTTCCTCGAGTCTGCATGTGAAAAAATAGGGTCATGCATCAAACTCTAACAACATTAAACCTCCTTTTTTGGTTCTCAAGGCTATAATTTTTGAATCAAATATCTTCAAACATTTGTGAAATTAAAAACTCGCGTTGGAGCTTAATTACAATGCAAAAGTATATCGAAGTGCTGTAATTCGTCTTTTCCTAATAAGAGGTAAACAGGACGAAAACGATGAGAGGCTTGCATTTATAAGTTATTCTCTCATATCCATAAATCAAGTACAACACTAGGTAAAATTCATCTGCTACATTATATAATGATCTCTAGTTAAATTTCTAGTGTTTTGTACTGCATCACCTTAATGGCCAAACATCTGTAAGAGTCCTAGACTGTATAATGCTGCTGGATGTTGTCAATGTCGAGCCCCTTTAGCTTGACAACTGATTCCACATGACCCTTCAGAGTGTTCAGCTCTCTTATCCTGCAAAACAATCACCCATTTGTACATTAACAGTTTAATCATCTCTTTGTGATATAAGTTTAATTGTGTAGAAATGGCATTCCGTTGATTGAGTTGAATATTACAGACAACAAACCTAGCAATCTCAGCTCGTCGCTTGGCCTGCTCGGCAATCTCAGAGAGCTCAAGGAAGCTGCTCTTGTCAGAGAAAAGATTGCTGGAGTCAGGTGTTTGGAGGCCATGAAGCGTTCTCTGTGCAACAGCCCATTGAGCTTCCCTTTCCTCTCTTCCATAGTTCTTCTTTGTGGTAAAGGCAGTCTGCGATAGTAAGGACAAGTATGGATGTGAGAAAAATCAGTGGCAAATAATCTGGTGTTTAAGAAGTTCAGGCTTAATCTTTGCTGAACCTTCTGCTCGAAGAGATTATCCCACGCTTTTCCACTTAGAATGTAGCGAATGAAGAACTTGAAAAGGTCCAATGGGATGTAGAAAACTAGACTATACAGCCATATAACTCCAGCCCATCCCCAGCCACAGCCTTTGATTTTGGCAAAATTCCAGTTAGCATAGACGGCAATAAGAGTTGCAACCTGCACGATGAATCCTTGCTTATTCGAGCAGAAATTCAATTTTTGAAAAAATAATAGTAATAATATGGTAGACTTTTGGCCCCTGTGTTCATTAATAAGAAAGTAGCGATAATACAGGAGAAATTGAATGTTATATTAGTATAACCATGTATGAAAAATTGCAATTAGAAAAGCACTGCCGTGTTACTATTCTGCAAACTTATTTTGCACAATAAGCAATAAAGAAAAAATTTAAAGAGCAACTTGTTCTAAAATTTATCTTTGCTTTACTCTGAAAATTCCAGATGAAATCAAATAAGTATGCAGAATAATCTTAGCGAAAGCATAACATTCATACGACAAGGAACAGATGAGCTTGACAATGATTATTTGTGGGCACAATAGACATTGATTTTAGAAGATTATGTGGGGAAAAAGGCTTCACTTACAAGTTGTGCGATCACAAAGGCACTGACTAATAGAAGTCCAGGGCGTTCAAGAAAGCTCCAACCGCGTGATCTTGTGACAAAAATGAGAGCCTGGCTAACAATACTGACTTGAAGGTACAGAGCAGCCATCATTTCATGGTCACTTTTCCTTATTGATCTAACTTTGAATTTATCCTGTGTTAACACACCAAAACAAAAAAAAAAAATGCATTTGTCAGAACAAGAAAATGAAAAGCTCTTCGGCCATTTGTTTTTATTTCTCTTTCTTTTATCAATAAGAATAAATTTGGTTGTTCCAATAGAGGTACTAACAGCAGCAAATAAAAACAAGTCTTCAGCAATCGATTACATTCAGAGAGGGGTTGAACCAAGAAGAGGGTGCTTACTGAGAAGAAGTCTGTCTCCCTCATAGCCCAGAAGAAGACGACAGTCATCAAAGCTAAATAAGATCCTAACACGACACCGGTGGCAAAAATCTCCTTCAACTTCCAACTGTCAGGCAATGGAGATGGTTTCACCCGGTCTTTGGAGATTGTCATGATAGTACCTGCAAATAGAGCAGAAGAGAACATAGTAAAAAAGACTCATCCAGAGAAAGTGTTAAGTAAATTGCAGTAGTCGAGGGCCTCACCATCATTAAGTATGGCAATTATCAGAATCATAAAAGGTGAGAAGTCAAATTTCCATATCAGTGCGATAAGCATAAAACCAAGCTGCATAATTTTCTAAGTTAATAAGAGAATATTATGCAATCAATTTCACAAATTATAACTACAGACTATGCTTTTCAACATACCACAATACGGATTGTAATAGAAACAGCATAGATCTGCAAACAAACCAAAATGGATAAATATCATAAAGTTGAATTAAAAAGTAGAATCAAATAAATGGAGCATACTGTGTAGTTTTTCATTCTCTGGAAGATGGCTCTACTTGTAAGTACAGCACTGATAATGACACTGAGACCAGGTTCAGTGAGGACAATATCGGAAGCACTTCTTGCAGCATCCGTGGCATCAGCAACAGCAATGCCAATATCAGCCTTCTTCAAGGCCGGTGCATCATTCACACCATCTCCTGTCATACCACATATGTGCTTCTTTTCCTGCAACCTCTTCACTATCTCATACTTGTGCTCTGATTCAAAGATAAATTTGTTTCAATGAAAAAATGGCGATCATTAGGCAGAGTTCAGAAAGCTAGAGTCTCTATTCATGAAGTACAATAAACCAACCAGGGAAAACTCCTGCAAAACCATCAGCCTTCTCAATCAGCTCATCCACAGGAAGTCCAGCGATTGACTCGTCCGTAGTTTGGCCAAGGAGCGAGGAGGAAGGATACATGTTTGACCCCATTCCAAGCCTTCTACCAGTTTCTTTAGCTATTGCAAGCTGGTCACCTGGTGAACAAGAAAGCATGTCAATAAGAGACAAGCAAAAAATGCAACAGTGGATCAAACATGAATAAAGCAATCAATCACCAGTAATCATCTTCACATTCACGCCAAGATTAAGAGCTCTGCGGATAGTTTCTGCACTGTCATGCCTTGGGGGATCAAAGAGAGGCAACAATCCGACGAACTCCCATGGCCCACCTGAGCTATCCTTCGTCCTCTCTGGTACTTTCTGTAAACAATGACGCAAAACTAAAACACATAATTGGGCATTGAAACGGAACGCTGCTCTCACAGATAAACAATCAAACACCTGTCGGGCAACAGCCAGCGATCGAAGCCCGCGCTCGGCAAACTTGTCGATGATAGAATGAACTCTTCTCTTAACCTCCTCTCTGGAGTTGCAGAGGCTCAAAATCTGTATTCAGTGATCAAACGAGTTACTTGCAATGCTGCTGCAAGTCGTTGAGGAATAAGTCCAAACACAAGACGGGCACCTGTTCCGGAGCTCCTTTGCTCACGCGATGCCATTCGCCGTCGGCATCGATGTAAGTCAGCGCAGTCCTCTTGTCGACTGGGTTAAATGGCAAGAAGTGGACTTCTTGTATGCCCGCCCTCGCCTGCGATAGATCACCGTTGACTAATTTAGAAAAGTCAATACGGTTTGTCAAGAGACAATTTAAATATGAACCGGCTGAATTAATCAGATCGGTTGAACCGGCTGAATAAATCAGATCGGTTGAACCGGAGAAGCAGTGTAAAGCGGTTCATCACGGACCCCGGTTTAAGATGGCTTTGAGAAAAAAAGGAAGAGAAGTTACCTCTTTTGGGTCTGCAAGCATTCCGACCATGGCGGCGTCGATGGCGTCCTGGTTCTCGGTCCTCGACGCTCTGGCGGCCATTAGGACGACCTGATCCCGATCGACCCCTCTCGCGAAGACCTCGATCAAGTTCTTGTCGACGCTCAGTTTGTTGAGCGTCAGCGTCCCGGTCTTGTCGCTGCAGAGCACGTCCATGCCGGCCATCTCTTCAATCGCCGTCATTCTCTTCGTGATCGCGCCCTGCTGCGACAGCTTGTGCGACCCGATCGCCATCGTCACCGACAGGACCGTTGGCATCGCTATCGGGATCCCGCCGATGAGGAGCACCAGGAGGTTGTCGATCCCGTCCCGGTACTTCCGGTGCTGGATCGGGTACATAACGACGATCTCGACGAAGATCCCTATCGCGATGGAGCAGATGCAGAAGTTTCCGATGGCGGTGAGCACCTTCTGGAAGTGGCCGACCTGGTTGGTGCTGTCGACCAGGTGCGCTGCTTTGCCGAAGAAGGTATGCACGCCGGTGGCGATGACGACGGCCTCGATCTCGCCCTGCTTGCAGGTGGATCCGGAGAAGACCTCGTCGCCGGGGTTCTTCGTCACGGGGAGCGACTCGCCGGTGAGCGCAGACTGATCGATCTTCAAGGGATCGCCCTCGAGGAGGCGCGCGTCGGCCGGGATGATATCGCCCAGCTTGATGCTGATGATGTCGCCGGGGACCAGAATCGCCGCGTCCTGCTCGGCCCACCGCCCATCTCGAAGCACCTGAGAACAAACAAGCGATCAAAAAGTAAAATTTTGAATCGGATTTGTCGCTTCTGAGTCCTGATTACCTTTGTTTTCGGGGCAAGGCCGGCCATGAGAGCCGCGGCCGCGTTGCCGGCGTTGTTCTCCTCGATGAACGATATCGTGGAGTTAATGACCAACAGCGCCACTATTCCAAGGAAATCTTCCCAGTCCGGCGGCCTGCCAAAGCCGTTGGCCAGGACAATGGCCATTATGGCGGCCATTTCCATGACCCAGGACAGAGGATTCCACATGAACCCTAAAAACTTTAGGATCTTGCTCTCCTGCAACACGAAGCCGAATCGAATCGAGGTTATCAAAATCGGGAGGAGACAACAAAAAAAAAAAAAAGAAGAAACTTTTGATCCGACCTTCTTCTCCTCGAGCTTGTTCGGGCCAAAAATTTCGAGCCTTTTTACTCCCTCCTCTGAGCTTAATCCTTCTTTGGAACATTTGAGCTGTTCGAAGACTTCTTCCACCGGAATATGTTCCTGTTGCAGACATAACAAACTCAAATAATAGCGTAAAATAACAAATACATGTGTTCTTCCTCTTCACCTACGAAGCAGGAACTATAAATGAAGAGATCAAAGTTGCAATTTTTTGTATCAGATAATCAAAGATAAAGAATTTCTTTTTAACTAGAGAGAATTCAATTGAGAGTTCATTCAAGACAGTTTAAAGACGCAAACCAACCAGTCTCCTTTTCTAACTAGCATTCAAAAGCATCGCATCCCATTCCAAACAATCCTAAAATGAACTCCTTTTTGATGACTTTTCCATTTTGATTACGTGAAGAAATAAAAAGAACAGAGAAGAAGAAGAGGAGGAGACGAGTGACCAACCAAATCGACGGTCTCGTTCTTTATTTCATCCAAGCTGATGCCTTTCTCTCCCATGTCTTCTCTCCTCCGATCCTCCACGGCGCAGATACGAGACCTGCCTCGCTATGTCATCTCGCCCTTCTTCCTCTTCTTATACTTTCATGAAACAGGCATTCACAATCTCCACGGATTGAGCTGATAATTAATACATAAAATAATATCATCGTAAAGTCTAAGAGTTAAATCCTGATTAATAGTCAGGTTCTTATTCTCTTCATATACTGGTCACTGTCCGAATTAGTAAACTAGTCTTCGTAATTCACCTCCTCCGTGTTGATTCTGAAACGAATTGATAGAGATGCTGGAGCGAACGTTTCGTCTTTTGTCATCATAAAATAGACCTCCATAGAATGGGTTAATAACTCATATATATTAATAATTAAATTTTGTTCTTCTAATTACTATTTAGATTAATAGTTATATGTAATTTATTTTTTTCATATTAATCTTAAAATAAATTGACGAAGGCGATGAAAATGAATGAAAATTGACTATCATAGACCTATCTAATATAATAAATGGATGAAAATTTATCATTTAAAAATAAGAAATCGAATTTCAAAATTGACGGAATTTTGCACCTCATATCACTCACCTCTGCATTTACTTTTCTTCTATGGTTTATTTTTTTCATATTAATTATAAAACGAATTGAGAAGAACACTTCCCCTTTTCCCACTTGCCACTTATACTCCATGAAACAGGGGAAAGGAAGGAGACGATGAAGAGAGTTCGCTCCCAGCTGCTGGTTCCGCTACCGGTGACGTGTCGATTCGCCACCTTCAAAACAGGCAACAGCTACTTGCCCACGTTCCCACGTCGACACATGGCCTACAGGCTTGCGGTTCCTGGTGACGTGTCGGTTCCATCTCGCTGCGGCAGCGCATGCGCCGTAACTGATGCGAAAATCGCAATGCTATTGGTGGATATAGTTTATCCAGTGAGTTGACCCCACTGGATTTTTTGAAACAAAAATAATAATAATAATTCAATAATATGATCACAAGATTTTAAATAGATCATTAAATATTTTTAACCTTTATATAATCGATATAATAACCTATTCCTGTAGTTATCAGAGAATTTATGCCGATCGAGCAGTTGCACCACAGAGCCAAAATTGATTATTCCACACGTCAAATAAGTTGCACCACAGAAACCTCATCCACGCTCAGAGGAAGTATAATTTGACGGGGAATTGCCTTGTGGCATCGGCAATCCATGCAAGCAACGATCGAGTTTCTCTACGGCAATTGATCATAATGCATGCCATGAGTTCATGGAAGTTACTGTTTCAGTTCATGCATCTGTTCTTGAAGGTTAAAGGGAAGGCAAAAGGAAGACTTCATTGATCGATCTCCACCGGTTTCTTGTTGCTTCAGTTTGATGCATGTGAGAAAGAAGCAGTCATATGCAGCAGCTAGTCTTGGCTTTCACATGATTTAGGTTTTCATTGATCTCGTGAAATGTGGGTAGCTGTTTCTGTCAGGTCTTCCATACAGAAGAAGCAACTCGATCGGTTGTGGTGCAAGGCCTTCACAGTGATCATATGTGCCATGAAAATTTCTTCTTTTCCTTCGCATTTAAACTCGCATTAAATGCACTTCAACCTGAAAAAGGAGAAACAAAAGTACACACGCGCACATGCAACGATGTCCCGAGCACTGTGCTCTTAAAATGCATGTGCCATTCTGTTCACTTCGAGCTTAATTCCTCAAATGGTCGAGAGAGAAAGATGCAAAACCACTTTGACAAAGGATTTGTTGAAATGCCCTAAATTGTTAGACCTTCAACGTGAGTTGTTGCTCTAGGAAAAGCATATAATTCCAAATACTTCTTCTCACAATGCTCCCGAGGCAATTTGTACATATTTGCCAATGTCCTCTGAATGCATGTTTATACTGAAATTCACAAGCTGAGAGCATTAAGGACGAACCAACTAATGCCTAGTTATATTTTAGTATTTTTCAGTATGTTTAATCAGAAACTTTGACTGAGTTTTATGGTGGCTTTGTTTTTTTCTCTCTACTTGCAGAGAGAATAATTTCCTTTTTGAAGAGAGCTTTTGATGCCTAAATTCTAAAGAATACTAAAATGAGTCTTTATATGCTTTTTTGTTGGTCTTTTGATGACTGATTGGTATTCTCTTGATAAAGTAGACGACTAATACTAAATTAAATTGCTCTTAATTGTGTGTGATAAAAAAGTGATCTTGCATTCTATAGACCTCAGATTTCTTCGAAAATTATGCATATTGATGGTACTAATTCCATCAAGTGGTAATAGAATATAGTCTCCAAACCTATCTAGTTATCTCAATGATGCTTGTTTCCTCAAGAAATAGGATCAGAACAGATGCTTGGTTGACAGTACAATCCCGAATGTGAGCTTCCGGTGGTCGATGACGACGAGGTATTGGATTCTTCGTCGGAGTAGTCCAAATCGTCAAAACCCCAAAGCTCTTCTTTCTCCTCATCCTCGCCTGGCAACTTCAACTGATCCTGCACCATCTCTTTGCCTTCGATTATGTTCAGTACCTGCCATCACCCATTTCATCCTGCTCAGTATGTCACTGTTTGAATGTTTGATCAGAAGAAAAGCAGAGTGAAAACAGTTATGATTTATGAGAAACCCGTGACATATGAATAGTCATGGATTTGGAAAAGTATCTTTTTTGATCTTTTTGTTCTTGTGGCTATTGAAGCAGATCTGACAACTAACATAGCAACTAGAGTGGTCACTCCAAACCAAGCACTGACTGATCAGTGTTTAAATATAGTTTTTGAAGAACAAATATGACAATTTGCTGTTCATAATTTGATCATCATTGGTTATGAGCTAAGGAAAGAAAGCAATCTGTTACCAAACGATTACTGTTCCTTGAATTAGATATTTGATTAACAATTGCAATTTGGTGATCACAAAGAATAGCCAGATGAGAACAACCAAGAAACTATCACAAGATTCATCATCCACTTGTATCCTTTTTAACATTTTGTCCAACTACCTTTCAGATCTACTAGTTTCTTGTTCATAGCTATTGGACTAACCTCAGTCATCGAAGGACGAGATGTTGGTGCCGGTATGATGCAGAGGGATGCTGCGAAAGCGAGCTTGTGTAGCTGCTCGCAGTCGTAATGATCTCCTAATCTCGAATCCACCAGCATTCTTATTGTGCCATCTCTTAGATAAGGCTTTGCCTGCAGTTAAGTTAGTTAAGAATTGATCTAAGTTTAGGAATTGAAGACCTATACATTGAGCAGGCACTTACCCAACTGACCAAGCTCATGTGAGAGCCGTCGACCGGCTTCCTCGCCGATATAATCTCCAAGAGAAAGACACCAAATGCAAAGACATCAGTCTTCTCATGTACAATCCCATGCATGAAATACTCCGGCGCCAAGCACCTAATCACACAAAAACTTCACTCCATTAACTTTTACATCTCAAGCTACTCTTCCTGTAAGCTGATGACTGAAGTTTAAGTTTGTGTAAATACCCAAATGTGCCTTCTATGGGTTTCACCCTGCGATGAATCCACTCCGATGGAAGCCATTTCGCGAGCCCGAAATCGGATATCTGTGATCGACTAGTAGTTAAATAGAGTAGGAATTCAGAACAGAAACTTCAAGTTTGAAGAACTGAGAGAGCTACTTGGGGCTCAAAATTATGAGTGAGGAGTATATTGGAGGCCTTGATGTCTCTATGGATGATCCTTCTCTGGCACCCCTTGTGCAGGTAATGCAGTCCCCTTGCAGTTCCTAGAGCAATGTCGTACCTCAGCTTCCACTCCATGGGAGGCCTGCTCTCATCTGCATTAAACCCTCAATCAATCTTCACTCTTTTGAGCTCTGAAGCGTTGAAGAAATGTTCAGTACCGTGGAGGTTGGAGGAGACGGAGCCATTGGAGGCGAACTCGAAGATCAAGTGGAAGCCGCGCTCAATGCAGCAACCGATGAGGGGGGAGACGTTGGAATGGCGGACGTGGCCGACGGCGCCCAGCTCGGTTAGGAAGTCCTTCTCTTTCTGCTCGTCCGACGAAGCTCTGGCCATCGTCTTCACCGCAATCGCATGTCCGTCGTCCAGCACTCCCCTGTACACCTCCGCGTGGCCTCCTCTCCCCACCAGATTGCCTGCTAAACCACCCCGAGAAAAGGGTCCGTCGCCGGTCAGGATGAAGCATTTGAGATAGGAACGACAAAGCACGAACCTTGGTTAAAGCCATTGGTGGCTCTGTGGACCTCCTCGTAGGAGAAGCATCTCCAAGCTGGCGCTTTCAGTGCTTGGGCATCAAGCAGAGGCGGCTCTTCGGCCTCTCCTTCTTTCCTCCTCCTCCTCCGGCCGAATTTAAATAGCAGAAGCATGCTTTTGAGACGCATTCGAAGAAGAGGAGGAAGACGAAGCAAGTGTTTCTCAATAGGCACTAAACCAGTCCGCCATGGCCGGGCATAGCTTTGCTTTTCGAGGGACGTACGGCACAGAGCATCATTATGACGAAGGTGGGAGCTTTTAAAGGGTAAACGGAGCTGCCATGGCCGCTTTCTTGAATCACGAGTCACCTCCGTGTCTGCTTCGGCCTTGACGAAAACTACAAATTAATTACTCGTGGTGGTAAAAGGCGAAATCGTTCGCCTCCAACATCTCCGTCAGTCCATCTCAGAATCAAGAAAATAAATCACGAAGACTAATCTAACTAGTCCGAACAGTGACTAGTGTATAAGGGGGGACAAGAACTACTAGTTAGAATTTGACCTCTAAATTTAATGATAATAATATTTCATGTACTAATCATTAATTTATCTCATAAAAATTACAAATTAATTACTTGTGCCTTGACGAGGAAGGTGGGTCGTGGATGTGGCGGCAGCCTTTTGCTTGCTTCCTTTGAAGATACAGCAAGGAATACTAACTAGGTGATTAGGAATGGCCACCCTGTCCATGAAATTTTTAAATTAAAAAAAAATGAAATTATCTAAGCATTTTGCTCTTTTTAAATGCTTTTATTCAAGAAATGATGTTTGGAGCAGCAGTGAATTCGTTGTTTGACAAATGATGTGCCCACAGCTGTTGCTTTAAGGTTGAACGAAAGACTGCTTGGTATCGATTCTTTTGTACAAGAAATAATGATTCCTCAATAATTAGGTACACTAGTGTGTATTATCCTGCGGTTCTTGTCATGCATTTGTCTGATCGAAGACTGTTCGGTGTCTCTGTCTTATCTTCTGTCAGCGTTTGACCGTGAGAATTGAGGATGATCGCTCTGAGATTAGAGGATGGACTGAATAGTTTATGTATTCGATACCTAGCTCAGATTGGATATCCATAAGAGCTCCTTTGGATCTATTTCGATAAATTCTATCCGGATAATGTTCTAATTTCACTCATTTATTATCACTGTTTAGGCAAAAGGCGAAACGTTCATCTCCGACGTCTCCGTCAATCCGTCCCAGAACGAATACGGAGGAGGTAACTCACGAGGACTAGTCTAGCCAGCTCAAACAATAACTAGTGCATAAGAAGGACAGGAACCTGACTATTAGCTAGGATTTGATCTCAAGATCTTATTGTGGTAACACCTCATGTATTAGTCATCAGTTCATCCCGTGGAGACCACTCATTTATTATCACGTGTATATTAAGTATTATTTTTTTAAAAAAAACAGTCATATGAATTAATATTTAATATACACGTAACGATCAATGAGTAAAATTATGATATTACTTTTATGAATAGGATCAAATTTATCATCTATTTCTATCGGGTCTTACGGTTGTGGGGTCGATAATGGTCGGACCGAATAACATACCAACTCTATGATGAATGTCTATGGTGACAGTGACAAAAAGAAATTGAAAAGAAATCAGAATAGAGATTGATGCTAAAATGAAGAATAATTTTAGTTTTTTTTATATTATTTTATCGAGTTAGATTTTTTAAAGATATTTTAATCTTTTATATATTTAGGATTTGAGTATATTTAAATACTTATTTTGAGATAATTTTATCAATATTAATTCGGTCACGTCGTTCTTTTTTTTCTTAAAATTTTGTGTAATTTTTGAATATTTATTTCTTGGTATTCTTTTGAATCAACATGTTTAGAAAATTATTTTCGGTATTTATGCGTGAATCAACAGATTCGATAGTTATCCGCTGCATTAGTTGATATTAGAGCCGAGTTGATAATCATGTCGTTGATGAGACAACAATGCGTCGACTACGCTTTTGATCGTAATATGAAACAACGATTTCAAGAGATGGAAAGGATTGTGGAACTATTGAAAGGATGTCAGCGATGTTTGAAAATCAAAATAAAAGAAATCCAGTCCAACGCTATCACCGGGCAAACTCGAAGGAGGAAGAGGACATTTATGAGGACACCGAAGTTTATGAGGTGGAAGAAATTTTGTATTATAAGAAAGATGATGACAATATCAAAATAGTCGGTGATTCAATTTACGACGATGAATATTGGGAATATAATCAAAATCTTACATTGGAAATATATGAAAAAGATCATGAGTTTAAGAAGAAAAGATATTTTCATTGGTATGAGGCCTTTTGGATAGAGAGCTCAAGAATAAAATCATGAAGTCTTAGGCCCAAAGTGGATAATATTATACCATTATGAAGATCTATGAATTCTTTCATTCCTAATAAGTGGTATCAGAGTTATGGTCCAAATCGAATGTCATATGGGGTGACCTTGAACAAAGTTAAGGGGGCCACCCAAGCAAGTCAAGAGTGACCGGATGCTCACGGGCACTGGCGAAGCCACGTACATCTCTACCCGGGTTGTAGCCCGGGGGTCCCTCTGATTTTTTTTTCTATTTTAACTGTTTATTATATTGATTTTGAATTTTCAAATTAAAAAAAAAGGTCTTTAGCCCGGAAACTCATTCGGAAGTCATTTTTAGTCCGGACAGATTCCAATTCCTAGCTCCGCCATTGCTCACGGGAAGGCTCGAAGCAAGTCAAGAATGACCGAATGCTCGCAGGGAGGTTCGAAATAGTTCAAGAGTAACCGCATGTTCGTGGGGAGGCATGAAATAGGTCAAAGAGTGACTGAATACTCGCGGGGAAGCCCGGAACAAGTCAAAAGTAACCGAATGTTTGAGGGGAGATCCGAACCATGAGAGTAATGGTGATCCTTCATTTGAGGAGAGGATTGTTGGAAATACAATCAAAGTCTCACATTGAAAATACATGAAAAAGATCATGAGTTTAAGAGAGACATATATCTTCATTGGTATGAAGCATTTTGAATAGAGAGCCCAAGAATAAGACCATGAGGGCTTAAGCATAAAGTGGACAATAATGAAATTGGTGACGACGGTAGGAAATGGCGTGGGAATGGGTCATTCCTATCCGAGAAGGTGAGGGACATGTCCGGCCTGGAACTCCCTACCTTTCGAATGACTAGTGGATGGGGAGTGTTTGCGGGGATCTCGGCGTAGGTTTCCAGGATTCCTCTGGTTCTGGTGAGCTATTCGTATCCACTTCCGTCGTAGTGGAGGCTGACAAACGAGACAGGGATGGGTCGGTGGTGCTTACTACTGCTTCCACACTAGTTGTGCGAATGTCCAGGAGCACTTGCAGGTGCTTCCTTCTCGTTTTAGGAATTCATTTTTCACCAATCCCTGGAAGAATGAAAAACACAACCCTAATGCTACAGAAATTTCTATAAGAATGCAACCCCTTTGCAAAAGAAATTGATTACTTGTTGAAGCATCCGCCTAATCTTAAAACATTCATCACAAGTCACAGAAATCCAAACTCAAGTTGTTATTTTGTTTGAATGGATACTGAAGATCAGTTAGAGGTACTTGCAAACATATTAGATAAAGAGGAAGTCTTTGCTGTTGATACTGAACACATAGTCTTCGGTCATTCCTTGGTTTTACTACCCTTGTACATATTGTAGAAATTGAAAGAGAAAAAATTAGGGCTTGTAGAAATTATATATTTTAATAAACAAAAGTTACACAATAAGATATTTATATAATTAGATTAAATATCAAGAATAAGAAAAAAATGAATCTATCCTTAATAGCTAATAAATAGAAAAGCCTACTAATAATAGTAGTAGTATAATCTAACATCCCTTCTTAAACTCATGATATCATAACTAGAAGCATTGAGAGTTTGTCAGACAAAAAACGAAAGCGTGAAATTGAATTGCGCTTATGAAATGGCACCAAGCTGAAGATAATGATGAGTAATGTGACAATCAATTTCAATATATTTCGTTCGCTCATGAAAAATTGAATTGCGTGCATTTGAATAACACTTTGATTATTACAATATAACGAAGTAGGTTAATGAAGAGAAATACGCATATGCTCAAGCAACCAACGCAACCAAACTATCTCAAAAGTAGTTAAGGTCATGGCACGGTACCTGACTTCTGTGGAAGATCTAGAAATAACATTTTATTTCGTACTCTTTAAAGAAATGAGGGAATCATCAAGAAAAACGTAGAAGTCAGTGATAGATTTGCGATCCGTATGATCACCAGCCCAATCAGTATCAAAGTATGCATGCAACTCTAGAGATGAAGCAGAAGGAAATAAAAGGTTTTGAAATTGAGTGCCCCGAAGATACCACAGAATACGAAGAACAACATCCCAATGAACTATAGTGGTGTAGTGACAAACTAACTAACCACATGAACAACATGTGCAATATCTGGATGAGTTACGGTGAGATAAACCAAGCTTCCAACAATAGTTCGGTACAAACTATGATCCGACAAAGGTTGGCCAACAGATGAAGAATATCGAGCATTAGTCTCAATAAGAGTATCAACAATTCTATTATCAGTGAGACATACACGCTCAAACAAATTAGATATATATTTTGACTGAGATAAAAGATAACCTTCCAGGGAATATGCGACCTCAATGCCTAGAAAGTAGTGTAGTATACCCAAGTATTTCATATGAAAACAACGTGTTAACTCAGACTTTAAGAAAGCAATTCGATCAGAATCATCACCAGTAATAATCATGTCATCAACATATAACGATAAAAGAATACGACATGCACTCGTACATTTGACAAACAATGTTGAATCATTATTACTAGGATGAAAACCAAGCGAAGTAATCATTGTAGAGAACTTCTCAAACCAAGCATGAGGTGCTTGTTTGAGACCATAAAACATTTTACAAAGTTTGCAAACTTCACTAGGTTGGTGTGAACCTCCAGGAGGAGGTATCATATAAACTTCTTCATAAAGATCACCATTTAGAAATACATTCTTGACATCCATCTAAGATATTCTCCATCGACAAATAGAAGCAACGGCAATCAGAGTACGAATAGTCATCATTTTTGCAACAGGGGCAAATGTTTCCTCCTAATTCATGTCATATTCCTAAGAATAACCTTTAACAACAAAACGAGTTTTGTATCATTCGATACATCCATCAGATTTAGTTTTGGTCTTATATATCCAACGAGAACCAATGGATACAGGCTCAGAAAGACAATAAACAAATGCAACAAATGAAGCAAAAGAACAAGAATAATAAGAGTAAGCAAAATCTGGTAGTTTAGTAGACTTACGAACGTGAGTGGACTAACGACAGTGGAGAGAAGGATCAATCACAATCTCAGGAGATCATTGGGTAGTGGCAGAAGGAGGAGCCTGTGGAGTAGGTGTCTCGGGAACCAAAGTACCAGATTCGGTTGAGCTACCAGTAGGAGATATGGGTGAAGCTTCCTTAGTGTCGGTATTGAAATGATCAATGTAAAATAGATCTAACTTTGTCATATTATGCGAACTAGCCAGAATAAAAAAGAATGGAATATGTTCAAGAAACACAATATGACGAAAGACATATAATTTTTTACTAACAGGATCAAAGCAACGATATCCTTTTTGACCAACACCATAATCCAAAAGACACACAAAGTAGACCGAGGGGCTAATTTATTACGCTCGACATGTGAACGAAAGACGAAGAAAGTACAACCAAAAACACGCAAATAGGAATAGGCAGGAGCATGCCCATACAATTTTTCAAAAGGTAACAAGCCTGAATTGTGTGAGGTTAGAATGCTATTAATCATGTGAGCAGCGATAATAATTGCTTCCCCCCAAAAGGCACTAGGAACACCAGCCAACAATAAAAATAAACGGGTTGTTTCAACAAGATGTCTATGTTTCCGTTCAGTCACACCATTTTGTTCAGGAGTATTTGTACACGAGGTTTGATAAATAGTAACATCAGAAGTAAGTAAACGTGAAAAATCATTCGAAGTGTATTCACCCCCACATCACAACGAAAGCACTTTATGACATCAGAATATTGAGTTTTCATAAGAGCTCTAAAGTTATTTAATATGGTAAGATAATCAGACCTGCGTTTTATAAGATAAACCTAAGAGTAACGAGTGCAATTATCTATAAATGAAACATAATACCTTGACCCCCTTTTATAGGAATAGGAGAGGGTCCCCACATATCAGAATGTATAAAATCAAATGGAGTAGAAGAAAAAGAAAGACTTTTATAAAATGGTAAGGTAGAAAATTTGGTTAGTTTACAACCACTACAATCAGAAATATCATAACTTTTAAAGGTCCTAATACTCCTATAGAAGCCAAAAACTACAAATGAGATGCTGAAACATGACCTAAACGAGAATGTCACAAATAAAAATCAGAAGATGAATGACCCAAATCAAAAGATGATAAATTCACACTCGAAGCCACAACATATGGTACTTTGAGTTGACCCAAAATATAGAGTCCTCCGTGCCTATGGCTTATCCCAATCAGCTTCTGAGATCGCGGGTTTTGAACATAATAATTGGATGAAGAAAAAGAGACTAGATAGTCAGACTCACATGATTGACTAACAGAAATAAGATTTAAAGACTCGAAATATAATAAACATCAATAAAAGATAAACAAGATGTAACAATTGAACCAACACCACCACTGACATAAGAGTACTATCAGTAGTCATAATAGATATAGATGAACTAGGAGAAAAGGAAACAAAAGATGATAAATTAGGTGGCATATGATGAGAGGCACCAGAGTCCAAAACCCAAAAGGATGAAGGTATATCTGAAATATCAAACAATGACAAACCTATATGAGAGGAAGCTGATATGGTAAGGGGATGTGAAGTAAGGAATTGTTGAAACGGTCACTCTACGACTTAAGATTTCTACTTGGAAGGAAGATTACTTAATAGATACAATTGTTCTGCATGATATGACGGCCACTCTACGACCTGTTTTTGCTAATCCTGCAATTATCAAGGTTTTTCATGGAGCTGATAATGATGTTATGTGGCTTCAACGAGACTTCCATATATATGTTGTGGACATGTTTGATACTGCGAGGGCATGTGAAATTTTGTCAAAGCCACAAAAATCATTAGCATATCTTCTGGAGACTTATTGTGGAGTATATACTGACAAAACTAATTTACAACGTGAAGATTGGAGATTACGACCTCTTTAAGATGAAATGATTGAATATGCTCGTAATTAATGATGTGCACTATTTGTTGTACATTGTTGGATGTTTGGCTTTTGAGTTGGAAAGTAAAACCTCTGCTTCTCCCGGTGACGAGTTGAATTTTTTCTTGGAGACCAGTCGCCGGTCAAACACGATTTATTTGTAGCTTTATGTGAAAGAAGTTGAATCTACTCCTGGAGCTTCAGTTGCATCATCTATATTATCACGAAATATGAACATTGTAGAACTCACATCATCAAAGAATTTGAAAACAAAGATCCTATCTGGATTTTATGTGTCTCGAGAGATTTGATGGCTAGAATTCATGATGAGAGCTTGCGATATATTCTGGTAGATCAAGCTATTGCAGCTCTTGCTGTAATAGCTCCCAAAAATCCATCAGAAATATATAATGCTATATTGCAAGCTGATACAAAAGTTGATGCTAATGTGGATGATGGATGCCACTTAAAAATATTGGCAGAAGCACCTAGATGGTGTTCAGTGTTGTCCACTGTCACCTTACAATTATGCTCTTTTGTCTCAATTCAATCTGAAACATTCTGGTATGTCATTTTCAAAGTTGAGTGCCGAAAAATTCAGTTCAACAGTAAGCAAAAAAAAAAAAAAAACCTCTCGCAAACTTTTTATTCAAAATTTTTCATGCAAGTCTCCAGTGTATCATAATTGTAGAATTTATGCAATTGATGGAAGAATGCTCTGTTATTGTGATAGCAAGAAACACGAATGGTAGAGAGGTTTGGCAACTGTTGTGCTTTGTTATTATAGGATCAGTCCTTACTTTATGTGCTCTTCTCCTGAACGAGGATACGAAATTAGTGGAAACTGTTGTTGTTTGTCTTGCACGAATAGCTAACTCTATTGGCTCTTCCTCCAATTTGCTAGATGAACTATGCAAACATGTGGTTTTTCAACCTGCGAATACAAAAGTTCAGTAGCTGCTAGATTTTGTCGATTTGGTGTATAAACTTCCTCCTAGGCTACCATATGATATTATTCCAAATTTGAGGACGATTTTTCTCCACCCTGAGGAGAATGATGCGGGAATGGAAGAGTAATTTTTTATTATTTTACCGAGTTAGATTTTTTAGGGTATTTTAGTCGTTTGCATATTTAGAGTTTGAGTTTATTTAAACACCTGTTTAAATTGTTTTGAGATAGTATTTGATCAATAATAATTCGGTCACGTTGTTCTTCTTTTCCCCAATGTTTCGTGTAGCTTTTGGATGCCTATTTTTGGTATTCTTTTGAATCAATAGGTTTAGAAGATCACTTTCAATATTCGTGCGTGAATCAACGGATAGTTATCCGCTGCATCAGTGCATGAGGCGAAGATAGAACTCAACTAAGGTATCAACTTAATGGAACTCAACCTTAGAATGGTCGTAGTCAAATGTGTCAATCGGTGTTGAATTATAGTCAACTAGTTTGAACATCAAACCCTAAAAGTTGTCTATTTGAGGTTTGTGATTTGGATCAATATGGCTAAAACAATCGGATGAGATTTTATGAGCACAATTGACTGAATGATGCTATAGAGTTTGATTCAAACAGAGCTACATATGAAATGTGCAACAAGAGGATTCTACTATCGGCTACAATGAATCCATCAACAAATGATGCAACTAGTTGACTGATGAGAACCAAAACAAATAAATGATTCCAACTGTGGAAGCTAGAATATGAATATATGAAGATGCCAATACTCTGTCAAATTTTTAAGCCTCCTTGTAATCATTTTATTCTCATATTGTAGTTTCTTGTGTAATTATTGAAAGGGTTGTAAGAAGTATCTTTGCCTCTGGTGTTGTCGAGAAGGAGAGACATTCAGGAGTGGTCCATCCAAGGTTCTAAAATTTGCCAGGCACTAGTCGGGCGCCAGACCAGCGCTTAGCGCCTAGGCTGCCTAGGCGGCGGCGATTAGGCGTCGCTAAGCAAATTCCATGGTATCAACATAAATTACATAATAAATCACGTACCATAACTCTAACACAATAATATCAAATTTAAAATGAGTTTAAAATTATATTGAGAAAAAAATTCGATATAAAATAATTAAGATATGATTATATAACAAGTTGAGAAATAAAATATATTTTTTTATATATTTAAATCTCATTTATATGAATTAATAAAATTTATTATATTTTTTAATATATTTAAATCTGATTTACTGATTTATATAAATTTTTATATAAATAAAATTTTATTTTAAATATATTTTTATATATTTAAATCTGATTTATTATAATTTTTTAAATTTAAAATATATTTTTTATATATTTAAATCTGATTTATATAAATCAATAAAATTTATCAGATTTTTTTAATTTTAAATATATTTTAATATTTTTTATATATTTAAATTTGATTTATATTAATTAATAAGATTTATCAGAATTTTTTTTATTTTAATTTTTTTTATATATTTAAATATTTTTCATGAATTAATAAAATTTATTAAAAAAAAAATTTAAATCTATCTTTTATATATTTAAATTTGATTTTCATGAATTAATAAAATTTATTAGAATTTGTTTATTTTAAATATATTTGTTATATATTTAAATTTGATTTTCATTATTAGGATAATTTAATTAGGCTTAAAGCTCGTTCGAAATACCCATTTAAGTTGAGAGTTGATTAAATTAATTAAACATTTAAACCTAAGTTGAACTTACGGAAAAATAAAATGGCGATCGCTACCGAACAGCGGCCTACCTCGCGACCGCGACGCCGCCGGAGGTGTCGCGCGACACTTCCACTGGCGCCGGAGGCATCACTCGACACCTCTGGCATCGCTGGAGGCGTCCCGCGACACTTCCGTGGTGCCTAAAGCATCTCGTGATGCCTCAAGCATGGTCCTTGCAGGTCCTCGAGTCTCTTGCTTCGCCTAGGCTGGCCGCATAGCGCCTAGGCGGTCGCCTAGCTCGAAATTTTGAACAAATCCAAAAATGTATTAGGTAAAATACTGAAGCCAAACATGCTCTTGTTTTATAGAAACCAACAAATGTAGAAATAACATTAAAAAAGAACATGACAGCTTACATTAGATTTATCAACAGCATTGTTGGACTTGGTAGTTGTTCCCCCACTGTTTTTCAAAGTCATAAACAAAGTTAAACACATAGAAGTATACAGAAAGCTTGCAAATATGCTTAACACATAAAACAATCATTATGTCATATATCCGGCACTCTTAACTAAAATCATAATGCCTGGTATTGACTTCATTTTCACCTCTTTACTTCAGCTGAAGCATCCTTGCCACTGGAATTATCATTATTGTTACCTAGTGATTCATCAGATCCACCATCTCCTGAAGTGAGAAAAACATGAATGAGTGACTTGAAGATTCATATGACACTGTAGCAGTGTCATATAGTGAAATGGATTTGCAAGTCTTCAAAAAGTCCATGTGGATGGATCTGAAGTGATAATAACAGAACTAGCAATTATAGTCATCTATGCTTATGTTAAATTTAGAAAATGTGATAAGAGAACTTTGAGCTATACTGTCTGATATGTGTTATGTCAAATCAAAGGAGACGTTAAATAACTTCAAGAAATAACAAATTTCAATACCATCATCACTGGATGCATCTTGATCATCGTTTGTAACTTTGAACCGTCTATCAATTACTGTGTAGGCACCAGTTCCTATATTGTCAATCATATAAACAAGTGAGCAATGGAAATTGGATTTGGGATTCTCAGGTGTTCCATAATTAAAATTTAAACTCATAACGAAACTGTTCAACAAACAACTATCATCTGCTAACAAGAACAACCAATGCACCTCGTGAGCGCTTTCGAGAATTTGATCTTGCCAGCTCAATATGGAGAGTAGCTCCAGTTTCAGGATCAAAAGTAGATCCCTGAAAAATATGCAGCGGTAAAATTAAAGATAAATAAACAGATAACCAAGAGAAAAGATGCAAGTAACATAGAAATAGATTCAAACTAAACTTGGTAATGGCAATTTTTAGATGTCAAACCTAATGAAGATCAACTACATAATTTAGAGATTTTGTGCTGTTCTCTGTTGCGATTTATCACAATGCATTGCGACAAAAACATTGAGTCAGTCATCTGTCAGGAGAAAAAATTCAGGAGACGTGGTATATTGATTAAGTTTAGAAAAGCTTATGGTTTTCATAAACCAAGAACAGTCTGTTGGAGATCATCAAATCATTCATTATCACTCAAGTACTTGCATAGATAGATAAACATGTTTGCCCATGGATAGAGCTCCAAAATGATGGCTTATAGATCCCAAATAACTAAGTTTTGTGTTATTTTGTTTGGCACACCCTCTTCGTATCCGTGTTAGATATAGACACAAGGACACCAACACTCCAAGTGGCACCCAATAGCCCTGTTAATCATGTTTAAGAATTTCTAGAAATAGTTGTGTGGGATGCTTGAATCTGCACCAATGTCGAATACACTTAACCCAAGTCCAGTTACACAACTGCCTGTAATATCGTTAATAAGAAACAATCGTCCCCTCGGGATGGGCTGTTGGCTAATGCATAGGGCGTTGCTATCATGAGGCCTGGGGGTCAAATTCTGGCTAGTAGCCAGGTTCCTCCCTCATGCATTAGTCACTGTTCGGGCTAGTAGTCACCCGTGATTTACCTCCTTCGTGTTAGTCCTGGGACGGATTAACGGGAGTGTTGGGGCGAGCGTTTCGCCTTTTGTCATCGTTAATAAGAAACAATCAATCAAAGGGAATACAATAGAATAACTACTGCATCTCTAATGTTCAAAAATGCTCTTTGGAAAATCAATTGACCACTTTTAGATGCTTATAAGAATACTCTAAATTAGATTGTCAATTAATATTGGCCAAAAGTTATTCCGAAATACATAATTAATTATCCTAAAATCTCAAGCAATGAGGAAAGGGACCAACCTCTATATTTATATTCCTAATATTCACCACTTCTACCATCATCACAACTACTAGCACTAGACATGATAACACATACTATCATCACCATGAGTGCAACTTCAATTGACATATAACGGCAGCCCGGTGCACGAAGCTCCCATCAATGCGGGATCTCGGGGAAAGGTCGGACCACATTGGGTCTATTCTACGCGGTCTTACCTTGCATTGCAAGAGGTTGTTTCTGCGACTCGAACCATGACCACAAGATCACACGACAGCAACTTTAATTGGCATATATATGTCAAAAATAATATCATCACCACCACCACTAATTGTAGCTCCGAAGCCAAGGCAATGAAATTGTGAGCCTCAAGTATTAGCATCAACAATATTGATCTTGCTCTATTATTAACCTCTATGGAAGATAATTGTTGTATATCACATCCTTTTGGATTAAGAGAGACTCTCCGAGAGTGGATGCAAGAAGGATTGGACAAATCTTATAAATAATTAAATTTTAGGATACAAATGAAAAATGCACATTAACCACAGTCTTAAATACATTTAACCATGTATAAAATCATCTAAAAGGAAGAAAAATGCAAGAAAATACTAAAGGAAACTGGCTTTGGATATCATAACAAATACTATCAATGTATTTTTTTATTATCACAAGCTTCAAGAAAATTGTTTATACATTTCAATTGTAGAATTTAATTAGAAAAATCATTTTTTCTAAAGAAATCTTTAAAAAATTTACCAAGTGAGATTATGTAGGAAACATACAATTTTCCAGAAGAACATGAAACCAGCAGTATTCTATTGGACTTTATTTTCACTATTAAAGTTTCTTTTATAAGTTAGGTATTAATACATTCAATTGGTTAGGAAAGCAATAATCAACATATTCAATATACTCAAAGAAATCAGAGCATTCCTAAAGACCAGTTTCACAAAAAAAAAATTTAACAATGTTCCAAAAAAAAAGGAGAAGAAACAAAGAAAATTCATGGTGGAATGTGTGAATTGCATAATGTAATACAAACAAAATGCAAACTGTTGATAATACAGAGTTAAATTTACATGAATTAGGGTAAACAGGTTATTCAAGCAGGTCGTATGTTCAAATGTTTTAGGATAACACAAAGAAATAAATTTTATAAAGAAAACCCCATGAGGTTATGGATGTAGCGAGTTCATATATTGAGCTGGATCTCACCTCTAAGGTACTCAATGCTGCTATTGCTGATTGATGATTAAAGAACGTAGCAAACGCAACAACCTGCAATTAAGAAAAGAACTATAACTTAATCTAGTACAAAAATTATCAGTACAAAATTTGATGCAAGCAAGAACCTATTCAATTTTCTCTTAGCATGCTTCAAATATAAGGAATGTCATGCAGAAAATGCATTCTACAGTTATATACGCATTTCTTTTGGCTAATAATGAGAATTCCATATTCCAAAAGTTCGAAGGTACTGAACTTCACAATCTAGCTTATGTTTCTAAAGCCAATACACTTGGCCTCAATTTAAATAACGCGGCAAAGATAATAAAAATCCAAGGACAACTTCAGTGAATATGACATTTTTTTCCTGATGCCTGGAGTACTAATTGGTTCAAAACAATAAAAAAACACCCGCTACCGATCAAACAAACTTCACTCAAATTGCTAGACGAGGAAACGAAGAAAACGAAAAACAATAAACCTAGAATCGCTAAAACCGTCGCTAAAGAGAAGGGGCGACAAACAGCGACCTGATCTCCACGGCCGGTGTACTCCAACTGGCAAAAATCAAACCCGGGGCGCCGGCGAAAGAGGTTGTGTATTTCTCGGGGCTTGACGTCGTCGGGTAGCCCGGAGACGAAGAGTGTTTTTATCCATCGCTGTTCGGGATTAGAGTAAACAAGCGGAGCAGGCTGCGGCGGAGCCGAGTGGTTCTGGCGGTAGGGACGGGAGTGGGTGTAGTAGGGCTGGGAGAACGCGGAGGACTCCATGGCGAACGCCTCTTCGACGGTGGGTGGTAGCGGATAAAGCGCCGGCGAGGATGAGCTCGGCAGCGGGCGTTCGAGGGTTTCGACCAGCGACGGGGAAGGAAAACGGAGAAGCTGGGCGGGGCCTTGCAATTGACGAGAGAATTTTTTGCTTTTAATTGGGCCGGGCTTAAAAAAATTATTCTTTCGAAATTTTAATCTATATTCTTATATGATAAATCTATTATCCAAATACTAATTCCACTATGCTCCGACTTGTCCATGAAGGTCATATCGTTTAAATTCTGATTAAATAGGATTAAACAATCAGTTAAAAATTAAATTGATTCAATAAAATTTGAATAAATCAATTTTTATAATAAATCGAACTCATTGAACTTTGTTATAAATATTGAATAAAAAATCAATTAATTCTATCGCTATTAATAATAACGCGGAGGATTTAAGTTTTGAAAGATAATGTTTTAGAAATTCAAAGATTTATAATTAATTATAAATTCGTAATAACCTAGGCTCAAGTAAAAAAAAATATTATTTAAGGATAACTCTGAAGTTTTTGTCTTTAGAATTATTTTCATCTGTTTTTCGATTTCAAATCTATTTAAATAATTATTTAATATTTTTAGAGGATCATTTTTATTTTGAATTAATTTATTTTGGTTAAATTTAGAGACGATGTCTCTATGTTTGATGGTTTATTATTTCTTTTCCGAAATTTCTCTGTAAAAACAAATTTCTAAAATAATTATTACGACGTTAATTATAGAATTATCAAAATAATTTTAATAATCAACTAATGTGTATATCAATCGATTAACGTTGGATAGTCGAGATCATAAATGGAGAGTATTCCAGAGAGTCGAAGTCCAGAATAATAACTAATAATGACATATCAGCCGATTGCTATGGCCTATTGGATCATCAAAGTCGTGGATCGAACATCGATTATATTATAAATCGACGATTTAATCCAACTAAACTTTTGAATCGAGATTATTTCCATTTAACCAAGATTTTAGTCCAGTTTTAATCGGGCCGGGCTTACGAAGATCCACTCCACCAGTATTAAGTAGTTTAATATCTCATAAAAAAAAAATTGCATGTGATCGTAGAAAATGGAAGCATTTTAATTAAGTCCTTCTCATTAAAAGAATATACAGGGCTTGTGCTGGAAGCTTGCATGTGATGTATATCATATTGAATTTGGTCCCTCTATTCTCCTGCGTGACTTGAGAACGAAGCAACCTGTTGCACACCCCAAAGCCTGACTGCACCTCTTTTCTCTCTGCCTGGCCAGCACACACAATATCCTTCCTCATGCCCTAAAAGGACCATCATGTCAGCACGCCATGTGAGCCCTCGTTTAATTTAAAGTTTCATTCTGTTGATCGATGAAAACTTACGTGGAGTCGAAAGAACCATCTCAGAATTAGTCGGCCGGCGTTAGTTAAAGTAGCTTCTTGCGATTGACCTCGCAATTCTAAAGCAGAGATCGATCCCCTGGACATGGCCATGGAGATGATGGACGCGAAGCTGGAAGAACACCGGATCTCTGCTCCCTGCAGACACTGCCCCAGCTGTGGCTGCAGACTAGATTATTGCAAGCCGGTATGCGAATATCGATCTCATTCGGTTGGTCTAGCACTCTGATAATACTCGTTGAGGAGTTTAATTAATAATTAATCAGGACTGGGTCGGGCTGCCGGCAGGAGTGAAGTTTGATCCCACCGACCAAGAGCTGATCGAGCACCTGGAGGCCAAAGTGAGAGCTCAAGGAACGACGACGTCGCACCCTCTGATCGACGAGTTCATTCCGACCATCGAGGGGGAAGACGGCATCTGCTACACCCATCCGGAGAAGCTTCCAGGTGTGACGAAGGATGGCCTGAGCAAGCACTTCTTCCACCGGCCGTCGAAGGCTTACACCACCGGCACGAGGAAGAGGAGGAAGATCATCATCCAGCAGGGGGAGTACTGCGAGAGGGGGGAGACTCGGTGGCACAAGACGGGGAAGACGAGGCCGGTGGTGGTGAACGGAGAGCGCAAGGGGTGCAAGAAGATACTGGTGCTGTACACCAACTTCGGGAGGAACCGGAAGCCGGAGAAGACCAACTGGGTGATGCACCAGTACCACCTCGGCGAGATGGAGGAGGAGAAGGAAGGGCAACTGGTGGTCTGCAAGGTCTTCTATCAGACGCAGCCGCGGCAGTGCTTGCAACAGCCTGCAATAATAATCCAGCAGAGGCCAGCTCCCATGCTCGATGTCGACCCATTTCAGGTCTCTGGAATGATTCTACGAACTGATCTGCAGGTATGTGTGGAGCAAATTAAACGGTCACAATAATATTAATTTGTGAATAATTTGGTCTAAGGATTTCCTTGTGATTTGTTTCAATGGCAAGCAGGAGAAGCTGGTTCATCGATCTACTTCAGGTTTGGAAGAGCTAATAATGGGCTGCACTTCTGCAACTGCCAAAGAAATAAGTGTAAGAACCCTAATCAAATGTTCTGTACATGCATTCATTGATCAATGTGTGTGTGAAACTATACATTCATTCTATTTAATTAAAGTGTTAATCAAATTCTTTTATGACAGACAATGAAAAACTTTTCATTTTCGTAATCATCAGACGATAGCACCCTCTTTCTCAACCATAAATCTTTCTTCTTTGTCGTTCTTTCTTATTTCCTTCCAAACTCCTTTTGCCGATTCTCCTTAGAAATGTTTTGGGAATAAGATTATATATATATCAATTGATTCAACCTACAGATCGAGTGGAACTAAATGACAATGTATTAGAAATTAATTCAGTATTAATTCCATGAGAATTTTTTATGAATTCTACCAATAAAACTAGGACCGGACTAGAACAAGATGTCAACAATTAGAAAGATGCATATGATTTAAGTAAACAATGGCACTAATTAACCAAAGTTAGCCAGGTAAATAATTCATCAGTAACTTGATCCATTATGAGCAAAAGAGAGAGAAAGTCCTAATGAGAATCAAGTGAGCCTTTTTTCCTTTTCATATCATTCTTTGGATAAACTAGTTATTGTTATTTTGAGTTCATAAGGAAGAGATTTATGCTTTTTTGGCATTAGTGCACATTAACTTATTCTAAATTTTAACTGAACAAAGGAATTATAAGTTGAGCTTGCAACATCTAGAAATTACATTAACCATTGATTTGTAGTTTATTTGTTTCAGTTCAAACAATGAACTAAAAAAAGGTTATTCACTATTTCAGGTTTTTAGCCTTTTCCAAAGATAAATGCAAATTTTATTGTGGCATTTTATATATAGATTTTCACATTTTAAGATTCATGCAAAATCACATTTTATTATATCAAAATTGAGTCTGACAAAATTTAATGATCAATTTCCTTTAGTGCTTAATGCTCTTTCTACTCTCTTTTATTTCCATATATTCAGTTAATTAATTATTTTCGTGCTTAATATAATTTGGCAGGAAACATTAATCTCCCAAACTCAAGATCCAGAATGGCAGTACCCATACTGGTCACCTGAGCACATAGATCATCATGGATGATAGAAGAAGAAGAAGAAGAAGAAACTAGATAAATCAAACCAAGAAAGAAAGCTCATACAACACTATCATTAACATCATCAGCAGAAAAATAAACACTTCTGGTGTAGTTATTCTATGACAAAGAAGAATTAATGGAAAGCATGTTGAGATATATAACTGATAATCACAGTACTGAAACAAAGTGTAGTCCTTGGAAAAGAAAGGCAAAGAGAAGATATAAAGTAAAAGGGGGCAGAAGCCTGCAGGCAAGAAAAAGGAAGTTGCTGCTGTTTTCAGAAAGAAACTGATATATACATGATTGTATTTTTTGTTTGTTTGTCTGTGAATCTCTATTCTAAAGAACTTTGATAAAGAAGTACGTAGGAGATTGCAGTAAGTTCTTTGCCTAATGAACGTTCTATGTAGCTTGATTATAAAGAAGCTCACAGTTACTTCCATTAGTGTCTGAATCATGTTCAAAATCCTTGTACTATGGCATGGATGGATGGATGCAGTCCCAAATCTTTGTGGAAATAAATGAATAAATAAAAAGAAGAAATGGAGATGATTAGACTGAGAAAATGAAGGGCATGTCTTCACTTGCTCCAAAAAGTTAGTGTTCATCTCTTTGTCTTGGTGGGAGATGCTGTTCAAAAGGTTGGGCCTGGTCCCGAAACGAAGTTGCAGTGAGGAATTGTGAGGTGGAGAAGGAGAATAATAGAACCTGCAGTGCCTTTCTTTTTAATATAAAAATTACTTTTTGAGTGATTCTTAAACTTTTGATTATTCTCAGGAATAAATAGGTTCTTTCATTGTGGCAAAAGGCGAAACGCTCGCCCCCAGCGCCCCCGCCAGTCCGTCCCAGGACCAACACGGAGGAGGTA
>JBBUKS010000041.1:486749-507848 GCA_038050645.1 Hedychium gardnerianum
AAATTTGGATGTCGAAAGACTTCGAGAAGACTTGTTCACAGTGGGGTTTCTGAGCGGAAAACAGGCTCTTTTTTCGGTTGCTCTCTCGTGTTGGTATCGTTTGGTTGCGTACACTATCGGACACCAAATCTCGTCTTCGCATGCAAGGCTTGTAACTTTCGCGAGGACGAAACTCATGATTTCGGAAGTCATCTTGAAGATCACTTGGCATGGATACGAATAGAGGCGAAGCTTCGAGAGCGTCGCTTGGTTGATGTCATTTCTTCTTCGCGTCATCCATCATGTATACCTAGAGTAAAATTTACTTTCCGTAAAATTTTAATTATGTGATCATGTCTAGTCGTGTTGTATCTTTGCATGCGTGTGGTATGTGTGATATAATAAATTAGTTTATTATATTATTTTATTTTTGTCGCGCATGTTTACAAAACATATTTTTGCACGCATCCGCGTCGGACTCCCCCATCATGGTCGTGCTAGGGTGGCACACCCTGTGTCAATGGCCATAGAATTTCGCCTTTGCTTCTGTGATGTCTGGCATGGCCGTGCCTGTGGGGCACAACCGTGTGTTTTTCCATAGTGAGGGGAGAGACATCTTTTCTTCTTCCCATGCCTACAACACTCACCATAGCCAGTTCGTGAGTGTTCCAAACCCTGAAAACAAAACTAAATTAAAGATGAAAATGAAAGGAAAATGAATCTAAAGTGAAAGTAGAGGAGAACTTGAGTTGACTCTAACGTTGGTTTAAGGTCACGAACTCGACTTTTATTTTAGTTCAATGATAAGATCATTTTTACATATTATTTTAGCCTTAATTTTCATATTTTAATTCTCTTATATAATTAATTATTGATTCTTATCATGTTTATTAAGTTGGATTCATATTATGAGCTTTGTTATAATTCTTCTTATTTGTATGGATTTCTATTTATAATTGTGCACTTTTATTTTGCAGAGATTGAACTCAAGTTAGACTAAATTAAACCTAAAGGCTTAAGTCAAGGAGAAGTCAAATCTAGAGAAATCTGAACCATTTGATTAAATCTAAAGCAAATTAATCAATGGGCTCAGATCTGATTAATTCTGGTCGTTCATCACGATCTGGTTGATTCTGGTCAATTTGTATAGATCTGAGATGATCTGAGCCGTTCATCTTGATCCAGCCATCTTGACCTTCCATAGGGACTTGCTTGATCTGCACCATTCATTTAGATTGCAGCTCATCCACTCGATGAGATCGGTTGATTCAGATCTGAGATCAGATTTAAACGCAAGAAGCTACAGTAACCGGGGAGGATGGTCAATTGGCGCAGAGGCGCGATCGCGATTTCTTCTTCCACAGTCCACCGCCGGCCACCGGAGCTTCATCTTCCTCATCCACCGATGTCTAAGGATTTTGATACCTCGTCCATCTCCATTCCCACATCCATTGAAGCTCCGGCCACCATCTTCACCATCTGATCCATCGATGCCGCCTCCGCTAATCTCAGCTAATCGCTGATCATCTTCCGTCTAACCCCGTACATTCCGCCTCAGGAAGAATCGCCGGAGAAGGAAAGGTACCTTCCTACTCACTGGGGATCTCCATTTGAGGCATCCACTTCATCATCTTCACTGCCGACTCCTCTGATCATCCATCGACGATCTTCCTCCTCACAGCAGATCCGATCGCCGCCAAGCTTTTTCCTCTGATCCTGATCCGATCTGAGCTTCAGTGTGATCAGTAACTTCCTCCTTTCGCTATATTGTAGTTCTTGTTCCCTTGAAGTTGATTATGGCATGTGTTGATTCAATTTCCCTGCTACTGCTAGTTTAGTTTAGCTATTGTTTCTGTTAACTGTTGGGTTCTTGTTCTGCTTAATTGATGCATTAGAGTTACAATGATTGTTGTTTATGTTAGCTTTCTACATTGCAGTAGTTACGTTAGTCTGGATGCCATATTTCTTTCCAATGTCATGATTTGATTGCACGTGCAGTATAGTTTCCTTTTTTATCTCTCTTATGCAAGTGTTAGGTTTCGTTTAATGCTTTAGGTTTCATTAATCGCTTCTTGCTTCTTAAATTCCTTGCAATTTAGATTAGAATAGATTAGGTCTATTTCATTTGTCATTAGTTTAGGGATCTCAAACCAAATCCCCATTTCTAATAAATCTATCCTAAGATTCATCGTATACCGGCTATATTCCTGATAAGAGACAATCCGGGTCATTCCCTATACTATATTAGTGTAGAGAGAGGTCTTGGTACTTTATTATTTATAAACGTGTCACAACAACATGTTCTATCACTCAACTTGGAGCCTTTGCCTTGAGAGGATTACGTTCCCCTCCAACATGGTAAGATATTGATTGAGGCATGTTCTTCATCCTAGCTCGCGTCGGGATGATGTATTTTGTGGTTTTGACCTCGGTTTTCTTCTCTTGACCAACCGGATTTAATGCTTCATCTAGTGGTCTTCCCTTGGGTGATTCTTTCTTCTTATTCACTGGTTGAACTCCGTCAACCCTGATACACACATTCATTAGCTTAGGGATCTCAAAGTAAACCCCCATTTCCAATAAATCTATCCTAAGATTCATCATATACCGGCTACATTCCTCGTGAGAGACGATCCGGGCCATTTCCTATGCTATTTAGTGTAGAGAGGGGTTTCGGTACTTTATTGTTTGTAAACGTGTCATGATAACACGTTCTATCAAATTGGCACCGTTGCCGGGGAATTGTAAGTGGTGTTGATAATCTTAGGATTGTTTTTCTATTTTTACATAAAAAATTTGAAATTTTGTTGTTGTTGAGTGCTTTAATGTTTAAATATTCATGTCTTTGATCTTATATGTTCTTGTATCTTTTGATCTTATTTGCTAGTATTTCAATGTAAGAACAGGAAATTTCTTTGACCATGGATCCATATTATCAACATTTTGGAGGTAGGATGGAGAGTCAGTACTATCAGCCTGAGCAACCTTAATACTACCATCCTGAACCTCAATATTATCCGCCTGAACCTCAATACTGCTCACCTATGGAGCCGCAAAATAGGTATGAGTCATTTACAAATATCTATAGTTTTAATTGGGTGGATCATTCACATTTCAGGTATGAGGATGCACAAGGACAATTTACTGAGCCATATCCAGCATATCGGAGACCACAGGGATTCCAGAATGATTATGAGCCTACTTGGTCTCAGCCATTTCAGCAAGTCAAGCCAATGTTCTCGGGTGCATTCAAGGGCTCTAACGAAGAAACCTTTGAGCAAGAATTTCTAGAGATCATGTAGGAATTAACTTTACATATGCAACAACAAACCACTCTTGATCTACAGTACCATCAGCAAAATGATTCAAGGATACAAAATTTACGGATATAGTTAGACCAGGTTGCATCATCCATCAACTAGATGCTAGCACAAGACACTAGTCAATTTCCCTCAGATACTATTTCTGTTGGTATCGACGTGCCTGAGGAGATGAATTGTAGAGTTAGTGATATTATTGCCTCTGATTCTGCCACTCTATAGGACTCCTCTAACATTTTGTGTTGTGATGTTGTAGTTATAAATGATCCTGCCTCTGATGATATTATTGTTGCAAATATTGTTGATGATGTAGGTGTCAATGATGATGGAAGTGTAGGGACTTGTGCTATGGAGATAAAGCTCCAAGAATCACTCCCTTCATTTGTACCACCACCTGAGCCTGAGCCTGAGCCTGAGCCATTACCTGATCAAGAGGAGGTCACAGTCACTTTTCTCACTTCAGGTACTTTTCAGCACTACAAGGTTAGTAACTTTGATGATCCTTTAGAAAATTTCAGAGAGGTACTTGTGATTGATTTTATTGGTTGTGATTCATTTCTTGATCCATGCTTAGTAGAGACTGATTTTATTTTATCTCTTTCTTACCCCGCATGCATGCAGGAAGTGCATTCTCTTCTTGATTTTGCAGGTCTTTATAGGCTCCCTGACTGGATTCTTCAATTAAACCGACTCTAACCACCCGGACAAAGCTTTAAAGGAAATATGGTGGAAGGAGCTAGTATTTCACCTCCTGAGTGAATATTACAGCTTAACCGTCTCCGACCACCTGGACATACTTACGAGGAGTCGACGAAGGAGGGAGTATTGTTCCACCACACTGCCTACACGAGGATAGCTCTCTCCTACACTCAGACCATCCCACTACCGGCATGACTTCTACTTCTGAATCGCTTACAACCACCAGGAATAAAGGGGAGTCCGTTCTTTGCTTTCTTTTTACTTCATGCTTTTCTTCACTTCATACTTTGCTTTCATATTTTGTTTCCATACTTTGCATTTTGTTTGGTCTAGATAGCATTTGGTTCTGAATAAAATTCTCCATGTGTGTTTCTTAGTAATACCTTGAGAATCGTAAAAGTTATTTAAGTTTGACCGTCAAATCCTAGGTCACTGGACATGATTGAATGCTCTACTTGCATGCTATTGGTTAGTTTGGTGATGGAATCTATTTTGATTAATTGAGTTTGATTGCCAAAATTACCTAGAGAGGACTACTTCAAGCCTATACTTTATTCTCTTTTTGTGTGATATGCACTCATGACAATTAAACTCTAGAACTTGCTTTGTTTCTTTTCAAAATTACAATGTCATATGTGTGCATGGACATGATGAAGGACATTTCCTTTCCCATTCTTTGATTTCTTTTTCTTCCCAAATTCTAGTTGAATAACTCATCCACAAATTTATCTTTTGTAACCTTTGTTTTGACATTCTTTCATTGAGAGTTTTGGTTGATGTCTTGATGAGTTAGGTTATCCAAAAATTTAAGTGTGGGGGAAATTGCATATGCTTGAGGTTTATGGAGGTTCCCTATTGTAAATTGTTTGGGAATTCTGAAATTGTGGGATCAATTCAAGAGTTGTATTGTGGGAGGTTAAATGATGTCTAAAATGCTAGTGCTGTTGTCGTATAGGAACATGCATATCCAGTGAGTTAACTATACCATGACCAGTAATCAGTGATCAGACCATTGAACTGTGATATTGATGTATCAACAAGCACTAGCTAGTGCATGCCAAGTTCTGGATGTAACTTTCTGATCATTGAAGCACTAAGGTGAAGCTCTTATTCACTCATGGCCAAGTGGTATTCTCCCCTTTACAAGTCCTTCATTATTCAAGAACAAAAATTTCTTTGAATCTGAATTTCTCAACCCAATTTTCTGATTTCTGAGAACCTGGATTTCTGAATAATTTCTGTGATCCTGTTGATAGCACTTAAGTTCCATGATTGTATTAATGGGTTTTGGGATTCTGAAACCTGAACTTGCTATGGAAGCCCGATGATTGTTCAGAACCATACCAAATTGAGTTTGTACTACAACTTAAATGCAGTACAGAGATTGGGAAGTTTATCAAATGCAGAACTGGAAAAAAAAAATTCAACTCTAGGCTACATAAAACTTGATGTGTTTCTTTACCAATGCAATAGGAATGCAAACTTCAAGATGAAAAAAAACCTGATTTCTGAAAATCTGAATTCTGGAATCAGAATTTATGTGATGAATTCTGGAGTTGGAAGGGCTGAAGCTGATCTGATTGAATTCAAGTTCTAATTGTGACCCTTTGCCAAGTTTAACTCTTCATGGTGTAAGAAGAGATTCTTTTGGATTCAGATTTCTGAAACTCAAGACTGATATTTCAGGAACTGGAATTGCAGCAGTCTGCCAAGAATCCAGATTATTAAGAATCTGAGATTTTGATCTTAACAGATATGTAATTGAGATGAGTGGAAAATTTATATGGTCATTTTATGCTATGTAGCTTCTGCAAATTCATTGAAGCTGAATCCTTAAGATGAGATCTGAGATAGCACATTTAAACTTGATACACTGAATTTGGCATTGGCATTGGCCAATCAGAAATCAGCGTCAATATGAATTTAACTTTTGAACCTGTGCATCAGTTTATAAAAGTAATGAATCCTGAAACAACAGGAGGGATGATCAATAAGTAAGAACCAGCTAAAGAGGGAAGGGCATCAGGAACTTGCAGGAATAGAAAATATGAGTGGTGTATCAAATTCAGTAAGGTTGTGCCAGCTTCAGTTAAGGAAAAAAATAATAATAATAACTTTGGAAGAAACATTCAATTCCTCTAGTGTCCTGTGGTGTGTCCTTTTCTCCAAGGTCCTTGTGATTCAAATTATGCAATTTCATTGAATCTAAGCCCTGGAATTGCTAGTTGAACTGAAATGCAGGGAAGGAAAAAAAAAAATCAGTAGGTGGCATGAGTTTCAAGAGATTTACATAAGTTCCACCTTAATGAGGTATGGTTGTAAGTTGCATTGGTTCTTCACCTATATGATGGGAATGGATTCTCAAGACATCTAGAGAATAACTACCATGTGGCATTGAATTCCAAAAGCTGAATCTACCTCAGGTTACAAATTCTGAAACTTAATCCAAGAAGTTTAAATTTGTTCCTGCTGAAAAGTTGGACTGTGATATAAATTGAAATCGTTTTGTGCCAAGTTCTTTCAGCTTTCTGATTTGTGTGTGCCAGTTTTGTATCAAACTCCACACCGTTGGTCCCTTTTGTATTCAGGCCTGTTGCTATTTCTTTACCTTTGCCTTTTGCATTGCTTCCATGCTTATGTAGAGCATGAGGCCATTCTGAAGCAGTGAGGGCAGTGACAGCAGCCATAGACAGATTTGATTCCTGAAAAATCTGCATATTTAAATTTCTGAAACTCTGAAACTTTGGGCAGTTGAAGTTCCTCAAGATCTTGCTAAATTTGATTTCTTGGAAGTGATCTCCTGAATTCAGAAAGAGGACAAGAGAATTGTCCTTAGTTCCATGTGCCAATTCTGATTTCTGTTTTAGAATTCAAGTGGATTAAATCTGATTTCTGAATTGGGTGCTGAAACTGTATTCTGAATGTCTGGATTGCATCAATTGGTGTTCCCTTCCTCTTCCAAGTCTTGCATGATTAAAACCCTGAACCTACTTGGATCTGAAATTGATGGAACTGGATTCTTTAACCCAAAATTTCAGAATTCAGCCCATTTCTGGAATTCTTGGGCATGAGTTATGAATTTGATATGGAATTCATAAATTGCAAGACTGAACTCATCTTAAACGACTTCCTAGAAACCAAAACCTGGACACAGCAGCTACACCAAGTTATGTGGTTCATGAGAAAAGGAAACAGTTACACAAGGAAAGTAGATTAAGCTATAGCGTGCCAAAATCCTTAGTAGCTATCCAATTGAAGGAGAGCTTGGCTTAATCTCTTGTTTAATCATTGACAAATGGTATTCATCTCTTTTCACATCAAATTGGTCAACTCATTTTGTTTATTTCTCCAATACCCTCATTCTCTCATTGAATTATTTTCTCTTAGTCATTTTGTTTGTTTCCTTAGTTTCCTTTGACCCCATTTCAATTCTTAATAAATCCTTTTGATTCATGTGTGTTATGTTTTATGGTGGTGGAGAATTAGAAAACAAGCAAGCTTATGGTAGTGAAATATTGTAAGTTGCATTGAGTGAACCTCCACTTCCATATATGATTGTGAGAGTTAGAGTGGAAACATCTACCTTGTGAGTTTGCATCTTTCTTAGTTATTCAAATAGATGAAGTCACCATGCTTATTGATTATTGTAGGGATTGAATTCATGATTGTTTTGATCTTTAGATGGTCTTAGTTAATTATTTTTCACCATCTTCTAGGTATTGCTAGAGAAAATTATTAGGGAGATGAATTTTAGTTTGTTTCTTAGTTTTGTTTGCTTACCCGAGACGTGCAAGAATAAGTATGGGGGAATTGATAACCATCATTTTGTCACAGAATTTAGGCTTCTATTTTCATAATTTTTTATCTTCTCATCTACTAATTTCATGTTTATATCATATTTCATGAGTTGCATTCATTTTTGGACTTAATTGCGAATTATATCATATTTGCAGTATTTGATGCTAATATTTGAATATATTCTTTGTAGGCATCAAATGATCATGGACCTAAGTCAGATCGGACCAAATTGAGTTCAAATCTAAGTTTAAATGAGGAGATCAAGCTCTGAAGCAATATGGACCATTCATCAAGATCAGGAGCGATCTGAGTCATTCGTCAAAGATCTGGTCCATCCAGGCTAAGAGAGGATCGATCATGACCCTTGATCTAGATCTAACCTTTTGAATCATATTTAGAGCAACTTTCCTCTGTTGGATCAGATATGGAGTAATATCAACCGTCCGTTCAGATATGGATCTGATTTAAAAACGTGTGAAGCTACAGTAGAGGGGGGATCATCAAATGCTACAATAGGCGCGATCGTGGTAGAGCTTCTTCGACCTTCCACCGATGCCGACTGTCGGAGCTTCATCCACCGGGGTCAAGGGCTTTACCTTCCTCGACCATCTTCATCTCCACAATCATTGCAAGCTTTGGTGATTCCACTTCTCTCATCTCCACTGATTGCGACATTTATAGAGATGAGAGGCGCGAAACAAAGCATCTCCTCTTTTTTGATCTTACATCACAGCCAGCGACCGGAGATCGTCCACCGTCATATCCACCTTCATCGAAGCTCTGGTCATCACCTTCCATCGCCGCTTCTTCTCCGATCATCCACATCCCTTCTTCCACATATTTGGATAGCGTCCTTCCTCCATCTGAAGCCTTTTCATGAGTTAGTTGTTCTACATTGATGGTTGATTGTTTGTGTGAATCATTTGATGGAATCCTATTGTTTACTTGATGAATTACGTTCTTGTTAATGTAGACTCAAATTCCCCTGTTCTAGTAGTAGCTTCGGTTAGAATATGTTCATGATATGAATTGGGTTAATTAAGGAATTAAGGTTTATAATGAATTTTGTTTCTAGTTGTTTTCTTTCAATGCAATAGCTAGGTCAGTTTAGATGCCTTAATCCTTTTCAATATCATGATGTAGTTTAGTTTCCTTTGTTTTCTCTCTTATGCATGTAGGTGTTAGGTTTCATTAATTGCTTAGTTTGTTAAATGCTTTGTTCTTCTTTAATTCAGTGCATTCATAGTCTAGGATAGATAGGTTGTCTTTCATTACTCGCCTTTAGCATTTACAACTAAAACCCAAAACCCCATGTCCAAATAATTCGATCCTAAGATATCATGTATTATTTATATTCCTTGAGAGAGATGATCCGGACCATTCTCTATGCTATATTAGTGTAGAGAGGGGTTTCGGTATTTTATTATTTGTGAACATGTCACGACAACATGTTCTATCAGTAGTTCTCGCTTTGGTAATAGTATTGGCTTGACTAAGTAGTAAGTGCAAAGAAGAATACATAAAAAAACTACTGAAAAAATAGCTAATTCAGTTATCAATCAATTGATGTCTGCTACCAATCGATTGACACACTGCTCAATCTATTGCCAACAGGTAGCAATCGATTGATACTCTTTATGTGTCAATTCCTGGACATACTAATCGATTGCCTACCAATGATAATCGATTGACATGCAACAGTCGAGTTCCCTAATCGATTCAGAAGAACTCAATCGATTAGCCCCAATCGATTAGGAGACCTTATGTGGACAACTCAATGAACCGCAATCGAATGGTGAAGACCAGTTGACCTGCCCAATCGATTCCACGACCTTCTGTATCATACCTAGGCTCAACAATCGATTGATCCTTTATGGCAATTGATTGATAAACATCAATCGATTTACCCAATTGATTTTAGACCATTCTATACACAACCCAGGTCAAACAATTGCCCAATCAATTCCAACTCTTTTTGTGTGTAATTCTGGGCATCTCAATCGATTGGTCCTTATGACAATCGATTGATAAATACCGACCGATCAACCCAATCAACTTGGGAGCATTCTATGCCCAAATTCGCACTTACCAATCGATTGATGCTTCACACCAATCAATTGATAACTGAAAACCTAATTTTTTGAACGCGGTTTTTTGACTCAAAAGTCCTAAAATCGCACCATCAATCGCATTCTTCGAGGATAATGTGAAAAACTCGATCCATTGGTTAAATCCAATCTATCTATGCTACATTCGACGGATATGCATCAATTTCGCTCATCCAAATGGAATTGAATGCAAAATCAATGTATATGTGCCAAATCATCAAAAATAATATAGGACTTAGCTATCATTAATCTTTAAAACTAAAACAATGGGCTAACTTGAATTCATCGCAAGAGTCATTGATCTTACTTGTCGCCGAAGAGATTCCTACAATGCAGCAGAAGTCTTTTGCAGGATTGAGTGGCAACCGAAGCTTGATTTCAATGGGGAAGTGTGCAAGGAAGAAGAAGCAACAAAAACCCTCTTGATTCAAAATGCCCAAATTAAAGGAAATTTTTTCCTTATATACCAAGCCCATCATGTATGGATCATCCACCTCAAAGCTCATTTATAATTAATAGCCCATTAACGTTAATAAACTGGGTTATTAGATCTACATATTGAATCTACATCCAATAATCTAAACCCTCTTTATGTTTAAATTATTAAATTACTTAATTAAAGTTTAATTCTTTAATGACAATTATTATGTGTTGTTAATTCAACCCACCAAATAGACATTAAATCCTACCAACACAATTTGTTGATGCTCGATATTTTCTCACATCTGTAATATTTGAAGATTATCTTTCCAATAATAGTTTGAATTGCTTTGATATGCATATCCTTCAAAAAATTTCTTTCTAATTAGAATAACATTTTCATCTCCTTTAATTGAAAACTAGCCATTTGCGTATATTGACTCTTACGATAATAATTAAATTTTCACCTCTGTTAAAGATGATTGTTGACGTCACCCTTTTATTGATGTAATGAAGGGGATATATTGTAACTTCAATCCCTAAATAATATTTCTCATATGAGCTTAAAAATTATTTCTTCTAAATTTAGAAGAAATTTTTTAAACATACGTACATTCTTGATTTCAAAATGTACTCCACTATAGAAAAATTATCTTGTGCAGTATTTATGAGTTCATTCTCCAAAATTTGCAATTGAGCTTCATCCTTTTTATTGAATAAGCAATCAAGATTTTGCCAAATTTTTGAATTGATTTGTGTTGCATGATCAAAGAAAACATGAGAGATTGTTCTCTTTTGCATTTGGCTATTTTTACTTCTTAAAAGCATAAAATATTTTTGGAAAATTGGCAAAGCATCAATATTTTCTCCAATAACTCTATATCTTATAATTTTTTTACCAACAAGATAAGATTCTATGCAAATCTTACATACTTTGTAGCTTGATTGGTTCAATAATATCATGCTAAATCCACTAATAAACTCATTTAATTTTCCATTAAGAGATCTTGTCATATATATAATATCATATAAAAATATCTTTGCAAAAATATAGAAAACATTTTGATGTCTCAAATTCATAAAAAAAAGAAGATGAAACCATCAGACAAGAGAGTTTTGTCTCAAAAATAAAGATAAAAACTAAAAAAAATAATTATATTTAAACATTGATCAAATAATAAAAATGTTTATATAGTGTCCCAAAAATTCATCAATTTTTTTTTAAAAAAATACAAGTGAAGTAATCCATTATCCAAACTATAAAACTACAAAAACAAACTTTAAAACCATTTAATCCATAAAGTTAACTCAAATTTCAACAAAATATAATTTCTAAAGAATATATAGTTTCAAAAACCTAATTTGAATTTCTAAGAAGTTATAATTTAAAATATATATATAGTTTTAAAAGTCAACTTAAATTTCCAACACAAATATAATTTTCAAAAAAACAAATCACCCTCAACTACTTTCCTACACTCCACCCGCAACTAAAACCGTCAATTTAAATTGGACCCCTTGGATTAGTCCATTCCGTCAAATAATTTAAACAGATTAGGTTAGAATTTTACCAACTCAAGTCCACCACGGGCCAACCTGCCTAGACCCGCGACCCATACGTGTTGGCCTGCGACGGACTTTGGTTGACTCACGGGTTGAGAAATACATGTAAATCAAATTTTATGTCAATTTATTATAATTTTAAAATAAAAAAAATACTTTTCATATTATTTGTGTTCGTTTATATTTAAAGTACTTGTTTTAAGATACATTTAATTGATGAAATCTTTTCGAAGTAAAACGTTGAAGATATGAAATTTATTTTTTTATTTTTTTAAAATTTTTTGATGGAACCATGAGTTGGTCCGCCTAACTCGCAACCCGTTTTAGGATTGGGTTGGATTGGAGATTTCCTAACCCACCAAAATGATGAATCGATCCGTCCCATCCCGCCAAATGATTAATCCATCATATGAGCCGATCCATCCCGCCGTGAATTAACCTATTTGACAGCTCTACCCACAACCCTGACAAATTATCAGCATAAGAGTTTGCCCTTGCCACTGTATGAAAAATCTAACCCTGCATCATGAGATAGAAATGTTTGGAATTAATAGACAATCTTGCCTTAGTTGTCCTGAAAAACTTCAGCTATTTGCATGATGATCCTGATCGACAAATCTCGGATGAACTCTTGAATTAAGGAGGAATTAATGGAGAAAAGTTTCTGAAAATTAATACTTTTGCAGCCTCGGAGACATGCATCAGCTCTCTGACTGAGTCTACCAGTGCAAATTCGCATTCAATATGAGGTTCACAAATTATAACTTAATTTGCAAGTAAATTTAGTTCACAAATTGGTGATGACGATGAGAATACGATCCACTTGAAGACCACATGCTTTCTTTCTTAGTCATCGACCATGCGTTCACTGACCGCTTCCTCCAAAGCCAACTGCACCAGATTCCTAAAAAACTTCTCTACTCACAAGTGGGCAAAAAATTATAATCTACAATATTATATTAATTGCAACTAGCAACAAAAGTATTCACTTAATGATTGTTTGAAGTTAAAAGTGTCATTTGAGGTATTTAATTTGTATCAGATATAACAACTAAGATGGATTTGATTTGCCCCTAGGGCTTGATGGAGTGGTAAAAGATAGAATGCATATTTTTTAAATAATCAGAGTTCAATTCTCATGGCACGATGATCAAACTATATATTAGTCAAACTGAGACACTAAGAACTTAGTGTGGTGGCTTACGCTCTGTTTAGATGTTTAGATGGGATGAGGGAATGTTCATTAACATAAGGTGAAGGGAGGGGAAGGATGGGGAAGGAAGGGAAAGAGAGGGGAAATAAATTATTTATGTTCCCCATGTTTGAGAGGTAGGGAGAGATGGTTCATTAACATAAATAACATGTATTACTTTATTTGGGAGGAAAGAAAAAAAAATATATATATATATATATATAATTATAAAAATAGTCTCATTTTTTAAAATAAATCTATATGTGAAAAAAAAAAGTTGAATATTGGGCATGGCTTCCTCCACAATGGAGGAAGTTAAGAAGTGAAGTTCATTGCTAATTAGCTGAATCTTACCTCATATTACCGGAAGGAAAAAAAAACACATTTTTTAGATAAATCCCTAAAGAAAATTAAGGAAAGCATAGATGGACGAACCAATCGAAATATAAACTCCAAGATCGAAGCTTGAGCCCCGAATAAAGAGGGCTTCCATCATAGATCACTAAAGAGAAGTTGGAACCAACAATGGCACAACTTTAGCCTAGACATTTTAACAATAGCAAATCACCACACAAAAAAAAAACCCCTACGAACTAAAAGCTCAGCAATACCTAGTCCCTCGAATTTCTTAGACTACAAGCAAAGCTCTATCTCAGAGTGCTACGCTTTAAACCATCAACTTCTGATCCAGTTGAATCAACCTTCGGCCTGACAGAATGTATTTCCCAAACAATAAGAGTTTAATTCTCACACAGGACATATCTATGATGATTGAACTACTAATGAAGCTGAAGAGCTATATGTCAAGAGCATGATTTAAACGAAATATAAGATTAGACTATCTATTTCAGATTAATAAGATCTATATATTAGTATAAGAAAAACACAAGGAGATGTATTTGATATCTCAATAATAAATGTATTAATTTTGATATATTCATCCTGCTGAATATTGTTATTATTGGGTCTAATTATAGAATTATTAAGACATGCCATAAAAACATACTTTTGTGGAGGTTGTCTCGAATTAGGTCAACATGTGCCTTCACATATGCACCTATTTACACTGACGAAAGTGTATCTATATAATTAAATTGCAGGCGCTGAGTTCTACCGGAGGCAGATAAGTTAAGCACTTGGCATGTGATGTCGTCTTCAAAGATGCAGTTGAAGGGGCGGCGGCCGCCGCCGCTGGCTGTTCGTGATGAGTCGCACAAGGCGCATAAGCCCCATCGGAAGGCCGTCGTCGTGTACCTGGTGTCGCCCGATGTCATCCACGCCGACGCCAGCGAGTTTAAGGCGCTGGTGCAGAGCCTGACAGGGCTGTCGTCGTTGCCTGCCGCCGCCAAGTCCTCCGGAAACCCGCAGCAGTTTCCGGTGAGGGTGAAAGCCCGAGGGCCGAACCGCTCCGGCGGTATGTCGACGGGGGTGTCGTTGCCCTTGGTTGGAACTCCCCCCTTGTCGCCGTCCTCGCCTGCGCTGCCTGCTCTGTTCTTGCATGACCTGAGCCCTCCATGTTTGTGGCCGGGGATTGCCGGAAACGGAGTTCCGATCGATGAGTAGAGTAGAACAGGATAAATCTAAAGAGTTGAGATGTTAAAGGGGGGAACCCCCTAAACCACAAAAAAGAGTTTTTTTTTTTTTTAAATCTATCATCAAAAGAAGATTTTTACTACGATGTTTTATCAAAATTATTTCTAATTTTGGTTCATTTGAGAATTTTATAAAACAGTTCAATTCAATATACATCTCCAATTAGATTTATATTGAAAAGTTGTTCTATGAAATTGTCAAATGGATAGAAAATTATGGATAATTTTGGTAGAAGATTTTAGGAATGATAAGTGAAAAAGAAGTTTATTTTTTACTTTTTGATGGTGGTGTGATTTAGTTGATAGGGAGCATATTACATGCATGTTTAGAGTAAACTTGTGTTATAGAATATTGAATTTCTAAATTATTCATCATATTAAATTTGTAAATTATTCATCGTAAATATTTTTTAATTTATTTTAATAATCGATGAAAATTTATTATGAGATTAAATCAATATTTTTTAATGTTATTTAATTTATTATTTTTTTAAAGTAAATTTGTGTATCGTAACTTATAAATAAATAAAATCTTAAAATAAATAAATAAATTTATAATATCAAACTCATTAATAAATAATCAAATAAACTCAATAACATTTAAACCAATTTATTTTGTTTATTTTTAAACTAGAACTAACTTTTTTTGATTACCTTAAGGTTCGAGCTCCTCCCCGAGCTCGAGAACACGTTGAATCATGAGATTCGACTCCTCGTACGAAGAACCTCCTTCCTCCATTGCCTTCCTGGCCTTCTCCCCCAGTTCCCTCGCTCTCTTCCTCCTCTCTTCTCCTTCCTCTCCTCCGTCCATCAACTCCTTCACCGCCTTCTCCACATCCTCCCCGCCGATCAAACCATGGCTGAGATGAGAGATGAAGACGGTCTTGGAATTGGGCTTGAGCGCCACGCCGATACCCAGCACATTCACCACCAGCTTCTCATTGAGGAATTGGTCCCAAAAGTGTGGCCACGTGATCATCGGCACGCCGGCGGCCACCGCCTCCAGCGTCGAGTTCCAACCGCAGTGCGTCATGAATCCCCCCACCGAAGGGTGCGATAAGATGAGCACCTGCGGCACCCACCCCCTCGTCGTCAGACCGCGATCCCGTGTCCTCTGCTCAAACAGTGACAGCCACGCCTCCATCTCCTCCTCCTCCGTCTCCTGCTGCTTCACCGCCCAGAGGAACGGCCTGTTCGATGCCTCCAGGCCGAGCCCCACCGCCTGCAGATGCGACGGGCTGTTCCTCACCAGGCTCCCGAAGTTGACGTACACCACCGATCCGGGTTCGTTGGCGTCCAGCCATCTCAAGATGCGGTCGGTCACGTCGGTCGCCGCCCGGTTCCCTCTCGATACCTTCTCCTCTGCGTCCTTGTAACAGAGGGCAAAGGGGCCGACGGGCCAAACCTTCTTGCCGACCACCTTTTCGTAGCCATCGAGATACAGCGACTCCAATTCACGGAAGGTATTGATCAAGAAGCCATGGGCAGAGGATTGATCCTCCACCCACTCCTCGCGATACCTGTTGAACCCTGGCAAGTCGAAGAACCTCCTCGACTGGGCGCGCACCGTCTCTACTCTGTGAGGCAACTCGGGCACAAGGAGTGGCTCGAACGGTGACGAATCAGATTCCCCTGTTTGCTCCAGCTCGCTCACGGCGTGGCTGCAGAGGAGGTAGAAGCAGGAGGGCGACTCGAAGATCAAACGAGGGACTCGCAGCTCCCGAGCCACGTCGCCCGTCCACAGTATGCAGGAGTCGGAGACGAGGCAGCTCGGCTTGGGCCGCCCCCGCTGCTGCTGGAGGTGGAGCAGCAGCGGCTCCCGCAGCATCCCGAGCGCCGTGAAAAAATTGTGGATGAGGTCGGCGGAGGGGATGAGGTCGATGCTCTCGCATCCTTCCGGCAATCCGGCCTCTGCGCAGGGAAAGCGGATCTCGACGAGTCGGATCGGCGGTTCGTCGCCGCCGGCGGCCTCGTTGGCGCGGTCAACAACGTAAGCGCAGCGGGTGGCGTTGGCGGGGGTAGTGACGACGGTGACGAGAGCGCCGCGGAGGGAGAGGACGCGGGCCAAGTCGATCATGGGGATCATGTGGCCTTGAGCGAGGAAGGGAATCAGGACGAAGTGGCCGATGGGTTTCCGATTGCTGCCGCTCATGGTGAAAATCCGCTTGCACTATGCTCGACGCTACCTGGAAAGTGATCCATCGAGTTGCATTAAAGGAGGAGAGAAGCTGCGTGGCCGTGCTCCAAACAAATCATGTGGAGCAAATTAAGATCAAAATTTTGTGGCGTATAATTATCCTAACTGTCTAAATAAATTAAGAGAATATGTTTTTGTTTTTTTATGTATTGATTAATATTTGAGTCGGTAATCTGTAATTTATTTCATTCATATTAGTAGATGGATTGGTAGGAGTGCTAAGACTATACGTGATTTATTTTCTTGGTACAAAAATAACTGATATAATATATAAAAATAAATTAAAAAAATTAAATAAAAAAATATATATGGAGTATTAAGGTGGATGTATTTCTATCTGAATTAGTCCCAATTTGTTAGGAACCAAGTCAAAACAAAGATGACCAGCCGCGAAAACAGAGAATTCTTCTCGGCTTGTAATAAAGTGAACTCGTACGGAAAAACAGTGGTGGTGGGAGAAGGAATGGGAATGGCTTCCTTTGTCGTCGCCGCATTCCAAGGGATCGTCCATTCCCACACATTAACCATGTTGAATGCAAGTAGGCACTCGTCCCCCCTCTTTGACCTTCCTTCATCATTTCTTCTCTTTTAATTTCCCAAAATCAAAATCCTCACGTATATATTCATTGATATATCGATAGACGTGTTGATTCTGGGACGGACTATCGGAAGCGTTGGAAACGAGCATTTCACCTTTGCCACAATTGATATATCAATAGACGTGTTAATTCTGGGACGGATTGACGGGAGCACATTAGACCTGAATGGAAGGGAAGGGTTTTTTTAATACCAAGTAAATTACACTTTTGAAAGAGACAAGTATGAGGCGTTCTTGGTCGTGTTCAAGGTAGAACTGGGAGATGGCCATGCATGCGTTAAAGAAAAGAGATCTTGCTTGAAATTTGACAGGAGGTTGGTGGTATATTGTAGTTCTATATCTAGTTTTTAAAAATTAAAAATATAGTGTATGAATGTTTTTTGAATGCATATAACAAAAAGTCTTAGGTGTTTGCATGTTGCAGTCCTCTAATGGAAGAGAGCTTCATAGAATTTGTCTCTATGGTCCTACTTACTATTTAATTTCAATTCTCACTTTATATATCTTATGGATCCATCGAAAACATTAATTGGATTCGAGTGTGATAGAATATAATTAACTTGATTAAAAGAAAAGACAACTCTAGTTCATGTCTTAATCATCACCTCTAGTCTTAACCAACTGGATTTAATCTAAATTAGTTTTAATCTAACTACAAGGAAACATCATTATTCACCAACCATAACATAAAAAGTGTATACATATTGGACTATAACATAATTATATAAGAAATATAAATTAAGATGGAAAATTATCTTTAACATATAAATTAGTCTCTCTTTTAGTCCAACACTAGTTATGTAATGAAAGTAAAAAAAGATTGCCGACTCTTTTAACAGATTTACTTAAGTTTCTGCTCTTGTAAACATGATAGGAAGTAGCAAAAGAGTAGTGCTCCATTATCATGGACCTTGAAGCTTCAATATCCACTCCTACCTCAACCATGGAAGTCCACAAGGTACCCATGCCGAAAGAAAAGACCACCCTGGATTCTCTCAAGCATTTTCTGGTTGAATTCTTCTTCCCGGACGACTCCATGCACAAGTTCAAGAACAAATCTTTCTTCGTGAGGGTGGTTTTGGCTCTCCAATTTGTCTTCCCAATCTTGGAGTGGGGCCCTCATTACAACCTGAATATACTGAAGTCTGATGTCATCTCAGGGATCACCATTGCTAGTTTGGCCATCCCACAAGTATGATCAGCAAACAAACTCCTCTAAATGTAGGATCTTGAATTATGTTTAAAAGATAAAAACTTCAACTAAATAATGTCGAACAGGAATGTGGAAGGAAAATGTTTGCTATCTTGTGTTTGTTTGTCTTGAGACAGGGAATTAGCTATGCTAAGCTTGCAGGCTTGCCTCCACTTCTTGGCCTTTGTAAGTTGATATGCTGAACTTATTCTCAAAGTTTCTGAAAACTTATACTGAATTGGGTTTCACAGATTCTAGTTTTGTGCCACCACTGGTATACGCGGTGCTCGGAAGCTCGAGAGATATGGCGATTGGTCCAGTGTCAATTGCATCTTTAGTGATGGGATCCATGCTTCGAGAACTGGCCTCGGTTAATGAAGACCCTTCCTTGTATCTTCAAGTAGCTTACACTGCTACCTTCTTTGCTGGTGTATTGCAAGCCAGCTTAGGCTTTCTGAGGTAACATTTTTCACCTAATACTGAAGCAACAAGGATTGTAAAGATTTGATGGTGCCTTCTTGGTTCTTGATAGGTTAGGATTCATATTAGATTTTCTATCGAAACCGACACTGATTGGATACATGGGTGGTGCTGCTGTGATAGTTTCTCTTCAGCAGCTCAAAGGACTGCTTGGACTAGATCACTTTAGTAACCAGATGGGGATCATTCCTGTCATGCAATCTGTTGTTGTGAATATAAAAGAGGTAAAGGAAGAGATCTCTTCATGTTAGAGAAGAAAATGATTGCAAGAATTCATTAGCTAACACATTAACCTTTTGTGTTCATCAGTGGAAATGGCAAGCACTTGTCATGGGAGTCTCATTCCTGCTCTTTCTACTAGTCGCAAGGCATATAGTAAGCTGTTATTCCATCCTTGTTTTATCACATTCAGATTAAAATAGTTTTATGAAATTTAAAGTTGAGCTGAATTTGTTTAACAGAGCTCTAAAAGGCCCAAGCTCTTCTGGGTATCAGCTGCTGCTCCTTTAACCTCAGTGATCATCTCGACAATCATTTCGATCATCTTCAAAGCCTCACATCATGGCATTAGAACAGTACGGTTCTTCTTCGTCTCTCGTAACATATGATTTATTTTCTGTTACTTCTGAAGCCAAAATTTTATTTATTCTTCTGAGAATTCTTATTGTTCTCACTTGCTGATATCAAACAGATTGGGCATTTGAAGGAAGGAGTGAACCCCCCTTCAATGGACATGCTAAACTTCAAAGGTCCCTACTTAGGCCTTGCTTTAAAAACTGGAGCAATTTCAGGAATCTTGGCTCTCACAGTATGATGCTAAACCTTTAAACTTATTTGAATACCATACAAATCCACTAAAATAACAAGCACAGATTCACTAAATATTACAGGAAGGCATGGCAGTGGGCAGAACATTTGCTTCTAGGAAAAACTATCAGTTCGACGGCAACCAAGAGATGATGGCCATAGGATTTACAAACATGGCAGGATCATGCACTTCTTGTTTCGTGACGACTGGTAGAGATCGAACGATTTAAACGGTTTTGTTGCATAAGCTTTGCTTAAGTTTAAATTGTACATGTAAAACTCCAGGTTCGTTCTCTAGATCAGCTGTGAACTGCAATGCTGGGTGTAAGACAGCAGTTTCAAACATAATAATGGCAATTGTTGTGCTCCTCACGCTCCTATTTATCATGCCCCTCTTCCACAACACTCCTAATGTCATCTTGTCGGCGATCATCATAGCAGCGGTCATTGGGCTAATCGACATCCCAGCCACGGTTAAGTTGTGGAAGGTGGACATCATGGATTTCCTAGCTTGCATGGCTGCTTTCTTCGGGGTTCTTCTGATCTCAGTGCCTATGGGGCTTGCAATTGCAGTAAGTGGTCTGTGATCAACTACAATCTAAGAACTAGTTTCTCAGATTGCTTTCTGATGGTTCAGGTGGGTATATCTTTGTTCAAAATCTTGATTCATGTCACTCGGCCGAACGTAGTGATCATAGGGAATGTCCAAGGAACTAAGTGCTATCGAAGTATATCGCAATACGAGGAAGTCACAAGGGTTCCTTCATATCTGATCATCGGTATTGAATCTCCTATATATTTCACCAACTCCATGTATGTTCAGGAAAGGTTAGATTGCAAGAGTTACCTTCCGCACTCGAGATAAACAAAAAAAGATACATGAACTTTGAATTGTTGTTTGTAGGATCTTGAGATGGGTCAGGGAAGAGGAAGAGAGAGTCTTTATGCTGAAGGAGAGCCCCCTTAGATGCATTGTTGTGGACATGTCTGGTAAGGAAAATATATTCAATCCATAATTTGCAGACAAGTAATGAGCTGCAAAACTCTTGCAGCAGTGGCAAGAATAGATACAAGTGGCTTGGCAGCACTCTTAGAGTTGAAGAAGAAACTTGGGGATAAATATCTCGAGGTAATGCACTCTATATTTACTCAAC
>JBBUKS010000041.1:511455-525334 GCA_038050645.1 Hedychium gardnerianum
TTAAATAGTAACACTCTAACTTTAACATGTTGTCATACATCAAAACCTTAGGGTTAGACTTTTAGTGCAAACTGCACTAACAGGTTATTCCTTAGCATAGTCAATGTCTTACGAAATCATTCAGAATATTTTGAATGGAAGGTTGATGCAGCTGGAAGACGTGGTTGGTCACGCGCCTTTGGGAATGCGCGACAGCTATCCATCAATTGACGTATGGATCCTCTACTGACATTTGTGATGAATACCTATGAATGGGTGAAACAACTGCTCTGGATTGCTTGGTCAACTTCTATCGGTGTGTGATTGAAGTATTTAGGCCATAATACTTAAGAAGGCCTAATGTTTCTAGCATCCAACGTTTGCTTGAAATGCATGAACACACGACTTGCCTAACATGTTGGGTAGCCTTGATTGTATACATTGGGAACGGAGAAATTGCCCCATTGCTTAGAAATGTCAGTTTACTTGAGGCGATCATAAGGTCCCAACAATTGTGCTTGAAGCAATCGCATCTATAGATTTGTAGATATGGTATAATTTTTTTTTTGAATCCCAGGGTCACATAATGATATCAATGTACTTAACAAATCACCTTTATTCAACAATGTTCTACAAGAAAACGCACCGGAGGTTAATTTTACAACAAATAACACACAATATACAAAAGGATATTATTTAACTGATGGAATTTATCCAAAATGAGCTACTTTCGTCAAGAGCTTTCTATGCCCTCAGAATTCCAAGAGAAAGATGTTCAAGCAAAGATAAGAAGCTTTAAGAAAGGACGTCAAGCGAGCATTTGGGGTGCTCCAATCTTGTTGGCAATGATCAGAGGTCCAGGACAATTTTGGTGTAAGAATAACTTGAAGGATTTTATGTATATGAGTATTATTTTGCACAACATGATTATTGACGATAAGGGAATGCAATAATCAATTGGTCGAATGATGAAGGAGATCCTCCAACATAGATATTTCAAGGCTCTACCCAAAAGTTTCAAAAATACTTTCGGAGAAACTATGAGTTACGTGATAATCAAGTACATCATCGACTTTAAACCAACTCAGTTGAGCATATTTGGACATGCTACAACTACGATCAGTAAAAAATTATTTTTTATAAATTATTTGTAATAATTCATTATTTAATATTGTACTTCTTCTTTTTAAATTATAAATTTTCAATAATATTTTTTTAAAAATTATTATTTTTAATAAAAATGATAAATTCATTATATATAAAATATAAATAATATATATTAAATAGATCAAGATATGTGATATAAGAGTGATCCATTAATAAATAGTTGAGATTTTTTAAAAAGATATATGAATTGTTGAGTGTGAGGATTATAAAAAAATTATAGGGAGGTTTTTTTTATAGTGGAGAGAAAAGTAAGATTTTTTATTTTTGATGTGGTAATGATGTGACCATAGAAAACATTAAAAAAAACCTCATTTTAAAGGTTTTTTCCATTAGAGATGTCTATATTACTCCAAAATATAGTAGATAAAATTATATTTTCCTCCTAATTTATTTATTTATGACAAACGACAAACCACGTAGCTGAAGTTTCGAAATTACATATCAAGTTTTAAAATTATCAAATTACGTATCCTATACTCATTTTATCTCTCTTACTGTTCTCAATCGATTGGTAGATTTACCAATCGATTGCTATAGTATACCAATTAATTGGGAAGGATTCTATGGTCATAAATTCTAAAATATGTTTCATATTTAAAAAATCATTGCTCTCAAATGTGAAATCAGATCCTATGTGTTAATCTAGTTTTTTCTGATTATATTCATGTTCTCAAACATTAATTTGACACACTATATTGAGAGCAGTGATTTTTTTAACACAAATGTATCCGAAAATTTAATTCATGTTCATAAAATTATTGCTCTCAATATATTGAGTCAAATTGATTTTTGAAGGCATAAATATAATTAGAAGAACTGGACGAACACATAGGACCTGGTTCCATGTCATTTCGAGCTCTCTAGGTCTATCAGCCGATTTTGATGGATTTTGGCCAAAATTGTATGATGGACCTAGAGAGCTTAGATTGACATAGATTTAGATCCTATATATTTATCTAATTCTCCTGATTATATTCATGCTCTCAAACATCATTTCCATATGTTATATTGAGAGCAATAATTTTTGAACACGAATGTGTTAAAAAAATCACTACTCTCAATATAATATGTCAAATTGATATTTAAGAGCATGTATATAATCAGAAAACTAGACGAACATATATGACATGATTTCATGTCATTCCGAACTTTCTAGGTTCATCATCCAGTTTTGATAAAAATCGATAAACCTAGAGAGCTCGGAATAATATAGAATCATATCCTATGTATTCATCTAGTTCTTCTGATTATATTCACATTTTTAAATATCAATTTAATATATTATGTTGAGCGCAATGATTGTTTGAATATAAATTAATTTTTTAATTAATTGTTATAGTGTAATAATTGATTCAAGATTTATTGTGCTGATGAACAATATCTCTAATCAATTATTACAGTATAATAATTGATTAGGGTAAAACGAAAGGATAAAATGGATATGAAGTATATGATTTGATAATTTTAAATATATAATTTAAATATTTCAAAATTTCAATTATCTGTTCGATAATTTGTCGATTTATTTATTTTCTTCAAAATATCTCTCACACTTCAAGTTGGCACTTCATCCGATCCCCTGTATATCATGATATACAGATTTGAAACCTCTTTGAAAAATTTCTTTACTACTGGCTCACAACTCAACTGGAGTGTGACTGTATATATAGTAAGAAAGATTTGACTAATAAATGGCATTGATAGATCAGACCCTCAGAAAAGTTCAGTAATCCTCTTTCCATTGTGGTGAATGGAGCACAAACCAAAGCACAGATACACATTGACGAGCCCAAGGAAGGTCTAGTCCTTAGGTTGGGCTACTTCCTTCCCTAACTGTAACCATAATCTACGTACTACAACCAATTGAAGGGACTCAACTCGACAGATCATCATCTCCATCATCGAACTGTGTGCCATTTTTGTTCTCTGCACTTGCTTGATCCCTCCATCTTTAGTCATGCCCATATCTCAAGCTTCTGCCCACTGATTCCTCCTTAATTCTCATCTTAATTCACTGCATGAAATTAACCTTGACTTATAGACATAGATCGTAGGGTCATAAGCTTGTCAAATTCGATGTCTTCTCATGACTTATTATTCTCGCTCTTTCCTAATAAGAATCAGTTCTTTGAACAGTTGACAACCCAAAAGTATCAGAGAATTGATTCCCTGTTCATCGAAACACTACCCAGAATAGTCTCGGGAACAGGTTATCGAGATATTGATTCATTTGTGCCGATAGATTTCCATGTGAGTTTGATTTCTCACATTGGTGGTTGGCAAGGCAAAATTGATTTGATTGGTGATGGAAATCTCTTCTCCAATCGAAACGCTAGCTTCATTGGAGACCTCGATTATTCTTATCTCAAATTCTTAGATACAGAGAATTAGTTCTGTGTTATCATGTTCGTGCTTCATATAGAAGCTGCTACAGCACCTACAACTGATGGAGTAGACTGGCGGCCAAGCACAAAGCTACCCTGTCTCATTTGTCGCCATTGATGGCAGAGTGAGGGGGAGTACAAGCTCACACCTACTACTGGCTCACTGAACCCTGCCGTTTGCCGTGCAACAGCAAATGCCCTGTTAATTTTGACTAAAGGACACAACCACTCTACCGGCCATTGAGCAAAATTGGTGAATATACAGCAACGAAGAAGGAAAATCGAATATCTTGCACACTGCATGAAAATTTGCAAATTTGCAGGGGAATCCTCTGGAGTCACACCTGAGCCAAGCTGCGTTATATATTCCATACTATCAAATCAAAATGGATAGAGAGAAAGAGAAAGAGACTTTGGGTGGTTGGCTACTGCGCAGTTGGAATATGTTCTTCATCGACGACTCTGAATTTCTGATCTCTGAAGTCTGAACATGTCCTATCTTGTTCTACGCATACTGAGCTCTTGTCCTTTGCGTTCGAGATGTCTACATAAGTTGTGTGTGTCTTTCACAATTTTGGTCAAGCATTAATGATGAATTCAGTAGTCTTTCTCTTTCTTTTTTCCTTCTTTTGTTGCGGGTAAAGCTCAAACCATTTCATTGTGTGTTTGGAGCATAGCTTTGTTTTTGTTCTGCTAAAGGTTCCCGTTTTCTATAAGTGGAACGCAATATTTTGACATCTCTCTTTAAATGATCTCACCGAGAATCTTGCAAGAGTTCTTTCTCAGGGGAAGAAGAAGTTCCGATTTTAGAACTGAGTAATCGAGTCCTCTCGCCTCTGCATCGGAATTCTCCACCTAGTTAAAGAAAAAAAAAAGGAGAAGCGACTTGGTAAAAAAATCCCACCTTTTCCGCATAGACAATGGAGGGTTCGCCGGCGCCGGCACCATTTCCGGCGGCGAAGCCACCGTTTTCCGAGCAAGAGCAGAACCTGCGGTGCCCCCGGTGCGACTCCACCGACACCAAATTCTGCTACTACAACAATTACAACCTCTCGCAGCCGCGCCACTTCTGCAAGAGCTGCCGGCGCTACTGGACCAAAGGTGGCGCCCTCCGCAACGTCCCCGTCGGCGGCGGCACTCGCAAGAACTCCAAGCGCTCCGGCTTCTCCTCCTCTTCCTCGGCCGCTTCCAACCCGAAACGCTCCAATCCGCCCAAATCCTCTTCTGAGCTTTGCAGCATGCCTAAGGTGGAGCTCATCTCGACGATCTACCCGCCGCTCGACCCCGACCGCCACTTGCTCGACATGCCCGGAAGCTTCAGCTCGCTGCTGGCGTCGGAGGGGGCCTTCGACGGCTTCCTGGGCAGCTTGTCTCCTCTTGGCCCCGCAGTGTTGCCGATCTCGAGTGACGCCATCTCTTCCTCGATCGAGTTTCACGGGATAGAGTTGCCCAACTTGTTTTCCGGAAATAGCAACAACGACGACGTGGAAACGCCGGCAGCGGAAGTCTTCGATAGATTGGACGGCGATTCGGGATGCTGGGCGTCAGGATGGACTGATCTCGCCATTAACAATCCTGGTTCTAGCTTGAACTGAAGAAAACCACCTTGAATCCGGATTTTTTTTTCTCTTCTTATTTTGTTTCACTGCTACAACTAGTGTTTTGGTGCAGCAGTATGGTACAATTCCTAAGAGATCGATCGAATATATGGTAGCATTTATGGTTAAAGATGCAGATAAATGCATAGTTTTGGGCTGTGGAGATGAAGAGATGCATTTTTTTTCTTAAAAAAAAAGCACGAATCTATTGTGGGTTTCTACTCGATCTCTCACGACAGAATTATAAGTTATTTCCTTTTGATTGATCAGATTTACTTGTTAATCGTTTTGTCAGGAAAAAAGAAGGTAATTTGCGAAATTTGTGGTGCGTTTGCGTATCGAAATGAATTAAAGAACAACTTTTATGGGTTTGTAATCATGATCAAGTCTTTTTCATGTTTCCTTCCATCAATTTCTAAGGTGTGCGCCAGCTACCAGCAGCCTCTTCATTGTCCCTTGACTTCGAAGCATGGATCCCCACTCTATTTCACCATTCCGTAAACAACAATCCTCTGGTGGTCTGCCTACCGGGCATCATGAAGCAGCACCATATCTCGCTGTTCCAGGGTCAACATCTTGAGCAGAGTCTTCGGACTGCTCGCGTGATCCTTGAACTTGAAGGTCACTTATGATGAACTGACAGGTGTGGCTTCATTTTACTTTTTTTGTTTTGTTTTGTTTTATAGTAGACAAAAACGCACACAGTGATCGAGGTTCATTATTAATCTTTCAAGTAAACAAGGAAGATTTACAGGTTAGGAACTGAATTAATGAAATAAAAGCTCATCGACTAAAATATCTCACACTCTCTGTAGCCCATCCTATAAAATTCTTGCCCTTCTTTGTGGCCGTTTGTTTATATAAACCAAGTGCAACTCCCATGTAGAATCTAGAATTTTCATACAAGACTGATGATGTAGGTTGAGTAAGCCTTCACCTGGCCAAAGACCATGCATCGACTCTGATTTGAAAGTTCAAACTTCAAGTGAGATGCGAGTCTTGATTGGCTTCAGCTTCACTCCCATGCTCTCGGGTGAGAGCAGTTCGGGCGAGAAGTATGATGGACTGAGAGGGCTGCGACGACTGCAATTTAGTTGGCTCGGCCTGTGCAAACCATAGCCTGCAAGGAAGTACTCCATAGTTATCAGCATTGCGAGAGGCTGCTCTTCAGTAACAAGTGATCCACATGCCTGAACCTGGAAAGAGGTTAATAGTAACAATTGTAGGAAACCAATTTCAAGAAATTTTCAAACAAGATAAAAATGGGAATGATGAATCATTGTTGTTAATCCGAACTAAGCACCTCGACTAATGCACTGTATTTCCCATCCATTTTGGCGGCCATGTAGAGCGCGTCTGAATGAAAAGGAGAATGCTCACCCACGAAGATGAGTGTCCTACACTGAAGATTCTTTAGAGCATCTGTTAAGTCACACCGGCTGCTAACATGAGAGAGGTGTTAGGAATCACCCATTTTCTTTTCATAACAGGAAAAAGATGGTAAAACTAACATACTCATTCATCGACTGAAGAAATCGCCAAATGTTGGCGCTTTGTCGCCCATCCAGAACCTGCATAATTCATCAAGAAAACAAATCAGTCTCAAGAGAGATCTTGCATAAGACGCAAAAGTTTTCGCATTCCTTCCAGTTTCTTTCCAAGTATCCATAGAATGAAAGAATACTAACACATCTACAGGCTTGGACAATTTCTGATTCAGGAGCCTGCCAACTTCCACAAACGTCCTGTGAAGAATTAGAATATTCAATATAAAACAGATTATATTGACGACACGAGTTAGAAAGGAACCAGAAACACTCCCAGCATACCTTGCTGAAGTATCGTTGAATCAGCCATTCCTTGATTAGGCCACACATTCCATAAAAGTATAGAATATTTGACATCACCTAAAAAAGGGTCAACTTGATTGCTACAATTAGAACTCCACTCCACAAGAAAACATCAATTGAAAGAAATGATACCTAACCTTGTTAGACAACCATTCTTTCCATGAGGGTGTCTTGCATAAAGGTGAAACAAGTATCAAACCGCAAACACGTTCCCTGTATTTTGACTTAACGAACACATAAAAATCTCTAAATAATACAGAAACAAAATAGAATAATATACTAAACAACATTGGCTGCATGATCACTTACTGAAAAAAGAGTAAGGACATAGGCTCCTGCAGTGACCCCCAAACACATGACAGAGTATAACCTGCAAAGAGAAAGCCAATGACGATTTTCAAGAAACATGTCAAGATAATGGATAATGTACCCATTTAGTAAGAGAGAAGTAATGAAATAAGTACCCAAAGAAATCAAGCACATCGGCAATCTGGTCAGCTAACTGATCGCCTGAGAGTAATGGATCACATGAAGAAATAGCAACCGCACCTAACTGCAGAATTCTTAAGGAAAATGACTCTAACTGTTATGCTAATTTTACTTTGAAGCCTCAACTGCATAAACTAATTGTTTTCACAAGAGGAAATTTAACTGCTAGCTGTAATATTACAGAATACTGACCTCATGTCCTGGAGGATTGACATGATATATGCAGAAATTATGAAGCAGCAAAGAAACACCTTCAGGGCAAAAGAATAATCCTTGAAAGCAAGCCATATCTGAACAAATGAGTAAAAGGGGACCATTAGCAACTAAAAGAACCAACTCCAATAAGAGAGGTTTCTCACAATTTTACCTAGCCGTTGACAATAATCTTAGTTATGTACATAAAAACATGTGTCAGTGAACTTTGGAGCCAAGGCAATCTATGTTGTCAGAATCAATTTAGCAGACAGATAGAAGATAGAACTATTGTTTGATGAACATACATAAAAAGGGATTAATTAAAAGGATCATTCAGTTATTCCAAAAATTAAAAAACATTTCTGCAGCAATATAAAGATCCACAACAATCATCACAAAATTGCAGGGATATAATCCTGAAAAATCATGAAGTATAATAGAGACGGATAAAGACTTTCATAAATGGATAAATTTTCCTGGATCCAACTTACAGTCCAAGGCAACGTCTGGGTAAGTAACAAGCGCAGGCTTGTCCAAGTCTCCATAAACACAAACTGACAGGGGACCGTGACGAGTTAGCACATGATGTTCCTGGGAATAAGTTCAATGGATATTTTTATCTTAATTAAGGAAATAAACCTTAAATTCAAGTATACACTCAAATATATATATATGAAAAAAAAACACTAGATGAATCATCACTCTGTCAGTATGTTTACTTCACCAAACCTGGCCAACTGGAGAAAAAAAAGTTAGAGAGCACACAATTCCATTTTTGTTGTCAAGTTCAGACAAGCATTGCGTAGTGGAAATTATTTAAATAGTGAAACCAGAGACTAGGTATACATAGAGGAAATTTCATAGGTTCACAAAAGATAAATTCATATACCAATATAATAGTTTATAGATTTATAGACCGAGAATGCTAGGATTTCTGTGCCTTTTAACAGTTCAGGTGCAAACCTCAACTCCTCATAGAGGAGTCATAAGCTTAGTTGCCAGAGAAGTTATTCACATGTACTCAGGTTGTTTGTTTAAAAGCCTTAAAAACCATCAAGATATAAGCAAGATTCAATATTCTAATTTCCTATGATCTAAATTACCCACTTTAACCTTCCTAGAAGAAAAATCAACGTCTAAAATATGGACACAATAACAATATTTCTTTTCTATATCACTATATGAGAAAGTAATTGACTAATGTTGATAAGGCAAAAAGAGAATAGCAACCACAGTTGCGATCACTAAAAGAGATTAGAATACCAGAGACTGGAACATCGTCCAGATAAAGAATAGCAACATGGTGCATGAACAGTTCATTACTCAAAAGAATTATGAAGGATTCTGTTCCCTTCCTTTTTCAGCAAAAATCATAAAGCTATTAATATCATTAAAACACAACTTTGTTGAATGAACAATTAATTAATCTCAGATACTTATAAATGTTTCAAACTGCTTACTGTAGTAAGGCACATGAAGCTATTCATGAAGCTGAAATTCAACTTCATTGCATAGCAAAGCTACTGATATAACTTAAACTGAAAAACGACGCGCTAACAACAAGACACAAAAGAAGGAAAGTTAACGTAAACAACAAATTACGTTCCATACATAACTAAACTACTCAAAATATCATTTATTTTTAAAGTTGGGGGAAAAAGATGACAGAGGGTCGACAGGCTACCATTAGTATATGAAATTAGACTGCCCTCGAGAAAATATATCTGAAATTAGATGGAAAGCAACCGAATCACTATCCCAAACACTCTGCCCACACTCAATTTATACCACAACCGCCGACACACTAAAGTCCAAGTTGAGACACTCAAATGCGAATCACGAAATCACCATGAAAATCATTTAAAAGCAACCGCATCACCGTTACACTCACGCATTACAATAAAAAAAACCTCGAAGGAAGAAGATTAACAAACTAAACAAGGGCATTGGCGCACTCAAACGCAGAACACAAGATCCAAGATTTCGCCCAAAGCGAAGTCAAGGAAGAGAGGAAATAGAAGAGGAAGAACTCGTTGGACACAGGGCACGCTAACCTTTCCGCCGAAGGAGATCCTCTCAGCATCCACCGAGACCGAGTCGCTGGATTCACCCATCGTTTGGGCTCCCCGAGGAGCCGAGGAAGGAAGGAAGGAACGAAGCCTCTTTTCACGGCCCCCTTTTCTCCGCTTATATATCTGTCGGGCGGACTCGATTTTCTCAGCTTCTAATCGCCATTCGAGCACCGACGCTTGCTCTGGCTGGGTGAGAATAATTGATCGGTGACTGCACTCCACTTGAAGGATAAAATTGTAGAAGAAAACTGTAAAATGACAAAAACACCCCTCCGTGGAGTGGAGTTTTATTTTATAAAGAGGTACAAATGAGTCGTTTGACTTTATTCGCGTTCGTGCAAGTTTATATATTAAAATTTTATTGAGCATAAGCTTTTATGGAACTTCACTCAACGACATCATAAATTTATTAATCTTTATAATTTAAATAAAATATAAATCTCAGACATAACATTTGTATTATTTTTTAATTTTTAACATAGATAAATTAATATATAAAATTTATAAATTACACTACTTTTATATATATATATATATATATACTTTTAAAAAAGTAATAAATATACAAAATAAAAATTCATATAACTACAAAATAGTTTAACAAGAATACCACTATTACACAATAGTTTAGTTTGATTTAGGTATAACCACAATACATTAGGTAAAATAAAATAAAATTAAACAATATAAATTCTACAAAAAAATCAATTCTTCATTGAGTTTTATCTTTTCTATTTCTTCAATATTTTTTAATGTTTTCTATTTCTTCAATATTTTTTTAATGTTTTTTAGTTTTATTTTGATCTCCTCAAATTTTGACCAATGAAATATTAAGAGAGTTGACTTACAATCTAATAATTTTAATTGACAGTGGAAAACACTATACTATAATAATAATAAAAAAATCATCAAATCAAATAATGTAAAGAAACACAGATTTGATCATGTGCTAGAATTTAAAGAACTTGTATTGGTTATTACAGATTTGATAGATGTTATATTTCATAGAATTTATATTAGTTTAGTTAAATTTAACAAAAATTATAAAGTAATAAATTAGTATATATTCAGCAAAATTCTATATATATGTCAAACCAACATTTTAAGAGAAACTGCATGAAATAACAATAAATAAATATTAGATTCAACAAAACATTTAAATTTTATGCTAAATTAGAAAAACATTATGCCAAAAATATTTTTGATATTTTTACAGTATTCTAAGCAACTTTGTTTCTCTTATTTTTCTTCTCTTTATTTATTTCCTTTAATTTACCTTATTTTTGGGTAAAAACATCAGCAACACATAGGACCCATAGTGGATCCTCAACTACCTCCTAGCAGGAAACTGCACAAACACTTCCGTCGTCATTGTCTACGTAATTTAATACTCTTTTTGGTTACATAATAACACTAAGTGTGCATCAATCAACGCCATGGATAAGTATTTTTTTTTCTTTTTTTGTTTGTTTGCCTTGAACCAAACCTACAACAAAATTGAGGAGAAACATCCCTTTCTATCAACCCTAATACAAACTAATATAAATCTAACCAACAGCATGTCTTCCACTCTCTGAAGGATGATGTACAAAGAAGAACAGGAGTGGAAGAGAGTTTGGGTAAATGCTTAGCTGTTTACCATGAATACTTCAGTAAGAAAGTTTTCCACGCATGGTTGAAGAAAAACGCAGGTGGAAAAAGACTTGGTTATCAGTTTGAAGCAGGTAAAGAACGACTACAGTAAATACGGGTGCGTCACTGTATATGATGCAAAATGAAATACCGATATTTATTGGAATTGCTCTTTGCCTGCGTCGCCTTCAAGATAAATGGGGTCAAGCCTTTAATTGAAGGCGTGATTTATGGCAGGAGACATGAATGTGGCACGGAAGAGGCAAGCTGGTCCGTGGCTTTAATTCGACGTCCAGTTTCAACTTTTGATGGCTTCATGTATACGTATGTGGATGAGTCTCTGATTCACTTTGTACTTGATTATTGCATTGGACGCTCAGTGAAAAATATTATGGTTAGTCTGGAAACTGATACACCAACTGACTAACCACACTTTGCTGCTTTACCAGCCTCTTTGATTTGATACCTTCTTATGGTGTCTCTCCAGGAAAGCAATAGGGAAGCTCCACATTACTTGGGTATCTTTTCGGCCTGATGGCTAAGTCCTAACAGCCCTTGATAAGTCCATGCTTTGCTTTTACTGTACAGAGAAAAACAAAGTAGTAAATAGTACTCTCCAACCATAACATGCATTTTAGTTTATCAGAAACCAGCATTGGCTAGCTAAAGCTTTGTCTCTTCTTTCTTTGGTTGGCAAAAGTCAGTCAGAAGTAGTAGCAACTCTTTTCTTTGTACAGCAGTTCGATACATACAACTGTAAATATTTGTCACAAAGCTGATTCTTCTAACTACTCTATAGCATTATATGTAGATTCTCAGTGTGTTTTGGGATATTAAACAGACAAGGATTAGTTAAGGGCCTTTGCTTGTCCATGCCAACTCATATGATCGGCTCATACATTTTTTTTCCGCCCTTTTTGCATTATTAAGGGCCTTGTAGTGTCCACCAGAGTTCAGTGCACCGAACCACAAACTTCATTGAGTGTTCAAGATCTAACATAATGGTAGAGAAAAAAGCTAAACAACATACCTCATGATGTAGTGGAGATAGTCGGCATCACATGGCATGGTCAAGTCAAAAGTCAAACAGAGTTGGAAGTCAAGTCAAGATGAACTCGTGTTCGATCAAACTGAGCTCATATCCAGTCAAGATGAGCTCGGATCCGATCAAACCGAGCAAGGTCAAGTCGGCCCCTGCTCGAAGACCTCAAGTCAAATCCATCTGAGTCACATCCGAGTTTGGTCCGCCACAATTTGGAATTCTTATTCTACGCGGCAGTTATTAAAGCATCGACCATCAAGTGGTGTGTCTCTCAGTCACGAGAGAAGAAGTGTCTTCTCGGTCAAGAGGGAAGAGGTATGCCCTTTGAACCAAGGTCATCCTTTCACTCTCTATTTAAAGGATACTGGTTGTAGCATCAAGGTAAGCAATTCAATTGTTTTCTACTTTTTCTACTATTCATTTTCTCTATTTGTTTTCTTCATCTTTTCTTTGAGGTCTGATTTGAGTGTCCGAGGGGCTTTGCCAAGGTTCGCCTTGGCCCCCTTCTAACATCTTCCTTGAATCTTTCTAGACTTCTGCTCGAAGATTTATGTGGTGCTTGGCGTTCAGAAGTCCGATCTATTGAGAGGTCCGACCTGATGAAGGTCAACCTCATTGAAGACTGACCTAACGACCTCATTGAAGCCCGACCTGAAGGAAGCCCGACCCGCCAAATATAGACTTGAAGGAAGCCCGACCCGATTGGTATTGGGTCGGTTGAAAGTACTCAGCCATGGTTACTTTGCTGAGTCGTCTCATCCCTTGATCTCGGACTGGATCACCTCAAATAAGAAATCACAACCAAGGTTGTTGCCAATTCTTGATAATTAGCCTGTAACTGGAACCTGAAAAAAATAGCAACAATAGATATGCATGAATTAGAATTAACAAGCTTAAAGTTTTACCATTTCAACTTTAAGTTTAATAGCTTGTGCTCTGATTCATGTTTTACTTTCTATTATCAGGTTATATTATTATCAAATGTTGGACGGTATGGACGTCTAAGAAATTGTTAAAATGAAAAAGTGGCTGTCTAAGAAATTCTCTTTGATCTTTGAGGCAAGACCTGGTTCTAATAAGACCCTCTTTATGAAGTCTCACTACTCAATCAGTTAGACATTATGGTTTCAGTAGCAGCACTTTACGAGAATTTTTATTTTTATTTTTTGACAGATTTATGATTAGAGTGTGTCATCCTTGAGCAGACTTTCATAATGTTTAATTTTATCAGATGTCTTCCAAGAGACCTTTCAAGGATTTTGAACGGGCTTCAGTATCTTCATTGCCTCTGTGAGACTCAACTCCATCATCCATCTTCAAACTTTATCTCTACAGGATTGCTTCGCTCTAGTGAAATATGAAGGATAACTAAGGAAAGACATTTTAGAGTGCCAACTGTTGGTGCAATTTGCACTACAAGTCAAACCCTAAGGTTTTGATGTATGACCAAAGGTTAAAGTTAGAATGTTGT
>JBBUKS010000041.1:537614-563039 GCA_038050645.1 Hedychium gardnerianum
GAATTGCCCAGCGATACGATCCGTGGGGTCGTGGGCCTTGGAGTAGGAGTCGGCGAAGGCTCCGAACCAAGTAAAACTAAAGGTGTTCTTTCCTTTCTGTTCGACTCTTATATTTCTTTTTCCGCTGCGTACTTAGTTTTCGAAAACCGTTTTAAAATCGAAAAAAGTTTTTCAAACACGTGATTCACCCCCCCTCTCACGTGCCTCCGATCCTACAGTTGTTGCCTCTACTTTGTTCGAATAAACCCATGAAGAACACTGGTAGCCAAAACTGGTTTTACTGCCTTAAGTAGTCATCAAACAGTCCCAGCGAATTCTTGTCTGAATTTTTTCATTAAAAAACTCAATAACTTCTCTTCTATTATGCTATAAGATGGTTGAATTATTTTTGAGATTTGTGAACTGGAGAGAATTTAGAGGTGAAACTCATTCCCTATTAATGGAACATGACTGATAGAATCACCCTATTTTATGATCATATAGATTTTTCAGTTATTATCAAGTATCTCAGAAACAACCTAGTGTTTATGTAAGCAATTAGTATAATGCTTCAAGTTGGCTGTATATGTTGGGAAAGGAGAATGGTTGAACTATAACTCGTAAGCCTCTTCTCTGTTCTGTGGTCATATTCTAGTTTGATTTGTGGTTCTAATTGGTTCTATGATAAATCTATGTTTTATGTGTTGGAATTTTGGTGGATCTAGGATGAGGAAACAAAAATATAGAAGAGACTTTGAGGGAGAGAGACTTTATTAAGAAAAAATATTTAGTACTTATAATTCAATCATCATACAAGGTCCCTATTTATACACTTAGATTCATGCTTCTACATTCTTCTACAATTAATATATCATATCATTAAACACAAGACAATTAGGTTTTGTTCTTTTCTATACTAATGACTCTTGTCATAAAGAATTTTTATTGAACTTAGTAAGATAATTGAACTTTGCTTAGTTGATGAAGAGTCACATGAAGTCAAATTGATTTTGACTACTTTCTTGCATGGTTGATGAAGTCAAGTTGTTTTTGACATTGTTCTTGTATAGTTGAAAAAGTCAATTTGTCTTTGGAATAAGTTTACATGCCAACAAATGGTTTGTCCTCTTTTCCTTTGTAACCCACAACTCATCGAGCCAAAAGAAACTTTCTTGATGAGTTCAGAGAAGAAAAACTAAAATGGTTTTAATGTTTGTAGAAGAGGTTGCCTCAACGGGGCCAGGAATTCGATTCTTCCAGCTCTATGTAAGCTATATCACCTTGACTGATCTGTAACTACTTCTCATGATCTCAGCTTATTTCATTGTGTTATCACTTCTCAGGTCTACAGAGACAGAAATGTAGTTGCACAACTTGTGAGAAGAGCAGAAAGAGCTGGGTTCAAGGCCATAGCCCTCACTGTTGATACTCCAAGACTTGGCCGAAGGGAAGCTCTGATGTCAAGAACAGGTACAGTTGCTAATATCAATTCAGAGTTCTTATTCAGTTTACAAAGTAAACAAACAAACATTCTTAATGTATAATACTTAAATTGCAGATTCGTCCTGCCGCCATTTCTCGCCTTGAAAAACTTTGAGGGCTTGGACCTTGGGAAGATGGATCAGGTGACTCTTGTAAGTTATAATCTTGTGTTCTTGGAAGAGTTCGATATCCATATTTCTTGTTCACAATGTCTCTAGTTGACCTGCAGGCTAATGATTCTGGTCTTGCCTCATGTTGCTGGCCAAATCGACAGAGCATTAAGCTGGAAGGTATGCTACTTCTCAGGATGCTCCTTAAAAGCATGATTGATGCATAAGTGAATTCTAGCTAAATATTTCTCTCAACTGATACTGATCCTTCTGAACTACCTAAAGGATGTGAAGTGGTTGCAAACTATCACTACAATGCCAATCCTAGTGAAAGGAGTTCTCACTGCAGAGGACAGTAAGCATTCTGATTCTTGATCCTATCTGTTTATTTAGGTTGGATATTGCTCAGACAAGTTACCATTTTTTCACTTCCAACATGCAGCAAGTTTGGCCATTCAATCTGTTGAGCTGGTATTATTGTATCCAACCATGGAGCTCGTCAGCTCGACTACGTTCCAGCTACCATCACTGCTTTAGAAGAGGTATCTCTCTTAATTCTCCTTTTATATCTGATACTGCTACCAAATTTCATCTGCTAAAACATTCCTGAAGTGGAACTTGGTTTACTGATACTGTAATGGTGTCAAATCTAGGTTGTGAAAGCTGCACAGGGGCGAGTTCCAGTCTTTTTGGATGGCGGAGTTCGCCGCAGAACTGATGTCTTCAAGGCCTTAGCTTTGGGGGCTTCTGGAGTTTTTGCAAGTAGAAGACGACCAGAAAAAAATAAACTAGATAATTAATCCATAAAACTGCATGTTTTCAGGTTTCATCTACATATAATATGATATATGATTTGAAATAACTAGTCTCCCTATACAATAGGAAATTGCTCTTAAACTGTCTTTCTTGTGATCTGACAACTAGATTGGGAGGCCAGTGGTGTTTTCTTTGGCTGCTGAAGGTGAGGCTGGAGTAAGGAAAGTTCTGCAGATGCTTCGCGACGAATTCGAACGCACGATGGCATTAAGTGGTTGCACCTCACTCAAGGAAATCACACGCAACCACATTGTGACTGAAGCAGACAATGGTCGTCCCTTCCCCAGATTATGAACGTTTTAGAAGACAGAGTACCTGTTCATCTTGGGATGGTTTAAAGAAACAAGTGTGAGAAAGCTATCACACATGGGGCAAAGTTCTCTATTTAGATATGTTTGAAGTTTTAACTCAATCGAAGGTGGAATATGTTCAGACGAAGGTTATGTACTCTACATCTGTATTGGCTTAATGGTTCATATAGTTGTTTTTGACAAAGAAAAGAATTGGTTCGTATGGCAACCAAGACAAGTTGGAAGAACTTGATAGTTGAGCTACCCGATCACATTTTGATTCAGACTAAACTAGCAACATAAAACTATAATTTCATATGGGTTTTTCTTTTTATCTCACCGTTTATAAAGATCATCTTAATATCTATCTAGTAAATCTCAAAATTGTATTTCTAACATAGTTAAAGATTTGACCATGTTAGATTTTTATTTTTTTAATTAGCATCAAACATCGACTAATTAATTCTAAAAGTGACTGATTCAATTTTATAAAAAAAAATCACCGACTATAATAGGAAATCAAAAAACACTCGCAATTTATTAATCCAGATCAATCGTTCATTAAAAAAAAATTATCTATTAATTCAAGACTGAAATTAGATACCTACAAAACTAAAAACTAAAAGACACTCTCGAAGGCTATGTTAGATTCTTGGACTTTCTCTTTGATGATTATTATTTACAATTTTATAGGTTCTTTTCTTAAAACTTAGCATCTTCCTATGATTATTATTCAGTTAACAAAACTTTGCGTGCGATAACATTTAAAATACAAGTTCCAATTAATCGATCAACAGTTTCAGTATTTTTTTAAAAAAAAATACTGAAACTGTAAGAAAATGAAGTTCCTTTCCCAATTCACTTCAAAATCAAATTATCCAAAACTATGAAATCTCGTCTGTACTATTTTTGTTGGATAGAATGATCCAACACTTTCTCATCTCCCTGGACTTCCTCCTTTATATCTGGTAAATCAATATCTGAATCTAACTGACAATATCTGACACCATCATCATCATCTATATTCTCATACTCATTTTCCAAGCCACCATGTGCATCCTGTTCAACTACTGTATCAATGATAGATAGTTGATTGTTCTCGGAAACCCGGGCACGATTGGCATCATGGCTGAGTGATTGCTTGTTGATCGATAACCGAGTGCTACTTTTGTCCTGAACTAAGTCAGTCACCCTAACCTGTTTAGGCAAAGTTCAGTTCAAGTTGTTATCATACACAAGTGGAGTAGATAACATGATAATTTAGGCACAGAAGCCAACATAATCACCTGCAGTGGCTTCATGATATCAAGATCACGATCTTCATTTCTGTTCAACTCTTCTTGGGCTTGTAACTCCATCGAATCCCTCATGAGTTGACTCACGAAGGTCACATCATCCGACATGACACCAAACCCTCTCAGTAGCTTTGAGCCAAGCTGCAAACTTGTCTGTATTACGAGGATAACCATCAGAAAAATTTAGTTAGCATAATGCCTAACCATCAGAAGAATTTATCACAATGCCAACCACTAGTTATGTGGTCAGAACAAGGTGTTGCTACTTCTTGGTATACCTCAGCATTCTCAAGAATAGCATCAGTAGCACCAGCTTTCTTTAGATCCAATAGATGAGAAACATCCTGAGCCCTTGCATAGATTGGAACCTGTAAGAACATTTATCAGAAAAAGATATCCTGTATTTAGTCGGGGCAAACACAGCTTAAAATGATGTCTTATGAAGTGAACGTATAGTTTTGCGTTTTGCAACATGAACACATACACAATAAACAGATAGGTCATTTTTTTGATAAACATGAGAAGCTGCAGCTTGTATTTTTTGTTTTACAATGGAAATAAAATACAAGTTCTCCTCTTTGAAATTATGAAAATGTGCATGCTCAAAACAAATAGGAGCAAATATTACCGCAGGAAAAGCAAGTCTTATTCTTTGAACTGCATCAAGTGTCCTACTTCTTCCTGCATACATAACCATGACAGCTTTTGGGGAGGATATACCAGCAGATTGCAAAACTGCCGGTCGGGATCCATCTCCATACAGTATGGGAAAACCCAGCTTCCTAGCTGCCTGGTCAGCACAATAAGATCATATTTCTTTTTCAACAATTAGATGCTAAGATGCATATAAATGTCAACTATTACAATTGTGAGAATCATTGTTACTGGAGATGGAAGACTAAAACTGCTTTGTACCTTAACAACCCTTAGATTAAGATCAAATGCAACATATGGCATACTCTCGTCTCCAGCCAAAGGAGTTGATAAAAAATTGGCTAGAACCTGCATAACTTGACATTGAGTGTTTAGTGAAAAAGAAAACTACATTTTGATACAAGTTTGGAACCAGTAGCTAGTAAAAACCTTCTGATACCTGGCCCATTTGCTCAAACCCTAGAATAACTATTGGTTCACTTGCATCAAAGCTCACCATGTCAGCAATTTTCTGTAAAGTTTAAAGCACTAAACTAGTAATTGAGAAGAGGCCAATATATATATACATAGATAATATTGTGCTAACCCCAAGGACTTGCCTCTTTTGCTTGAAGCTTCTCATCAATGATTTCAGCAGCTTTTCTTCCAATTTCATTTAGCAAAGGTGTTAATGCCATAGACAAGACGACAACTATTATGAGAAGTTTGTTCAACTCAAGCGGTAAAACTCCAAGCCTGTTTAAAAAGAAAATTTTCATCAATCAGAAAATCTAAATTTGTCATCAAATTACACTAATAATTGTTTATCTTGCTGACAGCTGACCTATTTGCTAAAGAAAACACCACAAACCCAAACTCCCCTCCTTGTGAAAGAAGCAATCCTATTCTTACACTCTCTTGTAAGGTTAATCCAACACGAGGACCTATTGCAGTTATTATCAAGGTCTTGATAACAATTAAGCCTGCCAAGAGGGAAAGTACATTCGGCCATTCTCGGATAAGGAGCTGCATAACAGAAAATTTCAAAAAAAAAAAAAAGGATTAATATTCATAGAGAAGTGTCTGATACTCGTACAGATAGAACAATGAGACAACGTGTATATATATGTAACCTTCTGATGATAGAAGCTGCTAGTAACGGTTGGGAATGTAACATCAATCTCCGAAATCAATAGAGGTGACAAGATTTATAACTTACTACTAAATAGTTAGGCTATATTGCTCTCCTGGATTTCAATCATTGGATAGTTATGCTTCTGGAAGTAATTGTTAGAAATAATTTATTTTCTTATTAAATGACTTAAATTATTTAATTTGATTATGATTTATTTCCCTATTAAATGGCTCATGTTGTTTGACTTTATTACGATTTATTTTCTTATTAAATGGTCACATTATTTAACTTTATTATGATTAATTGTATTATTCATTGTGATGAATGTAAAGACAATGCTCACTTTCATGGAATGTGAGAATGAAAGGTCTAATTGAGAATAAAGAGACAATTAAATGCATACATTGATGGAATGTGAAATGAAAGGTTGAAAAATTAGTACCTTTCTATCCATTAAATATTTTTTTTTCTCCATTGAAAAGATTAATAAAGAGGGAGAAACATCTTGAGAAGTTCTATCATTTTCTATGTAATTGAAAATCAAGGTATCGTTTCTCCTAACATATTGTATTGTGAAAATTTTGGGTATTAAAGCTTATGCAAATGTAAAGACTTGATTCTCATATTCATGAATCAAGTTTTAACACATATGTCATGCTGACCATAATTACAATTCTAGATGGGTTGAGATTATCAGTAAAATAGTTTTTAATGCATCATTAAACACTTGCTTGATTTATAAGCAAGAGCGAACAATAATTTTTTTATTGATTTGTCCATACGATGCAGATTTGTTCTGTGATTTATATTAGTAGAAAAAGGTAGCCGCCGAACTAAAAGGCAAACATTATTTTATAGCCAGATCAAAAACAAAGGTTAGCTATCAAAACTTTTCAGCTTATCATGTTTGGTTATATTTGATGGGCATGGTAAACAATGTAAACTCCCTGCAAGGATAAATCTCCATGTGTTGTTAGACGATAAGATTTGTCCAGGCATCATTAGCATTCTAACTTTTGTTCAATTAGCTATTACATATTAGATATTTGCATCTAGAACAAGCATAAAACCTTTAGGGCTGTAAAATCATTGTGAACTCATGATCCATCATTCAGAATTTCAGTCCAAAATAGTTTTTTTTAATCTATGAAGTAAATATACATATTCAACTGTGGAATATACACGACTGACTATAAGCCAACCCCACTTAACCAAACAAGACAATTATAACTATTCACTCTATATGACAAACATAAGCTCGATAATTATATTTTGTATATAGAGCAAACAAAGAGCAGAACTTGTGAATCTACAACATTCATAGTGAATTGAAGGAAATAGATTTTTTGAAAGTTAATGCAATCATGGTTCATTGAGAATATGCAAAATTCAATTACATATATCAATTAGCAATACTTCCCAAGTTTATAAGAACTTCTGAACAACAGAAATCACATATACTCAAAAAGAATAGAAAATGAATGTTTTGTCACTGGGTCAATCTCATGGCTCATGGCTAAGTTGGAAGTTTGATTTTATTTTGCATCAATAATGATGTGCAGTCTGTTTAAGAAAGTCTATTAGAGAATTGCGATGGTTGACAATTTATACACACAAAAAAAAAACATCTTGTACGAGCATTTGATTTGCACGAGGTTCCGTCAGTACCAAGTGCATGTGAAAAAAATCTACAATTACAGCCTTCATCCTCAGCAAAGTGCCCATGCTGAGTGAATTCCCCTCAACAGCAGTTGATCAGCAATGTGTGAGTTCAAGAAGTTAAAATTTTGTAACTTAATGCAATAGTGTACCAATATATTCAGTTAAAATTATTGATGGTCCATAAGTAACTAAAAATTTACTGAAACGAAACAACTTTTGCACATGCTAGATATAATTCAAACACTTGCAAGCACCTGCATGTCAATTGATGTCCCAGTGGTGACAAAAAATAGTCCAAGCAGTAAGCCTCTGAAAGGTCTTATGTCAGCTTCAATTTGTGTCCGGAAATTTGTTTCTGCCAGGAGTGCTCCAGCCAGAAATGCTCCTAGCTACAGGAGACAATGGGAATAGTATTTGCAGACAAATGAATTCAGTTAACTATAAATTATTTATAACCTACCGTGTCGCTGAAGCCTAACATTTGGGTAAGAAGAGAAGTCCCTGACACTGTAAGCAAACACAGAGCAACAAAAGCTTCTGAGCTCCTTGACTCAGCAACAACCTGTATCAATTAACTAGTCTGTGGAAGTATCCTGCTGACACGATTCGATTAACAAGAACAAGTTATGTATATATCAATATTCATACTTCAAATATACGCCTGAGAAGATATTTCCCACCAAGGGAAAGAAGACCAAGACCACCTAAAGCTTTCAAGCTCTCAGCCGCTAAAACTGGCCAAATACTTTCAGTTGCAAGGTTCTGAAATTAAACATCAAAAGAATACTTATGATGTGCATGTACTTTTATAGAATCATGTCAAACGAGCACTCAGTTTCCATTAGACAATATGAAAGAGATGACAATGATACACAATCAAACCAGGTATAGAACAGGAAATTTACACAAGAGACAGCCTAAGCAGAATAGATAATTTCGCTTTAAAAAAGAACAGAATAACAGAACTCAATCTCAATATTAAAATTAAGATAAAATGAAATGTATGGGCAAGAGATGACATTCGCCCATTTGAAAGTGAAAAAAAAATTGAAAAAAACGAAGGACTAGGTGAAGAAATAGCTAAAAACTGAAAGGGACCAATTTGATAGAATACAATGGAGCAAATCATGTGGACAGGTTTATATTAGCAACATGAGAACAAAATTTAGACAGAAAATCATTATCATCTAGCCAGTTTAGTCCCAACTATTTGGAATTGGTGATGCAACACGAATAGATCGTGCCGCCAACAACTCAACTCTTGACAAATGAAGAGCGAAAATAATATTATAAAACATAAAATGATCTAACACAAGGGATCTTAACCTCTTTTATTTGTAGAAAATATAGCATATTTGTAAACTCACGACTAGGTTACCAAAAATATAGCTAATCAACTTTTTAAAAAATTAGATAACAAAATTTATAAAAAAACCAAATGACTTATTAAATACTCTAATTGCGTCTCTCTCCTGATAAAGAAGAAATCAACTCCATCGAGCAAAGGAGCGGGATATTTTGTCAAGCCATATGATGCCTCAAAGTGCAAGTGAGATGATCAAGGGTATCTCCGTGGAAGATGGTTGTGCTACCTCTTGTTGAATCTCAACAAATAAGTCAGGTTTCATGTGTCATAGTTCTTCTATCCATGAGCATTCTATATCTGGGAGTCGTTTCTAGCAGACTAAGTATCTTTTAGTACTCTAATGTGGAGCTAGCGCTATATGCATCAATGACCATCTCAAAAATATTGGTCGACAATGATGAGGAAGGAAGAGCCGACATCGAAGTGGTCAAAACATAACTTGTGCACAATGATCAAAGAAAAATAGGATGTCCATCAATAAGATATTAGGTTCATTATATTAAAAATTGGACTAACATTTAATTCAAGTGGTAAATCAACAACGTAAGCATTAGGATCTATTTTTTTCTCACAATACGGAAATGACCAAGAAATTGAGCATGAAGTTATCTATGAGAGTTTTTAGAAAATTGCTCAGGGTGAATGCAAATAAGGACATAATCTCCTATATGTATTCCATTTATCTACAATGTGTATCTACTTGAATTTTATAAAGTCCATTACACATTAAAAGTTTCTCCTAATATGGATGTGTATCTTTTAAAGACGTTCAAAAAATCTCACGGTTGACTTAAAAGAGTAGCAGGTAATAAAACCAAATCAATGTCGCAATAAGCTTTAAGACCATAAGCATCGTTAATGGATTTTACCCATAGAACAATTCACAAACTCAACAATGGGTAAGATAGAATCCCAAATCTCTAGTTTTTCCCTACCGTGCATCTAAGAAGATACTCTATAAGTTTGTGAGTGAAAGGCATATGAAAATTTGAGTTATGTTCTAGACAATTCATGAAGGGTATTTCAAAATTATTTATACGTTTTGGTTGTGTTGCCCCAACACTCTACAAGATTTCAAAACATGGCAATATAAAATACAAATGGTTGTCAATTTTTTTGTGCCTTTGATCTACTTTTTTCAATTGGTTTGATAAGTTGATGGAAATAGCTACCCTTTTATATTCAAGAGGGGTTGCATATTGATGAAAATTGGAACACTAAGCATAGCCACAATAATACAAGAGCTTTGCATCAGTAGTTCCTTTTTACCAAAACAACAGTAGTCACTCAAGAAAATGTGCATGTTAGATTGGTATGATCTATAAAGAGATCCAATTTATGTGTTTGAAGGGAAATCATAACTTAGCAAGATATGCTAATTTTTATAACCATGACATGAATAGTTGACTACATGAAGTTGCTTATCCCAATAGCCGTAAGTCTTTTGGCAATTCAAAATTTAGCCACTAAGCTTCTTTACATTCAGTCAATAATTATAAATGATCAACCAACCCTTCACTAAAACCCAAATAGAGTTCGGTTAAAAGAGAACTTCATTTTCTTATAATGGTCCTTGGTATAGTACAAAGAAGATACCAACTAGAACATTAAAATTGCTCATCTTAGGGACATCTCCATGTAGCAGTTCTTAAGCCTACATGAATATCAAGTTTACCTGGCTCTCAAGGACCGGTAGAATCACCAGTAGAGGAACAACTGCAATGTCCTGAAATAATTGACAAAAGGTAACATCAATTGAAACTCTCACCACATAATAAATAGAAATGTTTTCCAAAAATAGAAGCATAGACAAAACATTCATGAGAAACATACTAACCCAAGGAAATGCATACAAGAGAAGTCATACAACAGGGAGAATATGAACCTGCAGTAGAAGAATGCCTAAAGTTGCAGATCCAAAACGAGTTGGGAGCTCTCCTTTCTCTGCAAGAAGCTATGCAAATGAATTGCAAGATTAGAGAGATAAAAATATCTCAAGTATGCTAGCTTAGATATAGAAATAGAATAATGTAATCTCTTATACATGCATTGTTATGCTTTTGTTGAGAAGCCAAAAGTGAGGTGCTTCAACAAGCATCATGTCAGAGGAGGAGAGTGAAAGAGGAAAGATCTCCTCCTCTTCCTCCTTATTGGAACAATTAGCATCCACTGCCAAAACATCCTCTTCTTCCTCTTCGTCTAGTCTTTGTACTCTTATTCCTCATTGAAACATATTACACTCACCATCGAAACGTCCTCTTTTTCTTCATTCTCCTCCTCTTCCTCCTCACTAGCTCTTTGAAACAAGGGGCAGAAGGCACAAAACTATGAAACTGTGTCTTGTTCTGTCCAGGGACCAAATCCCCGGCTCGAAATGAAATTTAAACTATGGCCCAAATAACATTTTCCCAAAGCATATATGTTTTCGTCCAAAATATACCATGGTACACCAATACTACAACAACTTCTAAGATAAATTACAACCATCCAAACTTTTCCCTCCTAAAATGTATCAAGGAGGAAAACCAATGTTTGGAATGGGGCATGGAGGCCACGATAAAGAAGATAATCATTCAATAGCAATCCATCAAAATTCAGGCTATTAGAAAACCTAACATTATTAGCACTGCAATAAGTAACATGGCAAGTTGCATAAGTTTTATTTTATATGATTTCTGCAAACTAGTTTCCTAATGATAAGAAGGTCATCAACTCATCATCGTCAAGCCATATTTATCTCAGCTATTTAGGTGGGTTTGTGGAACTTATCCCTCCATTGAGCTCTATACGAGGTTTTATCTCTAATGTTGTGTTTACTTTTTGGTTGAAAGAAAAGAAAAATAAGGAAATTAAATGGAAAAGGGGAGGAAACCAATTTCTTCCACAGGCTTTGTATTCATAGTTTTTGCTTAATGTTGGTAAACAAGGGGAGTATTGTAGGCATGAAAATTGTGTTTCCCGTTTGGAAGTCACATTCTTTTGCTAATTTTAAATTCATCTGCTTAAGTAAACACAACATGATACCAACCATTTTCATTTTTATTACATTGATTGTTTTCTTTGATTCCTTTCTAATCCTTTCATTTCTCCACTCTTAATTATTGTCTTATAATTATAAAGCTCAATTTTCGCCTTTGAATGTACTCATATCATCTCAAACTATTTTCTCTCATTTTATTATTTATTAGATTTTATCATTTATTAAGGTTACAAGTAACTAATATCAAATATTAATATTTTATTTATCATTTCCAGTAACTTTTCATATAACATTTTAGCATTCTTATCTTAGATTATATTTTCAAATATCTGAAAGTAAAATGGCAGACCTCTGATCATGTAATTTATAGCTAAGGCATAAACCAACAAAATATACATCCATGAGAACTTATAGAATTAGTATGTCATAATAGCAATCCATATAGATAACTATGGTCACATTGCTCAGCAACAATTGAATTTTCCTATATTTGATTTACGATTAAGATTAACACATATGATGATGCATTAGTTTACCTCAACAAATAACTAGGAAATATGAAGTGGTTATAAGCACACCTGCAGTACAAAGGCAGAAGAGGATAGTGAAAGGGCAGCTCCAATCACAATTGCTTCGTCAATGCTTCGGATATTGACCTACATTGGAAAAGAAATTCAGGGACTATAGAAAATCAAAGAAAAAGTAAAGCTAGTTGATTATGAATTACTAAATTCAATTACTGTTATATTCTAGAAATTAATTAAGAATCAAATAAATATAATTAGTGATTAACTAGAATTTTATGAGATTAAATTATAGTTTTACAGCTGAACCAGGTGATATCAGAAGCCAATTTTTAGTGGCCTTTAGTGTAATTTTTGCATTTAGATGGGTTGATTCATGTGGGGATCAATTTAATTTTGCTTCAGGCTCAAACTAGACTTGAATCAGCTTTAAATCAAAGGTTTTATAGTTGACAACTAGTGAATCAAGAAAAATATCCTTTATTTTTCCTCATCCTAATCCCAAGAAAAGTCTCCAACCCTCCCTCCTCTCTATTCATGCAACACAAGGTGGTTGAGTTCTTAATAATATGATTTTAATTATTTTAAATATCCCTTTATTTTTCCTCTTCCTAATCCATGAAAAGTCAGGAAGCCACCCTTATCCTCTATATTCACACGACATAAGGTGGCTCTCGACACCTTCTTTTCCCTTTTCTTGCTTGTTTTCGCTTGACCACCAGCATTGTCATGTAGCGTCACAATTCACATAGCAGTTTGTGTTATGGTTTGTTATTTACATTGATGCATTATTGTGAACTTTGATGTTATTGAGCCTTATTTTATACAACTCATGTTGCCCTTTGTCTGCTTTGTACATTTGTGCTCAAATTTCTTATATTGCCTCCAGTTTCAAGTTATCATTCAAGTTAGTTGCACTGGATATTCTTGGATGATTGTTGCTTCTTGATCAAGATATAGATTTCTTACTTTGACATGGATCATTTAAATCACGTGGACCAAGGGAAGTCTAAGAAGACAACCATAATATGACTAAAAACAATAGAACATTATTTATATAGGACTAATATTTTTACTTCAAAAAGAAATGTAGAGCTTTGTAGTATTCTTATGAATCCTAATCATATTTATGGTCATTTTTTATATCAAAAGCAGCATGAAAGTAGCAACAATAGTTTTCACCAGAGATTATAGAAACGATAATCAGTAATTTATTTACATAAATCATCTTAAAATGTCAGTTTACATTGAAAACCTATGAGTGTCACGAGAAACAAACCCTTCCAAGTTCAAGAACATGATCTACCTCATAAAAGAAAGAAAGAGAGAATCCTCAAAGTAGTTTTTTTTTTCAAATTTCTCACTGGTTGGGTCCATCAAAAGTAGAAATACTCTGTTTTCCAAAAAAACAAGTATAAAAAATCCCATTGCCTCTTTTAGTCATCTTTTTCCAATCATATATATAGAAGGAAAGTGATGCAATTCAAATTTAGGGGTAAAATTTTGGGCTCATTTCAAAATTTACAAGTTTGTTAAATATTTAAAGTTTATTATATTAGTTAGGGTATGTTCGACCATTTCTTAGGAGAATTAGTCTTTATAAAAGGGCTTTGGATGCTTTTGTAATTCATACTTCTTATGTTATAAAAATTTTCCCACTTTGTGAGTTTCGCTGCATGAGATTATTTCTAGTGCTACATCAGAAAGTTTGGGCAATATGCTCTTTCTGACAAAAGGTACTAAAGCATGATAATGATTAAAAACAATGCAAAATGGTCTTCATTAAACAAATTTATCTAAGATATCTGAAAAGGACACCTCACCAGATCCGGCCGTGAATTAAAAAGAAACTGCAAAATCTTTGTTCCAACAGCTGCATTAGGAGGAAGCTCAAATGCTGTAAATGCAAGCGTTGATAGTACAACCTTCAAGATATAGGATGGGAAATATGGTGATCATCAGTACATGTTGATCTCCTTAGCTAATATTGATTTTCAAGTAATAGCATAAGAAAGCAATAAGAAACTATCATGAAACTAAAAAAAAAAGACCTGTCATGATGACCATCTTACAATATACTACCAACTAAAAAACAAATCACAACTCAAAAAAAAAATAAAAATTAAATACAATTTTTCATAGCATTTAATACTTCAGGTGACTTAAGAAATGATGTCTTGGATATGATAGCATAGTCTATTTCTAATAGGATTCAAACAAACCTGAACCAATTCAGCAGGCTACAGAAACCTAAGTCCAGGAAGAGAAGTAGAGGAGAGAGATTTAGGAATTGTTCAAGGATGAGACCTTTTCTCAAAAACTTACCTAGTTTTTCTAAATAAGCCATGCAAAATAGTGAAAGATAGAAACCAAAATTCATTGTAACATTCCAAAATCATGGAAACCTCATGATCTTGAATAGACAAGCAGAACTTCCAAAATCAAATGAAGACATCTTACTAAGGAACATTCCTCCCATCAGTTCAAAAGAAAAGAAAGACACAAAAGACTCATTCGTTAAGGGATGATTTCCAATGAAAGGAACAACTGTATATTCAGGCTAAAACAAGACTACACCAGTGGAAAATACAAGTAACAGAGATCTGATGCCAATCAGCCATGGTTTAAAATCTTGTTCGATACTAGGTGAAATAATTGAAATGTATCGTTGTGTCAATCAAGTCGATGACTATTGTATTATGCCAACACTCGACACCTCTTGACATGCTACAATACAAGTCGAGATGACTTGAAATAATGATTTTATTTTATTTTTTTGTAAATTTTTTTCATATAAAATAATGTTAAAATTATACCATTCCTGGTGGAAAAATATAGTTGTATTATCTTTTTTTTATTTACATCTCCTTCCTCCTTCCTCCTTCCTCCTTCCACCTCCACGCCACCAGCACCATATATCAAAATGTCAGCACAATACTCAAATATTATTGTTCCGGTCAAAGACTGAAACTCCAATATGGCTCGAGATTCTGAACCTTGCAATCAACCCATATTGTATGATATTTTATACAATATTAATATACCTGTGTGGTTATCTCAAACCTCTGTACATATGCTAATTAATACACTCTAAGACATGCTTTTAGTTTAATTTAAGAGAAAAAACATTGAAATAAAAAAAAGGAAAAAAATCTTTTATCTGGTAGAAACTTCCATTAACAACATTAATAGGACTTAATACTATACTTGGAAGTGGATAGGGAGGTGGAAGGACAATAAAATGAAGAAATCAGAAAGTAGTTATTTTGTAAGCAATGAGAAAGGCCGGTGAGCTTACCATATATGTATTAGGAGCTATGTACAAGGCCATTGTTAAATCATCACCAACTCATGGAAGGGTCTGAAATTTTCAAGAGTTTACTAGAATTGTCCACAACCTTCTAGAGTATTGTAGGTTTCTCTTGAAGACCTAGAAGAGACTAGGTAATCCTAGGAAAGGACTAGAGAAAAAAGAAAATATCTAGACAACTAGCTAGAATGATTCTCTAGAATGTTGCATAAAGTATCTAGCCGCCATCAACTCCTATAAATAGGGATGGTAGATGTCATTTGTAATCATGAAAAGAAGAACCAAGAAAGAAGAAGAAAGAGAAGAGAAGAAGAAAGGCAAGTGAAAGCGTGTGAGATGTATGAGTAGAGTTAGTGTGTAGAATGATTCATCTTTTTAAGCAATCCAATTTTATCAATAAAGTTATTCCAATTTCAAAGCCTTCTTCTACTTATTATGACTGCCATTAGCTTGAGCAAACATTAAATTTGTGTGGTCTTCCACTATCAAGGTTGTCTAGTAAGATAGTAACATTTTACTGAATTTGTAAGCCCATGCCCAGCCCCCCATTTTGAACTCACCAAAAAGATATATTTGATTTCAAATTTTAGACCGACTGAAAAGATGTCTCCATTTCACAATTCAGACATATGATTGCTACATCTTAATTTTTCCTACTTCCGCAATTTCCTGTATTTGGTTGAATTTCTTCACTTTTACATTCAGAGGATTAAACAAAAATCACACTATGTGAGCATTCACCAGAACCATCGCAATACTTTGTTTAAATTAAATGATCGAATTCTCCTTGTTTGCATCAGTTCTGAATTGATCGTTTGATGCCCAAGGAAGGCCTCCTGAGAGGAACTATTCCCAATTCATCCCTCAACCAATATGCAATGACTCACTCTTTCCGCAAGAGTAGCGTGAGCAATTCACTAACAACCATGAGTTTGGGGTTGGAATCTGCATGCCTAATCCTTGGAGTCAATTCTTCTCAAAATTATCGATTCATTTTGCCAACTTCCCTTGCCTATATTGTTCCACGAGCTAGAGATTGTCCACCTTGGAGACTTGATGTGGTTATTAGATATTTTATTGAATATATAGCCTTAGTTTGTTTGGTCAGTAGTCTATATAAACAAAAGTTCACTTCTGCCTTATTTAAGCTTCTTGATCCATCCTACTTATTTCCATGTTTGAGGCATTCTAGTTTAGGTATACAATTGTGTCAACAACTCTAAGAGATAATCTCTGACCTTTCTATTTATAGTTTCACTTCCGTTTTATTAGTAGAGAACAAAAACACTAATGGATCAAATGCTAAAACAAATATGACTGCTTAATTCTTAGAGATATAAATGTTTTCTTTCTACGATATTGGCAGGCAATTTACCATCCTTTTCCTTGGAAAAATAAGGAACATATGGATTGGTGGCTTAGTAAAATATCAAACATTAAAACTCGAAAAGAAAAAACAAACTATAAATTTTCATCAATAGTAAATAGTGAAAAGTAGTACCACACCTGTGTCAACCCCATTCCAAAAGCAAATTTTGCAAGAGCTTTCAGGCGTGCAAGTGAAAGTTCAAGGCCCATCTCAAACAACTGCAGGTACATGGAAAAATAATAGATCACTATGTAGTTATGAATTCTTAATGATGAATTGAACATCAATATGTTGAAATGGACTCTCCATGACTTGCTTAAATTCACTTTATTAACTATATATGTTCCTTAGTATGTCAATCACAACCTGAAAAAACACACTCCAAAACTGATGAACCTAAGCAGGCAACTTATATCTGATTTCCTAGGTACCTAAGCTAGTCAAGAACTTATATCAGGCGTCTTTAGGTTCTCCATGCAAACATATTTTCACTTAGAAAGACAATAAGTTCAGATATAAGTTTTACATTCAAGAAAAGGAATGGGCATACCAGGAAGAGAATCCCCCATTCTGATAAAAGTTTAACATCCAGGAGATTTCTAATGAGACCAAACTGGTTAAGTACTACACCAGCACAAAAAAATCCAAGTATCTGCACATAGACACAAAGAACAACATTAAATATCCTGAACCTAAAGAACTAGTTGTATTTTTCAAAAAGAATAGAAAATGAACAGGCATATATGATAGTCATGCTGACCCTAATTAACCATTATTCCTTATTAATCAGGAAACACTAATAACTATAGAACAAACTCAGAAATCCTCTTGAAAAATGGTAGATAAAAACCTGTTAATAATCTTTTTATTGTTTCCTAATTAACAAGGATGAAGAATCATTAACAAGAGAAGCATAAAGCAATAAGGATATGCATCTGGAAGTAAATGAGATTTTGAAAATAATTCTTACCGGACTAGCTTTAATGGTCCTGAACGCGGGTACAACCAGAACAGTAACAGCCAAAAATGTGAGAGTATCAAAACCTAAATCATTTATAACATCAATAGCATTAGCAACCTCAAGCTGTGCTCGCATCTGAAATCTTAGGCTATAAGATTTTCTCCCAATGTAGTTGTAAAATCCTCCTAGGTTATCATTTTTTTGCATTGACAAGAAGAAGTAGCCCTGGGTTACATCCCTTTGTGTCAACCCTAGATGGCAAGATGTGCGGAAAAATCTTGAGGACTGAACATCCCATTGTTTCTTGCAGTAGAGTGTATTCAATCGAACATTGTAACTAGAGAAAGTTTTTATTGGATTTTCCCAAGATCCAAGCAAACTTCCCTACAAAATTAGGAGCAGATAGCATCAGAACAGTACGTTTGAGGAACAGTTTATCGACACCATTACTGTAAAATGAAATTAGGATCTACAATAAAGGAAGACAAACAAGCTCATTCACAGGAACCAAGAGCTAGTGCTAATTGTCACATTGACCGGTAGACAAAAATAACCCCCAACAGAACATGGATCGAACAAGAATTTGATTGCCTTTCAAATTTCAGCCATAGACGAACATTTGTCTGAACCATTTCTGACAGTTAAGGATAAATGGACTCAGTTTTATGGCAATCAATAATTCAACAAAATCATAAAATAAAGTTAAGTTTCTGGGTATCTAAGAACTATAACTAATAATCGCATAAATGAAAACCTCCTAGGGAATAAACTTCTCAGTCAATCTGTTAAATAGTACTAGTCTTGCTCCAACAATGGTTGATTCATGCTCTAACTGGTTCAGATCTCCATATCATTTTCAACAAAATGCAGAGACCAAAGTGGTAACTTCTCACTTATAAAAAAATTATGTTCATGTAACTTAACTATATTTTGAGAAAAAACTCATATAGAGCATCTAATACTGGGAATTGCCCAAATCTGGCCCTTGTGTTCCAAAATTCAAATGAGACCCCTCATTTTCTGGACCAAATTACCCTCTATTCTTTCACCAAACTGCTTGATTCCTTCGAAGCCATTTAAAAGTTGGCAACTGTACTTAGTCAAAATAGGAGCTGATTAAAGAGTTGCAGAGAAAAAGAAATAGCTATGGATTTTAATAATCTTTCTTGTGAGGAGAACTTGGTATCAAGAAAGAGAAAGACACATAGTAAAGATTGACATTACCTTGAGAGGCAAGGAGAAAATGTTAGAGAAGGGACTGAAAAAAGTTCTAATACCTACTCATCGAGAAGGATTATGTTTGGTTTGCTATGTGAGAGATAAGTTGCCCATATGAAAGAACAAGAATAGAATATTGTAGCTTGTTTTAATGTTGAAGTTGAATATAGCACATGAAGCTTGTGAGATGATATGGATCAAGACTCTTCTCAACGATCTCAAGTATACAACTCTTCAATTGATGGTCATGCACTATGATAATCAAATATGTTGATAGTCATTTCATCAAATATGTTCAAGGAAATTAGTATTTCATACACCACTTCTAAGAAATGTTTCATCAAACCTATTAGTGGGATTGATTCTCTGTTTTGTGCAACAACTAATACATGATAGATATCTATGCTCAAGCTTTAGGGGAGAGGATAAATGGTCTCGTTATTCATATGATTTATTTACTTATTTAGGGCAATGCTTGGGACTTTATATTAATAACAACAAGAAATTGACTGTGAATCCTAAGCATTTCAGATCAGGTCATATTTATTAAAGTATATACTTATTGATATCTTAACCTCTACCGCTCAGCCTTCACTATTCAACTTATCTACTTATAGAATTTATCAGCCTTCATTTTTGTACCATTTTAATATGTTTTCTCATCGGACATTCTATGTGTTTTAATTGTATTCTTCTAATAATTCAAGTGCAACTTTCCTCTAGACTAAATCAAAGGTCATAGCTGATTTAAAAGTAGCATCCTCCATTGAAGTAGAAACCTACCGTGATGGTGTACATGATAGCATAAATGGTATACGTGAAACAGAAAAACAAATGAGATGGAAAATACCCATCAGTTAGGATCAAAGCAGATTGTTGAATTTTTTAATCAGGATGCTTCAGGTTAATTAGTACTTAGCACAGAGACAATAAAAAAATCACAGTAATTATCTCTATGGATTGCTGTGTGCGTACGCATTCAACAAGTATTTTATCTTAAACAAACAAAAGAACTCAAACCTACAGGCTGGTGTACCGCAATTCGAAAAAATTATTCAGCCACACCTTTTTCCGAGAACGCTATAGAAACGTAACTATGTGAACATGCTAAAAGAAAGAAGTTTTGCATTCACCTTAATGTATTTAGGTTTCAATGTGATCGTTCGCAGTACAAAACCAATCCTATCAAGAAAAACTCACACAAACAACTAGAAAGCGGCGAGAAAATCATCGAGGTCAGTACAAATCACGCAGAAACTCGAAAACGCTAAATAAAGAAAAAGCAAAGAAGTAAGCAGAATGACCTTAAGGAAGTGGCAGTCGGTCATGGCTTCGAAGACTCGGCTGAAATCCAATCGAGAAAGAATAAGAAATTATCTCCGTTTAACCTTTTCGAAGAAGAATCAGGAGTAAGAAGAGGAGGCGTTCTAGCGCTGTGGCACCAACTTCTCATGATTAGTGTGGCCGGAGGGAGGACATCTGACGCCTCCGTGGCTTCTCGGCCTCCGGCTCAAATAATCTGGCAGCAGGGGAAGAAGAGGACAAGAGGAGGAGGGAGAGGTGAGCAGAGAGCCGCGCCGCCGTTAGATTGGTCGACTGGGTTTCCGCCACAGACTGCACGCGTCGATATGGGGTTCGTGGTTGAGGGATCTTCTTGCCTCCAATAGATTTTTTTCAATGCTGTATCATTTATCCACTTCTTATCATTAAATACTCAGATAATTAAAAATGTGCGATTCTAATTTTTTTTTTTTAAAAAAAAAAGAGTGGATGACAATGGAGTAAAATGACTCTTTATGAAAAAAAGAGTAAGCCATTTTTTATATGAATTTTAAAAAATATTTATTCAAAACATTCCAGTGATCTTAGAAAGCCCGGTACAAATTGAAGTGTCTGCGTTCAGGCTTCAAATATTATAATTTTTTTTAGTTAGCCTCATATATTTAATTTATTTAAATTAATTTAAAAATAATCAATTTAATTTTATAAACAAAATTATCGATAAATTAAAAATCTCCTGAAATTGAGGATAGAGTGACTGCTGTGCTAGCAAAGGCGACAGTGGGTGTTACGTCAATGGTGAAGGTGACGATGGATAGAAAGGATCAAGAGGGAAAGTGGCAACTTATGGTAGAATTTGAGGCGGCAAAACACAAAGCGAAGTAAATTACAATAACAAACATTTTCAAACAGATTTGGCTAAAAATGAACCACTCAAATGAAGCCAATTCTAAGGTATATATGATGTGCCTTGCGGGAATTTTTGCAACTTTACATGCGTAAAATAAAAATTTCACCAACAAAATAAGCACAAGAATGTAAATGCTACTACTTTACCAAATTGCCAGAATATTGGTACAATTTGCAGCAGCTAAGGCTTGCAAATTGAAATGTTAAATTTCGCATCTTGAAACTAAATAGAAAATGACCTACACATAACTATAATCACAGGCATCCTAGTTACATCTTTAATAGACTTAGCTCTACATCCTATGATTTGTGGCAATGTAGATGAGAGAATTAAATCCACCACATGGAGGTAGTAGAAAACATACTCTTATTGATGTTTGACGCATACAAACTTTGTTTGATGTATTCTGTCTAATGTCACTGGACTTATTCTCATCGATTCTTCCCTTGTCGCAATGATCTGGAGGCCAAAATATCACATTATATAAACTTTATGGAGGCACAATGATTCGTGTGTGACATTTGCTGACAATAAGTCTTCTCCATTAGGAAGCTGAAACATAAATTTCCACCCACTGGAGGCTCCAATGTTTACCAAGTTAACGGCTGGCTTTTGGAACATTCTAAAAACAGGCATTCGTCATCATGATTCACTACCCTCCAGGTGATCTTTTACTTTCTGAGGCTTCTTGTGGTGCTTATTAGTTAGGCCGAATCTTTCATTTTCGTAAAGGCTGTGCTTTTAGATGTTGATGTACTGTTTAGCTCAAATGAATCAAGGTCATCGAGAAGATGGCTTAGAGAATGATGTTTGAAACCATCTTCAACAGTAATACACTTGGTATCAAAATCACAAGCATTTGGTTCATTGTCTAATGAAGAATTTGGATCGACCATGTCACCTATTCTATTCATAAATATATCTTCTTTTTCTCCAGGTGGCATTTCATAATGGGGAAGCTTCCCATCCACAAAATCTTTCAAAATTATTCGTGCAGCTCTAGTCTCATCTGGCAACCCACTTGAGGTAAAATAGCCACGAGATGTGCAATATGTTCTGAGCAACTCAGGAGACAAGGGTGGCTTTGATTGTTGCTCATATGCCTTTGGCTTTGGCAAGGTGATGTTGTATGTGCTTTCAATGACATTTCTAGGAACTCTGTTAGCCACGACTTGCACTGCTTCTCGGTGTTCAGTCATCCGATCAATGGGAAGAACTCCTGATGCTATCATTTCATACCTCGAACTGGAAAAAGAAGGAAACACCAAACCAGGGCAGTCACAAAGCATAAGCTCATCTGAGATGATTAATGTCTGGAAATGCTTCGTTTTACCAGGGGTAGAGGTAACCCCGGTGCGCTTTTGTCCAACCAAAGCATTTATCGTAGAGCTTTTTCCAACATTTGGATAGCCAACAAAGCCCACAACAACTTGCTTAGATATGGGATTCGTAGAACTAGTTTCCGAATATCTGCCTCCAGGAGCTTCATGGTTTTTGGACCTATATGCTTTTATAGCCTCTGCTTCAGACTGCAAACGCGCCAAAAGCTCTTCCCTGCCATATATTTTTGTATCCAACTCTGCCAGGATGGGTTCTTTCAGCACTTTCTCTTCTCTTAATTGGCCTACAAATAGTTTGCCTTCTAAAGCAGCAGAAGCAGCTTTAGCAGACCAAAATACAAAGAGAATCCCATGGCGATGAAAGTATTCTGCCCACCGATATCTGCAGAATTCAAATTAAACAGAAGAGAGAAAATCCTTCAGTTTGATATCCTTGCAAGTATCTACAAAAATAAAGTCAGCAAATCTCACCTTATGCTGATTGGTAGAAGATCTGCTTTATTGACCAGCAACAGTGTTTTCTTGTGCTCATCCAGTTCCCGTGCATATTCCTGATCATTTAGGGAAAAAAAAAACATATTGTACATCCGATTTAAAATTTAAAACATAGGTTTAAACTTTAAGCCCTTTTAGACCTATTGCATCAATCTGATAAGGAATGTTAACATAGCCAGACTGAAGCTATTGGTTGGTGTATAATAGGTGATATCAACCATATAACAGTACCATAGTTGTTTGAAATTGAGCGGTATCTTCCATGTCCGAAGTATCTAATACTAATTAAAAAATATCACAAAAAAACATGTATTGTTCACATTCACAAGATTCCAAGGGCAAGAATACAAAGAAAATTTCATCTTCAAAGTGGAGTGATTTGAAGATCCATAAATAACAAACGCTGTAAAAGTGGGAATAATTCAAAGCCTCAGAGTTCAAGCTCAAGTGAGTATGAAAACTACTTCCATCTTACAACTTAGGAATTACCATTTCAAAAGGGGGAATGGCACACCTACATAGTGTGGATAGACCACTCTTCACATCCTTTGTAATCTTTTGATTGCTTTTGCTTACTTTTCAATTGCAATCTTACTGTAAACATCCACGATTATTGAACCAACTAAATATTCCTAGTTATTGTCATGAAGAGTCCTACCTTACAATGGTATAACCTTGCAGAATTGAGTCAAATAAGCTTTTGAGACGTCGGGTAAATTTTATTCTTAACAAAAGAACTCATTGGAGCCATGCGAGCTAATTGAAACAAGAATAACATGAAACTTCAGGACTGAGATGCACATTAACCTTTGGAACATCCGGAATAACTAGTTGCAGAGACAATGCATTGTCAAAGTATATCTTCCAAGCAATTTTCTGTTTGATGCAGAATATCCTCTTTGGAAGATTGCACATTGAAGGTGAATGTTTAGGGTTGAATGAGCTGCCTAAAAGTCAGCGAATGATTATTGATGGATGGCTTTAGGTGAACAGAAAAAATGTAAAATCATTGGAGTACCAATGCCACAACCCATTGACTATCTCCCTGTAAGTGTAGTGTAGTTCATGGGTAAACTTTAGTGACCATGTCTGAGGTCAAGCAGCAATTTAGTATTCTTCACCTACCATCATTTATTGATTAAGGTATTTTTAATCATTTCATCATTTAGAGCGAAGAATGCCTCTCGTGATCTGTCCAAAGATGTGGAGTAATTTGATGTTTGTCAATGATGGATGTTGCAAAGACATGAGTAGATATTCTTGCTAACTTGAGAGACTTCCTGATAATCTGCATCCCAAGGAATGGTGTGGTTTTCTTTACAATTTTCAAGGAAAGAGCTAGTGTCTCACTCATGCAATGTACGACATACACGTCACAATGTGGGTCTCGTTGTACCTCACACATCATTTGGTTTTAAACCATATTACAGAAGAATAACAGGTAATACTAAGAAATATCCTAATTATGTTGTGGTCAAAGGTAATACATGAGATGGTTACTGAAGTAGCCTTGCACTTGGAGTACAAAATTTTACATAACAAAGCCACAAATGCATATAGTTTATCAAGAAATGAAAGAAATATGGTAATAAAGGATGGACAATACCTCTAGGTCTGGACACCGATAAAATAGTGGATCCCGAGCATCAACCACAATGACGAGCTAATCAAAGGTATTCATCTCCTTCAGACAACTAATGAAATATAATAACACTGGAAATAGATACTAGAAAGCTGATAATGTAATTGAATAAACAAAATTCAACAGGATTTTTATAGATAAAATATAATAATTGCAATAGTTAAAAAAAAAAACCAAACTTTCACTTTCCTTTATACCAATTAATGAATTGTTCAGTGATCAATTAAGCAACATGAGGATCATATTTTTCAGGAAACAGAAAGCAGAATCAAGGGTGCATGATTAATATACCATCGGAGGGATGAATTTCTCTCCTGGGTTACTTAGTCAGCATGAAGTTTACTATAGAATACTTCTCACATATAAAGTGATTGTTTTAGAGATCCAAGTCCATTCTCTTTGATGTAGATGGTTAACAATATGTTTGAATGCTCCTCATGGTATGAGGAAGATATAGAAACAATAAAAAAGCAGTGACCGCACACATATGAGAAAGTGTGCATGTTCGACATGCTAGTCTGCCCACACTTCATATGAGGAGAAACATCATTACAACAACAACAACAACAACAACCGAGCCTTATCCCACTATGTGGGGTCGGCTATATGGATCATTTTACGCCATTG
>JBBUKS010000041.1:563139-587743 GCA_038050645.1 Hedychium gardnerianum
CTCCATGAAAGACATGGGAGAAGCAATTTATATCCTTGGGATGAAGATCTATAGAGATAGATCAAAAAGGTTGCTTGGTCTTTCACAGTCTACATATATAGACAGAGTGCTAAAACAGTTTAGCATGTCTAAATCCAAGAAAGGTTTCATACCTATGAGGCATGAAATTCACCTTTTAAAGTCTATGTGCCCACGCATAGACGACAAGAAGATTTGCATGAGTAAGATATCATATGCGTTTGCGATAGGATCTATCATGTATGTTATGTTATATACAAGGCATGATGTATCATATGCTCTTAGTGTCACGAGCAGATACCAGTCAGATCCAGGAATGGATCATTGAGCGGCTGTCAAGACAATCCTTAAGTACTTAAGAAGAACTAAGGATATGTTCTTGGCATATAGAGATGATGATATAGTTATACGCGGGTATACGTAATCCATCTTCCAAAAGGACAAGGATAACTCCAAGTCCCAGTCTTGATACATATTCATTTTAAATGGAGGCGCAGTTAGTTGGAAGAGTTCCAAGCAAGATACCGTAGCATATTCTACTTGTTAGGTGGAATACATTGTAGCTTCGGAAGCAGCAAAGGAAGCGGTCTATATCAAGAAGTTCATCACTGAACTTGGAGTGGTTCCATCCATTGTTGAAGCAATACTAGTCTACTGCGACAACACTGGAGCCATTGCGCAAGCAAAGGAACTCAGGTCACACCAACGATCTAAACATGTGCTTCACCACTATCATATGATCAAGGAGATCATTAGTAGGAAAGAAATATAACTCGAGAAGATACTCATTGAAAGGAACCTAGCGGATCCTTTGACAAAGGCTATATCACAAAACAAGTTTGAGAGTCACGTCCAGGCCTACGGTTTAGGACATTGTGGCGATTGACATTAGACCAAGTGGGAGTCTATTATGTTTGAGAGGTGTCCTAAGGCAATCGCTTTATGACTTGTACAATTTATATGACAAATATATATTCACTATCTGTCACAGATAGATTCACTATCTGTGACACCGTAGCAGATTCTGCCTGTGAGACGGAATACATTGCAGCTTCGGAAGCAGCAAACAAAGCGGTCTAGATCAAGACGTTCATCACTGAACTTGGAGTGGTTCCATCCATTGTTGAAGTATTATCAGTCTACTACGACAACACTAGATCCATTATACAAGTAAAGGAACCCAGGTATCACCAACGATCCAAACATGTGCTTCGCCGCTATCATCTGATCTGGGAGATCATTAGTAGGAAAGAAATACAACTCGAGAAGATATCCACTGAAAGGAACCTAGCAGATCCTTTGGCAAAGGCTCTATCGTAAAACAAGTTTAAGAGTCACGTCCAGGCCTACGATTTAGGACACCGTGACGATTAGCATTAGGCCAAGTGGGTGTCTATTATGGTTGAGAGGTGTCCTAAGACAATCGCCTTATGACTTGTACTATTTATATGATAAATATAGATTCAATATCTGAGTGCATATTCTTTATGTGTTTGAATTAGTCTTAAACTCATTTACTAAATGTTTGCAATACAATTCATAGCATGAGAGAACATGTGATTGGATCACGACTAGTAAGGGTCTCTACATGTGTAATTATGAATGTATTGAAATCTTCCCTAGTCAACGAATTAATGTATTTAGACATTATCAATTATGTAAGACTAGCACGGGTTATACTCCTTGGTCTAACCAAGCAGTCGTTACTCCCTTATTGGAGATATTGGGATGTCAAGAGTTAAACGTAGATGCTAGTTATGATAATTAGTTCATTGGAGTGACCTGCTGTAAGACTTCATATGGTTCTCTACATATATAGATATGTCTGTGAAGTTTTACTATAGCTCGAGTATAGGTTTCCTTTGACTTGAAGTATTCAAGTCACTTTGGTCATGAAGATTTATGCTTTGACATTTTAAACAAAGCATCTCCTTGGAGACGTGAACATGAGATGATTGGGTATAAGTCGAAGTGCTCGAAAGTATTTGGATAGCCCACAGAGGATTCACCGCTGCTTGCAAGGAGACGTATACCCTATGGCTACTTGTCAGGATTGTTACTTAAAGTATTTGGTCAAATCATCACATGTTAAGAGTATTGAACTCTTAGACACATGTACGAATAATTAGAATCCACGGGACAAGTAAATATGACTTGGGCTAGGTGTGACATTGTCACACTAGTGAGGATAGACACAATATACCATGTCCTGAACTAAGTGGGTATAATAAGAGTAAAAGGAATGAGACATGACTCACTATACCTAGAGTAAATATTATTTTTAAAAAAATTATTTTATCGATCATGTTTATATGAGATGTATCCTTATATGCGTGTGATGTGTATGATATAATAATTAATTTATTATTATTATTGTTTAATATCTTCCGTTGTACATATTTTACAAAATGTGTGGTTTTTCGTGTAAAAGCAATGATAGAGAATTTAAATATGTGATTGGAGCTACTTAGTAACACTATGATTACACTCACCGGACGTCTCTTTAAATTATATAAAAATAAATAAATTATAAAGTTAATTTATAATCGATCAAGGGATTTTTTTATTGGAGTTAATTATTGTTAAGTCTCAAAACGTTAATAATAAATATTTATTTTTGGTTTTACATTTTATTTTTTTAGGAAAAAAAATGAGACCAGAAACAAAAAATTTACGAATTGAAAGATTTTTTTTTCCTTTTTGTTTTTATTATTTTTTTAAAAAGAAAATAGAGTTATCAAGAGATGTGGTAATCCACTAAAGAGTTTCTGGCCACTAAATATTAATAAGGGACATAAATCACACCTTGCGGTGTCATTGCGGTGGGACCAACTTGTCACAAAATTGATCACTTGGGTTCATTTAGCCGTTGAAAAATATATTATTCGTACGGCGTAGTGGCAAGGCAATTGGTGGCACAAACAAAACATCCGGAGTCCATTCTCAGCATGAGTCGTTATCTAACATGACTGATTCTTAGAAAGTTTGACTGTGGCTGTCGTATTATTTGTGCTTTCTAATTTATCTGATTGATGAATCAGAAGAAAAAATCGTCCACCTTCTGACGACTAATTAGGCTCAAGCTCAGATACTTGGATTAATATATAAACTCTTTCTTTGCTCTCTCTCTTCCAGCTAAAATCAAATTAATTTTAGTAGAAAAAATATATGGCCCATAGCCAACCTATTTTTATTTACTTTTCTTTATTTTTTAGGTTAAATTCAAATGTATGTACTGGATTTGTCTAGACTTTGCTAATCCTCTTGATAAAAGAGTTAGATTTGTTAGTCTATTATAATTTCCTTATAGCCATTGTTATAATTCCAAAGTTGAATCATATAAAATTCTTCGTTTATAGTGCTCATGTTTGTTTGTTTGTTTTATGTTTGTGATCTTTATAAAAAAAAAAAAAAACTATTTTCTACTAACAAATGCATCCATCTTAGTTGCAATATTAACAAATACGAAGAAGGTCCGTCTACTTTTATTAGATTCCACAATAAATCGATAAGATTTTTGTAAAATCATAATTTAAATTTAAATACAAGTTTAATTTTATATTTGATATGGGTTTTTTATAATAAACTTTTAAGAAATATATACAAATTCAATTTTTTAAAATAGCTTTTGTAAAATTTAGATTTTGCAAATTTAGACTTTTTTAGAATAGTACTTTAAAACTTTAAAAATAGTCCTTTATTAAAATTTTTATAAATCTTAAATAAATTATTCTAAAATTTCAAATCTAATTTTATAATATATATATATATATATATATTGTAAAAAAAATCTAGATTTTAAAGATTTTGTGAATCAAAAGTATTAAAAAAATATATGCAAAAAAAAATTAAACTTAATTTTATAAGCTGCAAATCTTCCGAAATTAGGATTTATGATTTGTAAAACAACACATTATAAAAATAAAAGTAAATAAATACTAATTTATTTAAGTTTTTTATAGAAATTTAAATCTTATATCAATTTATTAGAAGCTAAATAGCACTTGAAAAATAAGATCCTTCGTGATCAATGAAGCAAAAAATCACAGCAAAATAATTATTGACATCGCACTGGTTGACTGAGTAAACGAATTATAAAAGTTGACAAGGCACAAATTTACAATGAGTTCTTCTGCAATTTTCACAAATTTACCATGATCAAGAAAATTTTACCTGAGTTCATAAAAATGGATTCATTTGTGATAAAAAGTGAAATCATAATCTTGACGTCTCTCGACGACCCGATACTTATCAGAAGTGGTAAATCACGCATAAAAATGGATTCATGGTGCTTTTGAATCTTGCAGATAAATTGCATGTGGAGACTAGAAGTATTCGAATGTAGTAGTATCTTTGATCAGTATATGACACAACTAATATATATATATATATATAGAGAATATGTTACATATTTTATATTGGACGAAGACTTGGTAAAAGATAATTTTTTTTACATTAATATTATATCTTATAACCTTTAAATCTTAAAATCAAAACTCTAAACCGCTAAATCAAAAATTATATATATATATATATTATTCTTATGGATTGGCTCAATTAGTGGTGGTAAAAAATAAAATATTTATCTCCAGCGCCCCCGTCAGTTCGTCCCAAAACCAATATAAAAGAGGTAAATCACGAAAATTAATCTAATTAATCAAAACAATGATCAATGCATGAAAGATGATAAGAAAAAAATCTCATTGGTTACTTTAATAAGTCTCGGAATTAATTTTCAGCGAACGTAAAAAAATCTTATTGATACCTGACCACTTCCATATAAAAAATTATTAGGATAAATATCTTTCATAATTTATTTTTTTTCAAAAAATACCTATCCTAGAGGAATCGCTAAGGGCGTGACTAAGGGAGAGGACCTCACGTGACCACTACCATGTGGAAGCCCTCCCCCTCAGCTGCATACGTCTGGGGTACATGACAGACGCGTAACGTAATAATATTATCTCTCTCTATATATATAATTTTTATAAATTGAGTAATGAAGACCTATGAATAAGTGGTCACGTTAGCAATCCTTGTAGATATGTGCAACTAGGTGAGTAAATAATGGTTTCACTGTGCTATTTTGTTACTTAGCCAACAGAAGGTTTTTGGGGGCAATGCAAGAACAAAATGGGAGCAAGGAGTTGGGCAAAACATGTGGGGTTGTGATAGATTATTAATGAGGGGACAGAGACTGCCACCCACTCATTCATTCAATCATAATCTTTTGCACCACCACCACCACCACCACCACCTCCTCCTCCTCCTCCTCCTCCTCCGTTTCCACCCTCTTTTTTGCCTCTCCATGATACCCTACTAATCCAGAAAGATCACAGTTAATCAAACAATATATAACGGCAGCGACAACAATTAAGGACAAGGGAGAGAGAGGAATCAATCAGTTAAAGCTCTAGTTTCATACATAGATTTCGCTCTGAGCATATATAAGTTTGCACCAGTTTCATCATCTTCCGCGATCCCTTGGCATATGTAGACAACTCCATCTCCAGATTGAAAATGTCAGCCCACATGATGCATGAGCAAGTTTGCTACATCCACTGCAACTTCTGCAACACAACCCTAGCGGTATACTCTCTCTCTCTCTCTCTCACTCTAGTATTTTGTATATGAGAAAACTTGTCATGGTTTCTCACTAGCAATTGGAATCAGCAGCTAGATCATGTATTCGATCCAGAGCTTGCAAATTAAGGCAATTCAATTGCAGTAAAAATGGTTTCAAGTAGTTTGTTGTTCTAATTTTTGTTGGTTAAACAAAGGATGAAACCTATGGCCAGTTGGATCAAGCGCTCCTTGCTGCAGGTCATCCTTAAACTGAAACCCTAAAGGAAAAAATCTCAGTTTTGAAGTCCTTGTTTGTCTCAAAATTAGGTTGATTTATGCAGGATGTATTCTATGAATTCATTCTAAATACAAAAGGCTAGTTGTTGATTGATCAAGCAAAAACAAATCTTTAAGTGATTATCCTTGGAGCACTAAGACCTACTCTAGTCTAGGGTTTTGGATCATAGATCTCTATCCACATTAGCCTCTAAAATTTGGGTGGCCATTCTCTATCTATTGTCATGTTTAATCTGTAAGGTGTATATTGTGGAAGCCAGAATCACTATGCCATTTTCCTATAAATATCATGGTCAGTGATTTCACTTATTCAGAGGAAGTGTCAGCAGTGAGAATAAAGTCAAGCTTCATCATGAAATGGCATGAGGCATTCAAGTCAAGCTTGCTCGCTTCAATTGCAAAACAACTTTCCTTTCTTTTGCTCTCTTTTATTCTTTTAACTTTTCTTGGTTTTCTCCTCTTTCTGCTGTTCCAGAGAGGCCAGGGCCACATAGACCATCACACTTTCTCTTTGAGAAAATTCTAAGAGCCATCCAGGTAATGACCAATGTGCTATCAAGGACAAACCTTAAGGAAAGAATTCCCCCAAAGAGGTCTTTGAAATAATGCCACATGAAAAGTGCTTTTCCAGTAGTCCCTTTGTTACTGTGAAAGCATAAACCATAGGTGGCTTCTTTTATCCATAGGGCATTCTTGATACACTCTCCTCTTCTTCTTCTTCCTCATTCCTTCTATTGTTTAAGCTCCTTGTTAATTATAGCTATTACAAGTGAAAGCATTGATTGACCTTGGTTAGTTGGTTTGCTAATGTCGATGCAGGTTAGTATTCCTGGAAACATGTTCAACATTGTGACGGTGAGATGTGGGCGTTGTTCTTGTCTGCTATCTGTCAACTTGGGAGCTTTAGCTCAAGCCTTCCCTCTCCAGGTCAACTAATCAGTCATCTGTATAGATGTTCTTGACTCACTAGTTCTTGGTAAATGATTTATAATATATATGTTTTTGTGATATTAGTTCCTTTCGGTTAATTTCATTGTGCAGATCCATAACTTTGGATCTCAAAGTGAGAGGTTTGATCTTGGCTCCTCCTCCAAATACAGCAGGAATTCTTTGATGTACTCAATGAGGGATGATCAGCATAGTAAGCACCCCTTCATTAATTATTCTCTAATCCTAATTAAACAATGGCCAATTTGTTGTGTATTTGTCTATTTTTTTTTTTAAAGTCAAGTGTAATGATAGAATATTTCTGATAACTACATGCAATTTAAGAGAGAAGATCTACAACATTATAAACCAAACACTAAAAACACTTTTATTTCAAGAAGAATAATGCAGACCAGACTAAATGCTATTAAAACTTATAATATATTTGTTGAAGGTTGATATAAATATATATAACATTGAAAAATTCTAGTCGAGATAACTATATTGTTTCTTCTTCTCTATCGTTATTCCTTGTTTTCTCTTAAATAGTTTGAATATAAGTCTCTAATCGTTAACAAAGTAAAGCATATATTTTATGACTAATGTTATAATTTCTTTTCTCTCTTTTGCTATTGGCCCCAGAGAAAAGACAACGTGTTCCATCTGCATACAACAGGTTTATCAGGTGAGAACGTAATGATAGGAATGGTCATTAATTTGTTGTGTAGATTAGTTAATGTATAATATTTTTATCAATAGAATTTAGTCTTAATCAGTGCTACAATTAAGAATTATTTGTGATAGCCTTCATTTTTACTACTGCTGATCATCCACCTTAATTTGTTTCAATATTATGAGGTTTCTTGTTTGTAGATGATAGTTCTCGATGCCATTTTATATATATATTTTTCATAATTAAAGTGTGATTATGAATGATTTGAATAATTAGTACCTCATTAACTGTGGAAAAACCAAATGTATATTAATTATTTTGCAAGGGAGGAGATACAAAGGATAAAAGCCAACAACCCTGATATTAACCATAAGGAAGCTTTCAGTGCTGCAGCAAAAAATGTGAGTATATATATATATATATAATTGCACAGTGTTAATCTTAATCATACTAGTTTTATCATACATTTAATTATGATTAGATAATCTTGATACTAATTTCTCATACAGTACTTACTCTATAAGTGAGGTAAGTGAAAACCTGTCTTTATCTTCTTGTCAGGTCATGTAAGTAGCCTGAGGCTCCCTGACATTAATCAATCCAACTCTTAGATTTTTCTGCTTGAATCTTTGTGTGCGCGAAAAGAAAATCTCTCATTTGTATTTCTTCTGATGTATGCAGTGGGCACACTTCCCTCACATTCATTTTGGTCTGAGCCTCGATGGAAGCAATAAGCAAGTAAAGCTTGATGAAGGCATAGGAGCAGCAGGGGGAGGAAAAGGCCAGGGCATCTTTTAAGCATATATACATATGTATGTATATAACTGATTAATGATATGATCAGTTCACAGTATTGACTGCAGTTTGATCATGCAATATGTCCTTTTATTATTGTCGAAAAACAGATATTTATATATATATATATATATAAAAATATGAATGCATGTCTTTTCATGATTAATTTTGATGGATCGAGGGTTAATTGATAATATTGGATTGCATAGACCACAATAAAGAGTTTGCACACAGAGAAGTTCAGAAGTTTAGAAGGCAAAACTAAAGAAAGATGCAGAAATGAATCGCACATACCTTTCAGATGTTGTTCGAAAAACTTCATCTTCATTTCCTCCTGCGTGCTTCAATGAATGGTGTTTTCCCTGCGACTTCAAAGTTTCTACACAACATAATAAATACACACAACTATATAGAGTGAGACTTGGTCAGCAATGAAGTGTCGCTGTCAATAGTGATTCAGAATGGGTAAGCTTCACTGCAAGCAGCGAGACTCTCTCTCCCTCTCATCATTTCTTGCCTTTCAGATCCTTGCAATTAATTAATTGCCTTAAAGCTTATCACTTTATATATTCGATGTGGAGACCCACGGCGACTGTGTTTACATGGGAGGGAATTATTTATTCTGTGGATTAATTGATTAAACAGTGAGATATGATGAAAATGGGGAAGGAAGGAAGGAAGGAAGGAATTAAGAACATTGATGGACATACACGCGGGGTCAGTGGCATCTCAGGCGCCACAAAGGTCGGGCTCCATGTCCCCACCTTAATGATGCATAGGCATCAGTCTCTCAATAGTGAATCCGCATTGGATTTTATCAGCTTCTGCAGCCTGCCCTCACTGACACTGTTTCAGAAATTGAATCACTGTGGAAGTGGCTCTCTTTCCCCTGTTCCTTTTTAACTATAAATGCGTTTCAGTAATTAAAAAAGTGAAAACGGATTTGCATTTCGGTGAAAACAGAAACAGATTCTTCCCTCCCTGTTGGGTTTGCATTGGTGATGAAAAGGAAGAAGATATGTAGGTGTGAGTGAGTGGCATTTCATGGGCGGGCGCGAACTTCGACGTAAATCTGAAACGTCGTTTCGTGTGTTTGTTTTCTTCTTCTTTGCACAGGGCTTGCAGTCTGCTCATTACAGAGAAATGAGGGAGGAGTACATACAGAACTTGCCAAAGTAATTAAAATGAGTTAAAGCACAGTTGAATAGAACGTGACTTTATTTATATTAACATTAATATAATTTATTACTAAAAATTTAAGATGAGAAATGTAAGATCTCACTGCTGGTGCACTGACGTGACTCTTCGTTCGTTGGATTTTACTGAAGTGCTATGTGAAAAAGGTAGGTTTACAGTCTTTTCTGATTTTATATGACCATTTTTACGAGGATTTAATTAAATGCCACAACTCAAGCAGAAGAAGCTTTTTTGAATATTAGCACACTTAATTTTTAAATTTATTAAAGACATATCTATTTTATACAATAACTTTTATTCACCTTGCTTTATTGGATCTCTTAATTTTTTTTTAAATCTTCATATATTACTTAGTTGATCAGTAGATGATAAATTTTTTATAATAAAATAAAAAATAATTCTTAAAGAACATATATTTTCAGATTTTTTTTTATTATTTTTAATTATTTGACAGTCGACTATAAATTGATTTCATAATTTATTTTTTTTCATATAACTAGTAGACTGTGAAACCATGCTATGAGAGATTGTGAAAAACATCTGAGAGAACATAATTATCTTTTTACTATAATAATCAATTATTTTTAATCATAAGTATTTGACAATCAATAAGTATTTAGGACCTAAAAGTATTAAATTTGAGTGAAAATAGCATCATTATACTTTTTAGAGTTTTCTCGTGTTTATTTTTTAAACAACTTTTAATTATTTTTGATAAAAAAAGTGTTTTATAGTGATAAAGGTCTTAAATTTATATCAAACGAGCATGATTTCATCTTATGAGGTTCTCCTACATCAATTCATTTTTATCATTTTTTATTATCATCAAATACTTTTTACAGAAGTTATTTAACAACTATCAATTAATTAGAAGTAATTTCAATCTTTGACAAACATACTTAACAATCATAAAAATCTTAGATTCATGTCAAATTAATATGGTTATACTCTATAGTTCCATTTAGTATGTTAGTTTTCATTTTTAAATATAATAAACAGATTAAACAAAAAAAAAACATTTTAGAAAAGAAGTGTTCCGTACGTTGAACTTAACCCTATTTTATAATGTGTTGCATATGAGTGTTGATGATTCTCCGTAAATTAGAAGTATTAAATAACGATAAGACATTACTTTTTTTTTTTGATAAACTATTTTTTTTTACAATGTTTTTGTTTATCTTTTTGACACTCAATCAAATTTTTTAGCTTTTTAAAATTATTTTTAGTCTGTTTTAGTTTTGGTTAGAGTATATATATTTTAGATTGACTTAATGACATTTAAGTTTTCAAGCTGGTTAGCTGATGGTTTGGTTAATTTAGAGGTCATAAGACCAAATCTCACTCTTTATAATTATTTTAATCTTTTAATTAAATATATAGGTTGGCCTTATTGGAAAAATCATTTTAGGGCAATTGTTCTATATTATCTTTTTATTGATAAAAAAAATTATGACCATAATTTTACATTGCACTGAAACACTAAAAAATCTAAAAAATAATAATAATATTATTTTATAAGATAAACAAAGCCTTCTTTGTTCTAACAAGTATCATTTTTGGTGCTTTTTTTTTTGTGACAAGAAGTTTCACTAATCTATCTTCTTTTGTTTACATATATACAACATGATTGAATTAGAGAGGAGAACAAACAAACACCATTGCTTACCATTAAGTGATCAGCAATGTAGCAGGAATCCCTTGTGTGAAAAAGCCTTCAAAGAGAAAATTAGTTCTGTGTTGGTTCAGCCTTCAAAAAGGGAACAAAGACATTTCTTCGCGACATAATATACAATAGAGTTGAGTTCAAGTGTGGTAAATTGACAAGCAATCTATCTGCTCTAACCCTGTGTTTGTTCTGTAGGCTATCGGAAAAGTTTCAGTATAAAGTTTCAGAGACATGGAATCTTGCAGTAACAGGGAAAGAGAACAATGAGAATAGGGTTCCTAGAGCATGGACAAACTCTGAATTCTTCTTAAGGTGTGGTCACCATCCAATTTCTCGTATGGAGAATCACAACCAAAACTTTCATTTCTGTTCCAAAAGATGGCAGAACAAAAGATGCCAGATGGTCCCTCCATTTTGATAGGTTAAGTGACATGAATCTAAACAATGTTTTAGTTTTGGGGATAGTTTTAGTTTCGACATTTAAATTTCTAAAAGATTTTAGATTTTAAAAAGTTTGTTAGATTCATCAGGTACTGCATCTTATGCATTAGAAGAATGAGAAATAACAGATCCATTTAATCAGTATTTAAGTTATGTTTACCAAACCAGCCAATATGCTTTGAACATAATCTTTAAATCGGTGTGCAGTTGATTATATAGAGTCTCACGGTTTTCTAAAGAGGAACTCTACTAACAAGCATGTGTAGATCAAATACCTTTTGAATGGCCAAGACTAATGAGCTTATTATTATTAGAGTGATATTTTTCAATGGAAGTTTACGAATAGTTAAAACTTAAAACAAGCATGCCCAATATGCTAGTAGTCAATGAAATGATTGGGAATCGAGTATAAGAACCCAAATTAACTTACAGTGAGTACATCCTTTCCCGTTTCAGACGCCATTTTGTTTGAAGGACAACACGAGCTAAATCTGGTTTTCCTTCTCTGTTCAGGCCATGGAAAACTCTTTGGAAATTGATTGAACTTGGAATAATACCGTTATCCAACATCTCGTGAAGAAGTTGAAGAGCCTCTTCTGACTTTCCGGATTTGCAGAGACAGCTCATGAACATTGAGTATGTCTCAAAATCAGGAAATGGGCCTTTCAGCTGCATTCTACGAAAAATATTCCATGCATCTGAAACCATTCCCATGTTCATAAATCCTCTAATAAGAGCTGAAAATGTAACGACGGTTGGCTCACAGCTATCATCCTTCATCTTGGTAAATATCTCAACTGCCCTGGCTATATTTTTCTCGCTGCAGAAATGTATGATTAAGGATGTGTATATGTGGGCTGATTGTGGAATTCCTGCTTGCTTCATTGCCTCAATCTTATCCAAGGCATCTTCAAAACGATCCGCTCTAAGAAGTGCATGAACAATACTTCCATATGTATACTGATCTTTGGTGCATCCATGAACCTCCATTTCATGTGCTGCCTTAAGTGCCTCATCTATTCTGCCAGCTCGGCACAGAGATTTAACTAATGAATTATAACCAACCTGTTCATTGAACCCTCTACTAATCAGAGATTTCATAGACTTCTTTGCATCCACTAACTGTTTGGACTCGCACAAAGAAGAAAGATAAATATCAAGCATCTCTTTGTCTGGCATGTATCCTACTTTGACCATTTCTCGGAATAATTTGACTGCTTCATTGATCTTCCGGCCTTTCTTGGCACAAAGATACACAATAAGATATTTATAAGTACTGCCATTTGGCTGATAACCACTGTTTTTCATCTCCTGGAAAACATCTAATGCCATTTTAGTTAGACCTGCTTGGCCATGCTGAGATAAAATAATTGTCCATGTATTAGATGTTATTTCCAAATTTCTTCTGTTCATTTCTCTGAAAAGATATCGCATTTGCTTAAAATCTTTCGCACTTCCTGCCACTTTGATTGCTGTGTTGTAGGTTTCTGCAGTGTGGACATAACCGGGCTTTCCGCCAATCCATGAAAAGAATTGCAGAGCTGCACAGCTATATCGTTGACAACTACAAAGAATGGCCCCAACAAGTTGTGGTGTAAAATTAATAGTGCGTCTCTCTAGATCTTCTTGAATAGTGCTCCAGTCAGTAGAAGAGCAAATAATTCTTCGTACTTCCTTGAGATCAGCACCATCAACAATTGTTGTCTCAGAAGATGTCACAGACTCAGGTGAGTAGTTTGAAATTTCATGTCCATGATCAACACGTTGATGATCCGATGATCGGTGAGCCCGTTCATCTTCTTGGTAATCAAGTCTGTACAATCTACATATCTGTTTCACTTTCCTAGCTTTCTCCAACTCACCAATTTTGTTTAGAGAAGCAATGACCAAATTAAATAAAGCATCACTAGCATTTACCCCGGAACTCGACATTTCTTCCAAAAGCTTAACAGCTTCTAGGGGCTTGCAAACTTGACAAAGTTCACTGATGAAGACAGAATAAGCTTCACTAGTGGGTTTTCTTCCATTCATCTTCGTGGTCTCAAAAACTTCCCAGGCTTTAGAAATTTGATAGTGTTGAACATGACCAGCAACCATATCTGCAATTGTCGCACTATCTGGCTCGATACCGTTTCTCAACATTTCTTCATAAAGTGCGCATGCCATTTGATAATCACCTGATCTAAAGAGCTCTTGAATCATCTCAGTATAAGTTGAAAGCATTGACTGACAATCAAATTTTCTCATATCTCCCAACAACTCCAATGGCTTTGTAATATCACCTTTTTTTAGGAGACAATCAATCAAACAGTCATACAACCTACCATTTGCAGGTGAATTTGGTTCAACACCCTTAACGACGTCCATAGCCTGATCCATCATTCCTACCCTGCACAAACCCTTCACTAAGGTTTCACAGGCATCGGAATCAACAACCAAGCTTTTGTTCTTGATATCTTTAAACAGCTGTTTGGCTTCTTCGATTTTTCTACAAACACAAAAGCTCCTCAGGATGCACATATAAACCTCATTTTCTGGGACCTGTAACGTCTTCATCATATCAACTCCAACCAATCTAACTGAGGCCACATCACCTGAACTCGCTAAACAGTCCATAAGCATTTCATAGAACTTCTTCTTGACCACCATGTTCTTGGACGTCATTTCTTTGTAAAACTCTAATGCCAGATCTGCTTGATTTGAGTTACATAAAGCAAAAAGAATTGCTTCATAGATTTTGAGATCGCCTTCGCAGCCAGATTTCTTCATTGCCTCAAATGCACGCAAAGCTTTGCCAATCTGCTTTGCTTTACCATAATGGGATATCAAGGCAGTCCAAGTCTTGAGGTTCTTAGGACACAACTCCTCATCCATTTCATCCACCAACTTCTTCACCAAATTGAAATCCTTAGCTTCTAAAGCAATGTAGATCATCTCATTGTATGTCTCTGTGTTATGGCAAAAGCCCGGCTGAAGCTTGACCCAGTTAAAGAATTGAAGAGCCAAATCCCCAACTTTCAAGCACTCCTTCAACACCTTTTCTGCCACATCTGAACTCCAGGACACACTCAACTCCTCCAAGCGCTTTTCCATCCGAACCCAAGATGTCTCCGATCGCACAATGTCCATGATCTGTTGAACAATTGTGTCCGTGTCTTCCATGCAAGAATACCGATATTGCTTTTCTTCTTGCAAACACGCCCTGGGCGCAGTGCCTGCACCATTCGCATAACTCGTACTCTCTCCGGCAATTTGACAAACACCTGGTCGACGACTAAAATAACTTCCCCGGTGAGCAAAACCAGCATCTGCAGCTTTCGAATACTCAGTAGAAGCGTCAGCCTTGGGAGAAACCGCAGGCCCAACGATATCTGTGATCTGTTGGTACAACGGATTAGAAGAGCTCTGTTTCGGTCGGGCGGTTGTCTTCTTCTTCCGGCGAGGCGAGGACTTGTCGGCTGCTCGGGCGTTCGAGGATTTGAACCGACGCAGTAAGGACCGGAAAAACACCGAACCCGACGACGAGAAGAACTGGGAGAGGCGATTGTTCATTTGCTTTCCCTGTGGCGGCGGAAGGTGAGCAAGCGGCGATGTCGACGGAACGAAAAGCCGACGAAGAATTCGACATGCAAATTCTATGCAAATTGCTATTTTATATATACACCCTCAGTTTTCCAAAAAATACTATGAACTCCAAACCACAAGTAGATTGTCAACGTTAGTTGAGTTTGACTTTCTGCATTAGTCATGAATCGTAATTTTGACCATGAATATGTACACGTCTAGAATCTAGATCTTGTTTCTGCGCGACTGCTACTCCATTTTTGCTGCGTTGACCAAGTTCTAGATATTGTTACTGAATCGATCGAAACCCTCTTTTTCCACATCCCGATATGGACTAGAAAACTCCCCAAATCCATACAATTAAACTGTTCTGTATGAACAAATTGATAAATCACAGTTGACGCTCCAGTTTCACACTGATCTCATGAATCCTGTTGTCCTAACTACAAAGTTTTATAAGCGTCTACAAGTTGATCTGAACATATTAATTAAATGTTTTTTTGGAGTCTACGGATGTTATTTTTTTTTCACCAATTCATTTTGATGACATTGAATTAATTTTCATTGATTGAGACAACGACTTGTCACAGTGTTTCATTAGAATTTGACGACTACAATAAACTGTCGACAACGATGATACATGAATTGAGTTCATATACGATCTCGACACTTATAAGTATATTTAAAATTACTATTATTTTTCAACTAAGATCAGCGAACAAATTTCAGTTAAACTAGGAAACCATGTGCATTTCGACTTTAAAAGTCAACAGTTATTCATAGTTGACCAAGGACTTTTGACTTTCCAATATATATGGTTGTAAGAGGAGAATTTGATAACATAATTTCAAACAACAACCATCATGCCTTCCTCCAGAAGCGAGCTCCGAGGGCCAAGACCTCCTCCTCTGAGCGTGAACAAGGCATCATGGAAGGCAAAGAAACAGGCCGCCGGCAGCAGCCGAGACCGAGTCGCCATCTTCTACGTGCACTCGCCGAAGGTGATCCACACCAGTCCGCAAGATTTCATGAGCGTGGTGCAGCGCTTGACCGGAAAATCGCCATCGTCATCATCGTTCTCACTCCGTGGTTCCGGCCACAGCGCCGACGAGAAAAGATGGCCGCCTTCGTCGCTGCGCAAGATAGAAGCAGGAGGAGGAGGTGGCGGCGAAGACCATGGAGACCCCTTGCAGCTTACGCTCGGCTCATCATCCATGACGTCGCCAACCATTTCTCCGAGCGTGTTTTACTCTTCTCCCGACTGCGCATCCTTGAAGGATTCCAGCCCTCTGTTCTAATCGAAAGCGGTTTTAGTTTAGTTATTAATCATGGACGATGTTGTAATTTTTCTTTTAACCTATAGCAATTAGAAGAACATATTATTAGGGAATAAGTTTATTTATTTATTTGTTTACTAATATTTTGTGTTTTCTTATTTTAGGTGTTTTCTTATTTTACACTTGTAATGGTATTTTATATATCGCATATTATCATTTATAAATATTGTGCACTCAACTCTTAACATGGTATTAGAGCGCTTAGTTTAATAGTAATTTTTTTCTTCCTCCACAAACCCTAGCCGTCGCCCACAATGACCGTCGACGACATCACCCACCGACCGCCTCCTACAATGGTCGTTGCCACCGACATCAACCACCGGCCACCTCCCATGAATGCTCCTGATTCGCCTTCCAGTCTTGTGGTTCTCAACGTCAATACTCAGGCACCGTTGAAACTCATCACCTCCAATTATTCTGCCTGACGCTTGTAGTTCACGTCTCTTCTATTTGGATATGACCTATTGGATTTGTTGATGGCTCGTGTCCTTGCCCCCTACATAAGTAACGCCTACAGGCACCACGCTCCCTCAGGCGAATCCTAATCATATTCTCTGGCCCCGCTAGGATCAACTTATCCTCAATACTATTGTTGGATCAATGTCTCCTACTCTTGTGCAATTTATTTCTTTGATGAGCTCTCCATTCGCGTCCTGAATTACCTTAGCCAAGACTACTACAATATCTCACATGCCCTGCAAGTTCGGGACATCCCTGTTACCTTTGACGAGCTCTTCGAGCAGCTCCTCAACTATGAGGCCCAGTTAAAAATATCGACATCATCTCCATCTTTGGTGCTAGCGACTACTCTTGTAGCTCTAACAGGGAATTCTCGTAATCAGTATTCAAACTATCGTGGTGGTCGCGACCAGGTGTAGGCATGGCGGGTTCTTGCGAGATCCTATCAGCCGCGCTCGTCTATCTCGAGGTTGCTTGTGCGCCCTCCTACATAGCCATGTCCGGTCCCAATCGTTATCTTGGGCGATGTCAGATTTATAAGTGCCCCGAGATAGTTTTGATGTGATCAATAGAGTTAAGTTATGTCCTGTGTGTTTTGATCTTTGTGTCTAAGTGTGCATAAACTTAGGAACACGAGAAGTCGAGCGGAAGACACAATAGACGAGAAGGATGGCATGGGAAGCGAGTCGATGGGCTCGGTGCATCCGAGGGACGAGAAGCTGCAGAAGAGTACACCAGTGGAGCGAGAAGGACGCGGTCCGAGGGATGTGAGGCGAGAAAGACGTGGTCCGAGGGACGAGAAGCCGGGGAGGAAGTCTGCTTAAGGAGAAGGTCGAAATTGAATTCAGGTGAGCTCAACTTCAGACGATCAGAGATCACCTAGGTGATCAGAAGGAATGGAGGCGCCCCGAAGCATCTAGAGGTGCCTCACCCGCTAGGAGTTGGAGGCGCCCCCATTGAATAGAGGCGCCTTAAGCGTCCAAACATTGGAGGCGCCCTCAATGCTCGGAGGCGCCTTATCCATGCAAACATTGGAGGCGCCCCCAATGCTCGGAGGTGCCTCACCCGCAAGTTGAATGGAGGCGCCCCGGAGCAATGGAGGCGCCTCGACTGCCAGGAAGACTCGTTGCAGCGGATAAGGATCTAGAACCCATGTCAGGTCAACCGAGGCGCCCCAACTCTTGGAGGTGCCCCCAGCGTTGCCAGATCAACAATGAATCAGTTTCGATCCATTGAAGGTGCTCTCAAGCAATGAAGGCGCTCCCATGACTGCTACATCAGCAAAATGGTCACTTCAATCATTTTGCTATAAATAGAGGTTGTGTCCTCTAGTTTTGTACAACACACTCTGTACTTTCAACTCTATTTCTATTTTCCCAAGTTCGTGTTTTCAAAGTCTATAAGAGGCTACTCCACCTTCAACGAAAGAGTCATTTAAAGCTTTATTTGTCTTGGATTAATAAACACCTAGTTTGTAACCAAGTAAATTCTTTGCGCCTCTTCTTTATTTTTATGTTTTATTTATTTAATTAATGTGTGTGTCCTTGATTAGCTATAAGCAAGAGAAGTTGTTTATTTAACTTGCTGGGCTATTCACCCCCCTCTAGCCGGTGCAACCCTATCCTACAATTGGTAGCAGAGTCAAGTTCGCTTGGAAGGACTAATCGCCGACCCAGCAACAAAATTAAGAGGAATGGTCGGATCAAGCATCCACCCACCGAAGTTTGAGGGGGAGTTCGCGCTTTAGAAGAGTCAGATGGAGATATTTTTCAAAACAAAATTTGACATTCTTTTAACTATTAAATATGGTTTTGAAGCACCCAGAGATGAGAGCAGAGAAGAAAAGGAGGAATTCTTATGGAGCAAGAAACAACAAACCGACTTTGTGGCCAACAAAAAAGAAGAATTCCATCTGTTAAGTGTACTACCGCCTCAGGAAGTCAGCCGAATCAGCGGCTACAAGTCGTCCAAAGAACTTTGGGAGAAATTCCTAGAGCTCCATGAAAGAACCTCAGAGGCCAAACTAGTAAGACGAGACCTGCTTCGAAATCAACAAACAAACCTCCGGATGGAAAAAGGAGAAAAGGTGGGTCAACTACACGCAAAGATTAAGGAGCTGATCACCGGACTTACCAACCTTGGAGAAACGGTATCAAATCGGGATTCACTAAGATATGCATTAAATGTATTTCCGAAAACCCCAGAATGGACATCAATAGTAGATTTCTACTATATCTCCAAGGACCTCGAAGTAAGTAGTTTAGAAAATCCATTTTCTACTTTCAAATTACATGAATCTAGAATTGCAGGTCTAAGAAAAGAAAAGGAACTGGACCAGAATTTAGCACTAAAAGCCAACAAGATTGAACTAGACTCAAAATCTTCACCTGACGAAGAAGAAGAAACTTATATGGTTAGGAAGCTCAATAAATTTTTTAAAACTAACAACTTTGGTAAGACACGGGCTAAGAAGCTTCTACGGGGGAAAAGGAAAGTAAGGGGCTACAACTGCAACGAAGAAGAGCATATCAAAGACAATTGCCCCAAATTGAAGGATAAAGAAAAAGAAAAGGAAAAAGGACCTAGAAAGTTCAAGCATCGAAACCTCAAAGTTACATGGGATGACTCGTCCTCAGAAGAATCCAAGACCAAGGAATATGCTAGACTAGCACTAATGGTAAGTCACCAAGAGGAAAGCATCGATGAAGGGGAGGTACTTCCGAAGAGAGCAACAGTGAAGGGGGAGCATTCAATTACGAATCTGACACGGTAAGTGAGGTACGTCAGCTTCCTTCTAAACAACTGTACAACGATATTAAGTTTTTATCTAGATCATTGTGTAAACTTAGAACGAAGTATGTTAGTTTGAAGAAGATAAATATTGAGTTAAAAGTTCAATTGACAAATGCTTGTCCACTACCAGAATTTGATAAATTGAAAATTGAAAATGCTAAATTAAAGGATTTAGTAGAAATTCAAAAACAAGAATTAAGAAAAATTTCTAGAAATCCTTTTATGAATATTTCTTCTAGATATGTTGGAGTACTAAATTGGTATATTAGAAATCATAGGTCCAAATTAGAAAAATGTCAAATTTTGATATTCTCAAAAATATTTGATAAATCTAGTAGGTAGAAATTTATTTTGTGCTCCAAAATCTGTTATAGCCTATTAGATTGTCTTCTATGCATGCTAGAAAATATTTACAAAATTATCTTCATAAATTTTCTGTTCGATTATTTTTCATATTATATTTTTTTATGATATAATTTCATGTTTTTTGTTATCATAAAATATTTTGAAATTTTTTGATTATTGCATAAATTTTTATACATTTTTAATGAAATTTAAAATTTTAAAATTAAAATTTTTTGGAGACTTATTTTTGAATTTTTTAAATTTCTTTGTCAATAATCATTATATTTTAAATGGTTAAAAAAATTTGCAAGATTTTTCGCTATCAAATCCTATTTTTAATTTATTATCTTAGAAAATCTCCAATTCTCTAAAGAAAAATATTTTCCTCTATAAAAAAAAAGTATTTTTCTTGTAATTTTTTCTTTCTAGAATTAGATTGATAATTCTGAACATTACAATTTTTTAAATATTTTTCTAAACTTAAAAATAATTTTTAAATTATTTTTGGTAAATTTTTGATTTAATTGTTAAAAAAATTATTTTCTTTGAAATAATTATGGTAAAAATACACAAATTTCTATCTCATGTATACATCCTCAATTAAATTTGTTCGCATTTTTTTCCTATTATTTAATATTTTCTCTATTTTTTGATGTGATCAAAGGGGGAAAACTAATGTCGAGTTAAGAGGGAGTTTATTGTAGATTTTTTTTGTTACTAAATAATAATATCTTGTTATGTAGTTAATCTTTAATAACTTTATATTTTGTTTATCCTAACTTGAACTCGGATTGATGCACATCAAAAAGGGAGAGATTGTAAGTACCTCAAGATAGTTTTGATGTGATTAATCGAGTTAAGTTAGGTCCTGTGTGTTTTGATCCTTGTGTCTAAGTGTGCAAGAATTTAGGAACACGAGAAGTCGAGTGGAAGACTTAGCGGACGACAAAGATTGCATGAGAAGTGAGTCGACGGGCTCGGTGCATCCGAAGGACGAAAAGCTGCGGAAGAGTACACCGGTGGAACGAGAACGACGCGGTCCGAGAGACGAGAAGCCGGGGAGGAAGCCTGCTTGAGGAGAAGGTCGAAGTTGGGTTTGAGTGAGCTTAACTTCGGATGACCAGAGATCACCTAGGCGATTGGAAGGAATGAAGACGTCCTGAAGCATCTGGAGGTGCCTCACCCGCTAGGCGCTGGAGGTGCCAGCTTGACCGCCAGCTTGGGCGACCGTCAGCTTGGGCGGCCGCAGCTAAGCACCAACTGCATCTACAAAGGTTTGGCCGAGCGAATACTTCCTCTTGAAACTCCAAGTAGTTACCTTTTCATGATTGTGTCAAAATAATCCAATAGCACTTGTACAGTACTTTTAACTTTCTTATTAGGAAGTTGTGATCCAGTAGGAGGATTAAACTTTCCCAAGCCAATTAAATAACCATCAATAGCACTGATTGAATGCTAATAATTCAAGATTTGGAGAAGGTTCTTGCTGGATCCATGTAGGAAATTTAGACAAAAAATATATTTTATTAGTTTCTTAAGCTGTAATTGCATTTAAATTTCACTGTTTATACTATTATAAGACTACAATTTAATGAGTGAGTTTTCTTTTTCTTAGAATAGTATTCAATGATTATGGTTGAGAGTCTCATTCTTCTTTTTAACTTTAGATGTTACTTTAGATGTTACATGAAGTGCTTTTTAAATTTAACCATTTGTTAATTTTTTATTGCTTTTAGAATATGCATTTATTTAATATTTTATTGTAATGAAATATAATTTAAATAAGATAAAATGTAAAGTATATAAAATATTTGTGAGATAAAAAATTAATTTAATATTTTAAAAAATTCTCACATTTTTATCTAGATAAGGTAAATTTTTATCAAGTTTGATGATTCAATTGGAATTATTGAAAGTTTATACTGCATTGGAATTATTGAAAGTTTATCTGGATAAAGTAAATTGAAATTATTAAAAAAAATTAGCTAATTTTTTAGGTATTTTGTTATTTTAGCTAATTTTAGTTGATTTTAGTTAATTTTTTGTTGTATTTTGTTATTTGTAGATATACTATATTTTCTTCTCCTCTCCGGTTGCTCATCTCTGTCTGCTTATCTTCAGCTATAATTTATTAAATAATACTTATAGTCACTAAACATAATAGTCATTTTATAATGTTAGTGTTAGTACATTGACATCTACGTTAACTAGTATACCTTGAATGATTTAGTTATAATTGATGAGTTAGTAAGGATCCTACCTTGTAATGTTAGTGTTGGTACATTGACATCCAAGAGGATCACAAAAATCTCTTTTGAACAACACTAAAATTCTCTTTTCTTTAATTAAAATTCAGTCTAGCATAATTAATTAAGGAACCTACCTTATAATCTCTCTTTCTAAATCTTAAACTATTGATGCTTAGTTTTGTCTTTATTTTGGTAATGTTTGAATTTTATTGTTATTAGGATACAATATATATGAATAAAGTTTGGATGTACAATAGATTAGATAATAGATTTGTCCGAGATGAATTTTTTGCTAGACTTGAAAAGTTTGTGAACTTTGTTAGGACACGTAGAAAGCTAGAGGGAGGGTGAATAGTTTTAATTGCTTCTTCAGATTTAATGTAGCAGCGAAAAAACTCGAAGAAATTCTAATACTTGGATTTACTTGGTCTCCACCTTCTTGAGGTGACTAATCCAAGGGTCCAACTCTCACGATCTCATCCACTATGAAATCACTCATTCTCAAAAATAATCCGGAGGCGGAGAAGCCTCGAACAAGCTCGATCACAAGAAATACAAGCACGAGAAATCAAATACAATAGATACAATGAAGAACCTTTGCTTTTAATGCTTGTTTGTAGCTTGGAATGCCTCTTGGTGATAGGAAATGAAACATCACCTCTTCTCTAAACACCTAAGAACTGGCCATAAGCTTCGTGCTTCAAACCTTCACGAAAAACACCTTTTATTGCGCTGACCTAGGGTTCCCAATCGATTGACTTTATCCCTAATCGATTGTCACGTCAGATCCAGTCATTCAAACTTGCAAAACGACACTTTTTTGCTTGGCTAATCAATTGGTGAATTATACCAATCGATTAGGTAGCTTATAATCGATTACCTAATCGATTCAAAAGCTATTGTTCATGAGAGAGAAAGCTACTTAATCTATTGTCCAATCGATTCTCACACTTTATATTCTCTCATAAAAATAGCCCTAATCAATTGGCCATACCTTAATCGATTGCCCAATTGATTCTAGCCCTTACTGTGCATGAAGAAACTTCTTCCCAATCGATCTGGGAAGCTACTATTCACTCGCGATTTTCTTCTCTTAATCAATTGGCCGGAGACATCAATCGATTGGATTAGGCCTTAATCGATTACAGAACCTACTGTGCACTCGCGATTTTCTTCTACCAATAGATTAAGAGATTTTCCCAATCGACTCCGCAGCCTCCCTTTTTCCTTGCGACAAACCCACATCCAATCAATTGGCCAATCGATTGATTGCCACCAATCGATTGATTGCCACCAATCGATTGGGAAAACTTATGTGTGCCCGACAGAAGTTATCAATCGATTGACTTACTCAATCAATCGATTGACACGCTGCCCAATCGATTGGCTCCAGCTTGTGCCATAAGTCAAGTCCTCCTTGACCCATGTGGACTTCCAATCACATGTCAAGTGTTCAGCTCCCAACTGACTCACCTTGGACTTAACCTAGTTTTCAACTAGGTTTGCCTAGTTCCACTAAGACTTTTCTCTTGTGTCAAGTGTTCAACTCCCAGTTGACTCACCTTGGACTTAACTAGTTCTCAACTAGGTTTGCCTAGTCCCACTAGAACTTCTCTCTTATGCCAAGTGTTCAGCTCCAAGCTGGCCCACTTTGGACTTAACCTAATTTTCAACTAGGTTTGCCTAGTCCCACTAAAACTTTTAATGCCTAGCCCCGCTAGGACTTTCATTGCCTAATTTCCAACTAGGTCTTCCATTTGTCTAGTCCCACTAAGACTTCCGTTGCCTAGTTCCCAACTAGGTCTTCACTGCCTAGCCCTACTAGGACTTCTACTGTTTGATTCCCAACCAGGGCTTCCATTGCCTAGTTCTCAACTAAGTCATACCTCTTGCCTAACCTTAATTAGGACTTTCACTTGTTATCAAGTATCCGACCAACCTTAACCTATTTTATCTCTTTATGATATATTGTCCAAACATCGAAACTCAAGCTCGAGTCATCCCGAGCTTAGTCAACTTAGTCAACCTTAACTCGAGGATGATTGCACCAACAATCTCTCCCTTTTTGATATTTGACAATATGTTTAAGTTAGTCTTGTTGGATCATCAGAGACGAGAGAGAGGGGGGGAGTGAATCTCGTTCGAAAATATTTTCTTTTTGTTCATAATTCAAAGTAGCAGCGGAAAATAAATAGACACACTTCTTTTTACTTGGTTCAGAGCCCAGCCGACTCCTACTCCAAGAACCCACGACCCTTTGGATCGTATCGATGGGTTA
>JBBUKS010000041.1:594343-610053 GCA_038050645.1 Hedychium gardnerianum
AAGACTTAACTCTGATCCTTTGACAACATCAAAACATAGGTTTGATTCTGGTGCTCCCTGCACCAACAGGATCCTCTCCTAGCACCTAGAGTTCACTGTTTCCGGCCAACTCCCCTTTTTCGCTGCTTACATCACAATGTTAGCATAGACAAATAATATTATGATTGACACTCTCCAAGCTATCCGATCTCAACTTCAAGTCTCCCGTGAAACCTTAGGTTGGACTAACATTTACTGCTCTTTCTCCAAGAGTGTGTCCTCACCACTCCACTCAAGAGATTTTACTTGGTGTCAAACCTTGGTCCACACTACCTACTTGGACTTTTGCTTAGCTTGATCTTGACTCTTGGGACTTTTTGCTAGACCTCCATGTTGGGGAGCCTGATATGATGCATGAGTTAGACACATTTCATAAACTCACAGTGAATGACAAATAATAAATCTAATTTATTACAACACACACATCACACGCATGTAGGATACAACAGTGCTAGACATAACCATAATATAAAATTTTACGATAATTAAATTATACATGCGAGTTTATTATCGAACCTTGTAGAGAGTGTTTACTAGCCTCGCAAGGCTAGCCTCTTCCAAAATCAACGAGCAAGCTTAATGAAGCTTGCCTATACTTATATCCACGCCGAGCAATCGTTAGGATGGCTTCATAAAGCTACGAGTCTCGATTCCATCTTCGATACTAGACGACGATCAAAGACGAAGTGATCTGAGAGAGATCACACCAACGATTTAATATCCGACGACATTAGCAACCTGAAGATACGAAAATCAAAGGAATCCAATTTGCTTCAATGCCCAACGACTTACGCAACTCGACAACACGAAATGAATCAAATTATAGTCATATTGTATAGTCGCTGTCCGGAGGCCCGAAAACCTCGTTACCCAAAAGGGACAGCAAGTTCTATGGAGGCAAGAATTCCGGTGACAACCATTGCATGCCAGAATAGGTCTTCTAGTTGTCGAGAGAGACTGGTAGATGATTGGACCTTCAGTCGAAGCAAGGAGTCCGACGACACAACATTTGTGGCCGACGGTAGCAACAACTTACTGCTCTTCTGGTGACACAACAATAAGTTGCTAATCGAAACAACCCCCTTTGGGGGGCAGCATGTCTAGCCGGAGCAACCCCTTGGCCGGTAGCATCACCACTTTAGGTGGCGGCAACTTCTCCACGGGCAACACAACTGTTGGCCATTGAAGTAAACGCTTATTTGGCTAAAATAGTTGCATGTTGGTTGGCGCCATGAGCAACAATTGCAACATCTATCGGCGGTGGAGCACAACTCTTTGGTCGGCGAACAACAATGATGTTTGACGGTGCTGTTTTGGCCAGAGCAGACTGGTCGGAGGAGCAGCTAGGGTCGACGATGGCTATCCTTAGGCAATGGCATCAATAAAAGGGAAGTGTTCCCTTTTTGTTTGGGAGGCGGATGGAAATGGGAGAGGGAGAGGAAGAAAAGCACAATTCCAAAAACCTAATCAATTAAGTTCTAATTGAAATCATTAATTATTTTCCTCCACCCTATATCTTTATATAGGTTCTCTTATTGGGTTTGGATCAAATCCAAACTCATATCCATTAACATAAAATCCAAACGATTAGCCTTAAGTTTAGTTCAAGACCAAACCATTCTTGCTTGAAAAACAACCCACTTGGTTCAATAACCAAACCTTATTTAATTAAAATCAAACCAATTTGGTTTATTAATTAAACCAAAGAAGGTCCAACTTGTCTTCAAAAGACGTGACTCATCCACGATTCCGTTATGACAAATATCTTTCCATATTTGTCCTTCATTTGGTCTAACCAGACGTAGTCTCTCTCGATCTGATAATCCAATTTTCAAACTCATTTTAAGTCTCTCGGATAAATTCGTAGTGCGTGTAACCTTGTAGATTCCCAATTTATGTTGGCCATCCATAATTAATTATTAAATATGGAACGATCATGAGTGACACCTAGTAATACATTATGATATCCAATTAACTAGAAAATCATAGTTGATTTTAGAATAATTTTGTACCCTTCAGCAGCTATAGTGAGTCGTGCCTCATTCCTTTCACTCATCTTATACTCACTTGATTCAAGACATGGTCTATGTGTTAGTCCCCACTAGGTTGACTATGTCACACCTAGCCCAAGTTATACTTCCTCGTCCCATGGATTCAAATTACTGATATATGTGTTTAAGAGTACCATAATATGACAAGTGATTCTTTGGCCAAAGACTTCGAGTAATAATCCTAATGAGTGGCCATAGGCTATACATCTCCTTATAAAAAGAGTGATGAATCCTCTGTGGTCTATTCAAACACCTTCGGACACTTCAAACTTATACCCAATCATCTCGGGTCCACACCTCCAAGGAAATGATTGCTTAATATGTCAAAATATAAGTCTCCATGACCAAGTTGACTTGAAGACCTCATGTCAAAGGAAACTTGCACTAAGTTGTAATGAAATCATCATTGGCATATCCATATATGTATAGAACCATATGAAGTCTCCTAGCAGGTCACTCCAATAAATTAGTTACCTTTAACCAACATCCATGTTTAATTCTCGACATCCTAATGTCTCCATCTAGTGAGGAACAACTGCTTAGATAAACCAAAGAGTATAACACATGCTAGTCTGTCAGAATCGATGATGTCTGAGCTCATCAATTCATTGACTAGGGAATATTTCAATATATTTATAATTACACATGTAGAGATGCTCACTAGTTGTGATTCAATTACAAGTTCTCTCATGCTATGAATCGTATTGTGGATATTCAGTAAATGAGTTTTAAGATTCAATCATATACATTAAGAATATACACTTAAATAGTAAATCACTATTTATCCAATAAATAGTACATTCCACAAGGCGATTAACTGAGGATATCTCTCAAATATAACATACTCCCACTTGGCTAATGTCAATCACCATGGTATCCAATACCATAGGCAGACATCACTCTCAAACTTGTTTTTGAGGTAGAGGTTTTGTCAAACGATCTGCTAGGTTCCTTTTAGAGGGAATTATCTTGATTTGTGTTTCATTCCTACTTATGATCTCCCTGATCATATGATAGTGGTGAAATACTTGTTTAGATCATTGATGAGACCTAGGTTCCTTGGCTGAATCAATGGCCTCATTATTTTTATAATAAACTAGTATTATTTTAATGATGTGCGTAGATTATATATATTTTTAGATACTTTATATTGCACATCTACCTACATTTCATTGACATGATCTATATTATCGCACCTTATTTTATTATTTTATCATGTTTTTTATTCAATATCGTTCGAAGGTCTGCTCTTTACGTGTTTTCATTTACAGGATGCATTTGTGAGCAAAATGAAACTTTTACAAAGAGCAAAGTAGAAAGTAGAGTGGGAAGTAGAGCAGCCAAGCCAAAACCCTGATCGTGCCTCCTAGGCACGAACAAGGCATAGGTCGTGCCCCCCAGGCACGCACGTGCCTCAGTTACAAAAGGAACTCAAGTCACAGTCGTGTCTCCTAGACACGACCGTATGATATTTTTGAAGAATTTCAAGGCATATGTAGGGATCTATATGCCAAAAATACACATGCACAGCGAAAAAACTTCGATCCCTCCAGAGATCCAAGCGAATACGATATACTATGATGTTTAGAAATTATACCTTTGTTGAGTGAACAATGTTCTCCCGACAACAACTCTTGTGTTGACGGATCTCAGCACGATCAAAATGGTCGCGCCTCTTCAGTATCCACATGAACACGTTCTTCGTTCATCGTACAAATGAAGCCTTAGGAGAAAAATAACCTTTGGTTGTGCTAGTAACCCTTTCAAAGTTGTTTCGGCCAAGTATAGAAGAAGAAGACAAGAGCAAGAGTGATTTCGAAAATCTCATTTTAAAACCTTTTATATTCATCTAATGAATACCAAAGGTTTTTGCCTCTTGGTCTTCTTTTCATCAATGTTCCATTAATCTCTATTAATGAGCATTAATCCTCCTTAGTTGGTTGAGTCTAACCCATTGATCCTCCTCAATATGAATTGACTCCATGAGTCTAATTCGAATTGGACTCAGTCCAATAGTTAGATCCATTTGAGTCTAATTCAATGATCTTCCTTCTTCAATGCATAATTAATCTCCATTAATCATCTTTAATGGGTTGAATTTTAGCATATTGGTTTAATCATTAACCCAATAAGTCAATTCATATCCATTAACCCAATAAGCCAAATCATATCATAATTGGCTCTTAGGGCTAATACTAATACCCGAGACTTTGTTCCCCACTAATTCCTATGGTTAGTAAAGCCCTACCCTGGGACTCGGTCCCCCAATAGGTCATCGCGGTCGGTAAATCCCGACCCCTGGGCTCTGCTTCTCGTTAAATCGGTGCAGGCGAAAAAATCCGATCATCACACCTTATATCTATAAATACTCTCCAGGAAAGCAGGACCTCAGCTAAAAAATAAAATACATAGTATGGGCAACAACACGTGGTAGTATAAACATGCAAATACAGAAAGGTATGATATTATTAATGAGCGTACAGTGTTGGTAACAACATACGTGGTAGTATGGTTATACAAAAACATGATATGGGGATAAGACCGTACTGTATTATTAAAAGTCCTGACATCCTACATTTCCTTGAAAAGATAGCTCTCATACCTTGACGTCACTCTCAATTAAATGCGAGAAAATACCAATGTTATAAATGTCTCCTCTCTCGCGGGCGCAAGTATGCTTTCTATTGCAAAAACTCTAGAAAATGCTCTATTGTTCATCTGTTGGAATTTGACTTGAGCGTCGGAGTGACTGCGCCGAGACCTCCTGGCCTGTCTACTAACGCTCCTCCCCCTTTGGTGTTCTCTGGTGGTGCAGGTTCTTTCCCACCAAGGTCTTCCGTCGGTTAATCTCCTAGTCAGCTCCTTGGTGTTCCAGTCTTAACCGACTACAAATGGGATCACCTTGCAACCTTTTCTCATTGATATTCTTTCACATTTTCTCATCCCTTCACCTGAGGGTTTCTGATGCAGGCCCAATCGATTATGAAACTCAATATGCTCCTTTGAACTTCAAAGGAGCATAACTTTTAACTTGAGACTTGGAATCATGCTTTGTTGATGGCCACGCGAGCGGAATTCAAATATCTATATTTATTACGGGAAATCCGTAACCGTCAAGTTTCGGGCTCAAATTTCACTGTTAAGTTTTTTTTCAAGAATCCTTTTGTTATTTTTGATAATTTCTATTTTATGAGATTTAGGGTAATTTTGATATTTCTGATAATTATAGGAGAGAATTTATATCTATCCACGTCTTGTTTTGGGTTAAACCCGTTTTATTATGAATTTTTCTTTTCGGATTAGATCTCTTTCCTTTCCTTTATAAGATTGAAATTAAGGTCTGTTTATTTAGATTTGTAATCTATATAAAAGTCATGTTTAGATGTTTGACGAATTATCTTTTATTCAAAGCAAAAGAGTTTTTTTTTATTTTTAGTAAAATTCAGAGAGTTTTCTCTTCGTTTTACGAGGATCTTCTTCTTGCTTTCTCCTCAACCCCTCTCTTTGTCAGCTCGTAGGATAATCACTATTCTATTCGATGTTAATTTCTTCCGATATACACCTTCCTTAAAACACACAAATCTCTTCATAATAAAGACCTCCTCAACACCTTTAGGACGTCAGGACCTGCCCACCCAGAAGGGTAAACCTAATCAGCGAGCATAATCATTGTAGAATGACTTTGCAGCCTCATCAGATTCAAACTTCATACTTAATTACGGGTTCTTTACTATCCTTCGTACTAACAGAAGCCAAATCCTTAACTGGTTGACTAATGATTAATCCAACAGAAATATTTGAGAGATCTTCCGAATGAGTTTCAAGCGATGCTAGTGACGACGAACATTCAACATAATCCTCTATCAATTTACCTCCTTCACTTCTGCTTTCCATGAATGTGTATAAAACTGCATAAATTCAACTACAAAAAATTATCAAAAAATGTGTCAAGATCATCAATGTGTTTTATTTTCTCAGGCAACTTCTAATTTGACCTTGAACATTAAGAAAGTCTCAATTTGGGACCTGAACGTCTAAATATCTAATTTGATTCCTTATGATGTCTAATTTCATTCAACAGATAGTTGACTTGTCTCTCATGATACCTGCGGTGTAGGAACTCTTGGAAGTGATCACCAAATCAAATCTTAACAGTATATAGAATACCTCGGTTCGACAAACAATTGTGCACCAAATCAAATCTCATGAAAGTGTTGAAAAAATAAAACAAGAACATCAACGCCACCACCCCTATGTATGGTTTATAGTGTTTTAATTATACAACAGCAGCTACTAATTGCTTACTAGTATCCAGACAGTCCCCTCACTTTCACTGCATAGCACTTTTAACAGTTGAAGTGACTAAAATTGTGGTGGTTTAAATTTGTCTTGAAAGAATTAAATCATTTGAACCCTTCTTTAATTTATTTTCAAACAAAAAGGACAAACAATTTCACTCTTCAAATTAATTCCATTCATACATAAACAAAACAAGAAGAATCACAGACGCAAAGAAATGAAGTAGCCGTAAATCCAACTGCCGATGACTGACTGAGAGTTTAGTGAAGGAGACTGCAAACGGCGAGGAAGAGGACCGAGACCATCAGAGAACCAGTAGTCTTGTAGGAAGCAGCATTTGGCGTCGTCGCCGGAGTTACCTTCGATCCACCTCCTTCGCCTTTTAGAGACAAGATTTATAGCTTAAAAATCTAAATTTATAAAACAAAACATGGATTCAGTAGAAGATATCAGCATTGAGCACCTGTAGCCGGAGGCGATGGTGTCGTGGAGGGAGTCGCCGGTGCAGGATCGGCAAGCGTGCCAGGTGTTGCCGGAGCCGTCGGTGATCCTGCTCCAGATATAAGAAACAATTAAGTCTAAGTTGAATGGACCAGACATATATGTGTATAAATGTACTGAAACAGAGCACTCACTGTTGCACTCGCTAGCTGGTGGAGTTTGGACCCTGCATGCGCCGGGCAAGGCCAACGCCCGGGTCTGGTTTACGGTGACACCGAGTGAGGAGGCGCCGCCATTGAGCACCGAGCAGAGACACGCCGGATGGGACTGCACGACGCTGGCCAGCTGCGAGCAGCAGGAGGAGGAGGGCGTGGAGGCATTGCCGCCGATGTAGCTCAGACAAGGCGACAGACTGATGATCGCGGTGGTGCAACCGGATTGCGCCGAAGCAAGCCCCAGGAGCATAAACATCGCCAAGCCCACGGCGAGGCTGCTGGAGAACACCGCCTTCCTGTGATCATCCATGCCTCCTTGTTGCCGGATCACTTGGATTCGGTTTTTTGTGATTTGGTGAGATGAAAATGCATGCGAGCGTGCATAAATAGTGTTGCTAGCAAGTCATTTTGGTGGCCAACTCTTCCTACTTCGTATCGTATCGGACCGTTGACTTGTGTTTGACATTTGGATCGTTAGAAAATTCGATATGTGGTGTCTTGCAATGTATGTTGGTCGGCTAACTTTCCTACTTTTGGCCATGTAACCGTTGACTGATCTCCCCAGAAAAACGGTTAGAAAATAGAATTAAAACGTGCATTTACATTAGCATTTGTCTGATTGGTTTGGGCCTGCTACTCCGGATGAGGCCCACAGTCGGCCCATTACATTCCGACCCAAACTAGACCGAAAATTAAATTCGGTCGGTTTGATCATTTGGAATAGACCGAACAACTATACAAAAACCTAAAAAGAAGTTAATTTCTTTGTTAAAAATCTAAAGAATAACGTGGAGTCCACGTGGCACTAATTTGGCCTGTTTCATGTGGAAGCCGCTCGTGTGCACGTGGATCCCCATTATATTGGCGAAGAGAGAAGTAGGAGGATGATTAGAGGACACAAATTAAATGCGCGGATGAGAAATCGCGATCACATCGAAATCTTATATCATTGAGGTGTCTGAGGTTAATTATTTATTTCTAATGATTTTCTTTAAAGTCGATATGGAGTTTAATCTTTTAATGGGATGAAGATGAATAAATTAATTCATCTAAAATTAAACTAAAAGTCAGTAAGTCACTTTCCTTCTCTCATTCCTTTTACTTTTCCTCCCACTATCTTATCACAAGTGTTCCTCATTTTTTTTTCCTATGCTTCTTCTCCTTCGACGGACCCATATCGTCCTCTAGCAACCTTTTCCGCTATCGGTCCATCTGACTAGGTTGACTGGATGGGCTGACTAGCTAATAAACTACTTAGGTGCATATACAATTATTTCATCCAATGTCAATTTACCCAAACACATCTGAAAAAGACTTGCAGGGAAGGGGGAATGGAACCTGAGTGGTTGTGTGAGAGGACCTCCATTCTCCAAGTAAATGCTATCCTGTAGTCACTTCAATCTCCAGCTGAAAGAAAAGGATGTGAGTGTTTGAGATCCACAAAACCAATCCATTATTGTCAAATAATCAAGCACACCATCTCCTAATTGCAAGATGTTCATGTTCATCATGTTCATGTTCTTGGAGGGAATTGAAGGTCCCAGCTGCCACCACCATCACACCATCTCCAATGGCCTCACTACTGTGGTCTGATTGCATTTGCATTAATGGCAAATTGACAAATCAAAACGCTACAATCCCAATTTGACATGAAAGCCATTGACCAGGGCTAGCTAGCTAGCTAGCTGTTGGCACTTCACTTCACTAATTTGTGGCCCAGGTCCGAATGATTTTCATGATTCGGACAACAATGGATGTATGGCGATATGGCGTGCGCGTGCCATTTTGTTAATGTCTATGGTTATTTATCTTCGCCGTTCGAAGGTGACTTCTCCCGCTCTAGTTTTTCGATCTTGTTTCTTTACCGTTTATCGTTCGTCCTCTCCCAACGGCTTCACTTTCTTCTCAAAATTTTGCACCACTTGTACAAATTAGAATGTTTCAAATTAGTCTTTACTTTGATTGAAATCTAAGGGTGATGAAGATCATTTAATTGATTTAAATGCAATTTTTCATGATAAAAATCAATTAATACTTTGAATTAAAGTAGTAAAAGATAGACTATTCAATGATATAGAAAATCCTAATTACTAGATGGAATATTAGTATGATATATAATTTGAATTGAAGTAGTAGAAGATAGACTATTCGTTGATATAGACAATCTTTAAATATTAGCATCGAGTGGAGGACATGTTAATTCTAATTGCGCCAAGAAGAAACCTATGGTGGTCCTCAATTTCAAGTGAATATATATGCTAATGGTGGCACTAGTACTACGTGTATGATAGAGATAATCATTATTACGATATGACATATTATCATAAAAAGAGAAGATATATAGGAAGGTGGTGGTGTATTTAATGAAGATGATACACTTTGTGGCAAGTGTATTGAAGGAGACAAAGAAGAGATCATCAAATCCTTTCAAAAGATTAATTAACCTCTAGCTACCATATTATATAATTTGTCCTCTCAGGACGGACAGTTAACTAGTACATAAAATATTACTATCATGAAGTCTAGAGGTTAATTTCTGATTAGTAGTCAGATTCCTGTCCTCCCTCATACACTGGTCACTACTCGAACTAATAGTCATCCGTGATTTACCTCCCTTCACATAATTTAGAAATGGGCTATGAGAGGCGTCTGGGGTGAGCATTATCATCTTTTCCCACCATGATGGAATTGAAAGACCGAGTGGTGGTGGTGCTTCTTATTATCCATATGGATAGATATACCATCAATGTTGTGAAGAGTCAAGTAAGTAGTTTTATGCAAGATCAATCATCTTATGACACCACTATTGGTGCAATTGACTTCTAGTTAAGATTGAGTAAGCTTGGTTAACCAATCTCGAGTTGAGTTTCGATAGTTGATCAATATATTTGTTGACGAGAGAGAGATGAATAGTAGAATGATAATTTGTTAGACAGAGAGATTGTCGATGCAATCGATCTCGGGTTTGATTGACCAAAATTAATATAAATGTGGATGTTTGAGCGAAAAGTTAAGTAGGTCAATATTGACCGGATACTTAATAATAAAAAAGTCCAAGTGAGTCACGGTTGATCGGATACTTGGCAATTGAAAATCCAATACGAAGTTGGCAAAAACAAAGTCCAAGTGGATCATAAAGGACCGAATACTGATGCATGTTAATTGCAAGTGCACGATCATCATCAAGTAATAGAAATATCGTCCTTTGGAACTATGTTGTTGGCTACCGATTTACGTACAAAGTAGGTTGTCTAGACTAATCGAAATGAGGGAATAGCTGTGAAATTAAAGCAAACTAAGAAAAACTAAGAGAACTTAATGAAAGGTGATGGAAAAATCAATTCTTAAGACAATCCAAGGATTTTGGTTTCACCATGATGAGTGTCGATGATATAGTTATGACTCCCTCTCTTACATGTCAGATTATTCTTGAAGATGATTTGTCCTTCCTAAGGTAATTGATACTTCCTCTTGAAATACAACGATGTATCTATCCTAACGCAACTCATATTCTCACGATAATCGAATCAAAATCAACTCTTTACGCTTTGTGACAATCAGTGTTATCCTCAAGAGAATTTGAATTACTTCTTTGATAAAAAAAAACTCAAGTTCAGTTTTATAATTCCGAGATTAAAGTTCATCTCTCAATTTGAACATTTGACTGATAATCCTATCATTCGACTGATATCGCCAAAAATTAAATGTCGAACAACTTCTCGTCGTGATTTTTCTTAAACCCCGCCCAAAACCCTAGTCCCAATTCACTTTTTGCCGATGTAGTCCATGCGTTTCTCACGATCCCCCAAAGCCTAATCCCCAACCTGCCTACACGCAGAGCACCTCCTGATCCCGGAGCCCCCCCCCCTTTCCGGCTAGGTCACCATTGCTTACTAATCGTTGTCGACGAAGTCTTCTCCGTTGGTTTTCCCTCACCCCGCGTCTCAGCCATCGTCTAGCTAGGTAAGCCCCATTTTCTCTCAAACACTCTGCTGGCCGGAGGTCTTCCAATTGATGTTTGTTGCACTGTCAACTTTCCCAACCTAAGTTCTAGGTTTTATGTGTCTTGTCACAGTGTCTCACCGGCGATCGGCGGTCCTGTCTCTAACAAGTGCTCCACTGTGTTCACTGCGGCTCTCTCTCCGGCAATAAGATCATCTATTCTCCGATGGTTAAACACAACACAATGCTCTTCTTTCTCTAGTCAGTGCAGAGGGTGAGGGTACTTCTAGAGATAACACATCTAGGATAGATGCATCTAGAGATAAACCATCTAGTGGGTATAAATTTCAGATCATTTTGGCATACTCATGAAAAGATTTTCCATTCCTACTGTTCGGACGTGATTGTCATAATTGACCATTATCAATTAGAAAAGTTAGTGTATTGTGATCATCACATTAACACTAACTTACTATCTGAATTTTATGGCAACCTGCGTCCTATCGGGAATGAACTCATTTATAGGACTCGCTTGGCTAAACCTGACCTTGACTTTATCCCGGAGATACTTAGGACATTTCTAGGTTGTCGGCCTCTCAGAGCTCTTTTGTATGCTATCCCTCCTATCTCGAGTCTCTTCTCGAGCCCTTTGACCAGTTTTCTATTAGCTCGATGTATGAGGAACTTTATCATCGTCATAAACCTCTTGGTCAGCGTATATTTTTTGTCAATGGTCTGTCTGCTCCTGACAATGTCCTCTATAAGGTCATTGTCGGGTGTATACTTCTCATTGTTACTCGTGGTATGGCCAAGGTGAGGATAAGTCATCTCTTCATGTTATATGCATTTCGGCATAGGTTAGATATTAACATTGCTCTCAATGTGTTTCATTGAATAGTGTATTTTACCACTCCTATCCGAAAAAAGATTCACATGTCATTCAGAAACATCATTACATCATGACTACATCAGTAGACATCAATGTCACCAAGGGTGACGTCTATCCTTTGTTAGAGACATATTTTCAGATTTGGTTTCCATACTTTTTCGCTTGCTAGTATGCGATAGGGGAATGGGAGCATGGTTTGGATCCTCGGTCATGAGGATGCTAATGTTGTGGCTCAGATTGAGGGTGGGGAGGAGGTACCTTAGCTACCCGCATCAAATCTCGAGGACGACATCGATCGTATTAATTATCTAGAGGAGGAGCTTGAGGCATTGGATACATGTGTCGAAGAGTTAGCTCTGACTGTCGAGGAGCTGGGTTAGATGGTGCATGAGTTGCTAGCTACCATTGTTAGCCATCAGCTTGCAACCCAGTCTTATGTTGCCTCGACCCAGTCTTCTATTACCTCTCTAATGCAGATGTTTCAGTCATGGATGTCAGGACATCCACCTCCGCCACCGCCTCTAGCCAACGATGATACACCTACACCCATGTTAGACCTTGATTAGGAGTTGGGTGTTTGGGTATTGATTGATGTATTTTGTTATTGACTTTTGTAGTGATACTGTTATGGCATGTACCTCACTTGACTTATTTTACCTCATTGTAGGTACATTTTGTATGATTGACATCAGTTATATGTCATGTTTCTGGTTTTGTTATTTACTTGTGTTTTTTTTTCCGAGGGTGTGCCTCGTAATTTGGTTGTTGTTATTTTTGTGAGTTGATGTTTCGGTGGGGGCATGCCCCATTTTTATTTCTTATTTGTGTTTTTGACTTATAGAGGTGTGTCATATATTGGTTTAGGTGCATGAGTTAAGGGGGAGGTTGTTGTTGGTGCAGTTTGCACTGATAGTCTAACCCAGAATTTTGATATATGATAATAAGTTAAAGTTGTACAGACTAACTAATTTGATGGATCTAGAGGACTAGACACCAGGCAGAAGTCCAATCGGGTTAGGAAGGACCAGACGATTGGCAGGAAGTCCAGCTAGGTTAGAGAGGACTAGACAACTGATAGGAAATCCAGTTGAGTTAGGGAAGACCAGACGACTAGCTAAAGTCCAAATGTGAAATTCTGATAGGAAGCCCTGGTGGGTCAGGAGATGTTAAGAAAGGAAGTCAGTAAATTGTAAGTGAGGTAAGCGAACTGGAGGAGTGAATCTAGTGAGATCGAGTCCCAGTGGAGACGTTAGGCGCCAGTCAACTTAGATCCAACTTGGACATCTAGGTTGAGACAGTGACTAGATCCTAGTTGTGGTTAGACAAGATCTAAGTCATAAATATATTTTTGCATACAATATATTATCTAACTTTGTGTTGCAGGTTGATTTTGTACTAACATGATTTTGCAGAGCTCAAAGTCAGAAGTCAAACCATGGTCAATAACGCTGGAGGTGCCTCGAACGGATGGAGATGCCTCGGATCTAAAGGCGCTGGAGGCGCCTCGAGTGGATGAAGGCTCCTTGGAGCCAGAGGCATTGGAGGTGCCTCAGGTTGATGGAGGTGCCTCAATGCATGGATAAGTTGCGTGGATGAATTTTTCATGAGCTATTGACACATGACATCGATGAAGATGCCCCAAACAACTTGGAGGCACCTCAGAGTGGATAAACAACGGGTTTATCGAATCCGATCAACCTCAATAAAAGCGCCCTTATTTGATGGAGGGGCCCCAAGGGATTATAAAAGAGTCTCACCGAGCAGCACCAAAACATCACTTCTAAACGCAATTCCTCAATCGTACTGCTGCTCTGAGCTCTCCAACTGTTGTGCTATTATCCTGCTACACCGAAAAAATGTCAAACTCACCATTTGTAGCAGAATCTTCATCAACACCTAAGCTCATCTTTGTTCATCTTCAAGTGTTGGTAACAAGGTTATATTTCATTTAAGTTATTGCATAGGGAAGTGTAGAGTTGTTACACTTCCATCATTCTGTGATCGATCGCTCTTCCGGAGGTTTTTTGGAAGAGAGTTTTAGTGGATTTTTCATTAGAAACATCCCAAAGGGGCGTGGGCCTTGGAGTAGTAGTCAACGGGGGTTGCGAACCAAGTAAAACCAACTATGTACTGGTTTTTGTTTTAACTGTAGTTTTTCGCTGCGTACTCATATTTTTTGAACGTTTTATAAAAACGAAAAGAAAAGATTTTTAAAACACGTGATTCAACACCCCCCTCTCTCATGTGCACTCGATCCTACAAGTAATATCAGAGCAGAAAAGCTTGATTTTAGTGCAACGACTAAATTAAGAAGTTTCTTTTCTTTTCAAATTATTTTTCGTTGTAATTATTAACTAGTTGTTTTTTTCTGCACTACTAATCCCAAGAACGAGTCTTGAAAATTCTGTTTCGAGTTTTTGTTTTTGCAAGAACTAAATGACCCAGGTCAAAGGATACAACATCGCTCGCCCTCTACTCTTCATTGGGGATGAATTCTCTTATTGAAAGAAAAGGATAAAGGTCTATCTTAAGACTAACATCGAGCAATGATTTAGCATTCGGTGAGGATACACAACACCGACAGATGACTCTGGTACTCTCCTCGATCCAAAAAGATGGAACCCTGAAATGAAGAAGAAGGCTCAGACTGACTTCAAGGCTCTAAACACTCTTCAATGTGAGCAAATGAAGGAAGAACTCAACCGGGTTGGACCATACGAAAACTCAAAGGAGCTCTGAGACAAGCTGATTGAGCTACACGAGGGCACAAACGACTCCATGGTAACTAAGAGAGATCTTCTTTTAAATAGCTTATTTAATATCAAAATGCAGGATGGAAAAATAGTAAGTCATTTGTACGTGAGGATCAAGAACATCCTCAACGGACTCCACCTGATTGGCCATCAGATGGAAAACAGGGACATAATAAGGTATGCTCTAAATTCATTTCCTCAAAATGCATTGTGGGTATCTATACTATATGCTTATAAAATTTTGAGGAATCTCTCTAAATTAAAGTTAGATGAAATCTTCTGTGAGTTAAAACTATATGAACAGACTAATACAAAACAGGTCGAGAAAGGTATAACTTTTCTTGCAGGTTCTACCAAGGAGGGGAAGACGAAAGCCCAAACCAAACCTGAACTAGAAGACGAATCCGACTTAGGATCAGATGAAGAAGAACAAATAGTGAACCTGGTAAGCAAAATGTTCACTAGAAAGAAGAAAAACTTCACCGAGAATGATCTACAAAAGATGATCAAGTCTACACTCAACAATGCAAAGGTGAACATCACTTGCTATGAATACAACAAGAAGGGGCATTTCAAGCATGAGTGCCCTAATATGAAAGAAGATAAGTCTAAGAAGATAAAAAAAAAGACATTCAAAGCCACTTAGGATGAGTGTGTAAGTACCCCGAGGTAGTTTTGATGTGATTAACCAAGTTAGGTTATGTCCTGTGTGTTTTGATCCTTGTGTCTAAGTGTGCAGGAACTTAGGAATACAAGAAGTCGAACGAAAGATGCAGAAGATGAGAAGGATGACACATGAAGCAAGTTGACGGGCTTAGTGCATCCGAGTGATGAGAAGTTATGGAATAATATATCGGTGGAGTGAGAAGGACGCGGTTCAAGGAACGCGAGGCGAGAAGGACGCGGTCCGAGGGATGAGAAGTCGAGGAGGAAGCCTGCTCGAGGAGAAGGTCGAAGTTGAGTTTGGGTGAGCTCAACTTTGGATGACCAGAGATCACCCAGGTGACCGGAAGGATTGGAGGCGCCCTAGAGCAGCTGAAGGCGCCTCACCCGCCAGGCGCTGGAGGCGCCCCATAGAATG
>JBBUKS010000041.1:610153-624424 GCA_038050645.1 Hedychium gardnerianum
TTATTTGAGGTCAATATTCTCCTCACATGGTTCGATTAGACCATAGCTCTTGTGCACAGTCGACGGTTAGACCTTCTAGCAGTCTGGGCTCTGATACCAATTGTTAGGACCGAAGGAATTTAGATATATCTACAATGGTATGATATTGTCCACTTTGGGCCTAAGCCCTCATGATTTTGCTCTTAGGCTATACCCAAAAGGCCTCATACCAATAGAGATGTCTTTCTCTTATAAGCCCATGATCTTTCCCATGTGTTTTTAATATGGGACTTTGTTTGCAACCTTGTAACCCCAACATGTTTTACTTAGTCAAAAAAGGTTTTTTTTTTCTAACTTTAACCCAGGTTGTCATTACATTAAAAAGGGAGAGATTGTTGGTGCAGTTTGCACTGGTAGTCTAACTCAGAATTTTTATGTATTACAATAGGTTAAAGTTTGACCTGTGTTATTTAATCTCTTGAGCTAAGTGTGTAAGCTAACTAACTTGACGGATCTAGAGGACTGGATATCAGGCAGAAGTCCAATCGATTCAGGGAGGACCAGACGATCGACTGGAAGTCCAACTGGGTCAGGGAGGACCAGACAGTTGGTAAGAAGTCCAGTCAGGTAAGGGAGGACCAGACGATTGGTTGAAGTCCAGATGTGGAATTCTGACAGGAAGCCCTGGTGGGTTAAGAGATGTTAAGAAAGGAAATCGACAAATGGTAAGTGAGGTAAGCGAACTGGAGGAATGAATTCAATGAGGTCGAGTCCCAGTGGGGACGTTAGGTGCCGGCCCAACTCAGATCCAACTTGAAAGTCTAGGTTGAGACCGTGACTAAATCCTGACCGCGGTTAGATAGGATCTAAGTTATAAATATATTTATGCATAAATTATATTATCTAACTTTATGTTGCAGGTTGGTGTTTGTACTAACATAGTTTTGTAGAGCTCAAAGTCAGAAGTCAAACCATCGTCAACAACGATGGAGGCGCCTCGAACAGATGGAGGCACCTTGGATCCAAAGGCACTGGAGGCGCCTCGAGTGGATGGAGGCAACTCGAAGCCAAAGGCGTCTTGGGTTGATGGAGACGCCTTAGCGCAGAAGCATTGGAGGCGCCTTGGGTTGATGGAAGCATCTTAGTGCATGGATAAGCTGCGCGGATGGGTTTTTCACGAGTTGTTGACACGTGACATCGATGGAGGCACCTCAGAGTGAATAAATAACGGATTTATCGAATTCAATCAGCCTCAATAGAGGCGCTCCTGTTCGATGGAGGCGCCCCCAAGGAGTTATAAAAGAGCCTCACCGAGCAGCACCAAAACATCACTTCTGAACGCAATTTCTCAATTGTACTGTTGTTCCGAGCTCTCCAACTGTTGTGCTACGACCCTATTGCATAGTACAAATGCCAAAATCACCATCTGCAGCAGAATCTTCATCAACACCTAAGCTTATCTTCGTTCATCTTCAAGTGTTGGTAACAAGTTTATATTTCATTTAAGTTATTGTATAGGGAAGTGCAGGGTTGTTACACTTCCCTCATTCTATGATCAATCGCTCTTCCGGAAGAGACTTTTAGTCGATTGCTCATTGGAAACGTCCCAAAGGGGCGTGCGCCTTAGAGTAATAGTCCGCGGGGACTACGAACCAAGTAAAACTAATTGTGTATTGATTTTTGTTTTAATTATATTTTTCGCTGTGTACTCGTGTTTTTCGAACGTTTTCTAAAAATATTTTTTTTTAAACACGTGATTCAACACCCCCCCCTCTCACGTGCACTCGATTCTACAATTGCCCTCTATACTAGTTTTGCATATTGTACATATCATGTTGCTTATTTTTCTGTAATCACTCATCCCTTCTTGTTAAGATCTTTTTTATCGTTGACAAAGGGGGAGAAATCATGTATGACACTTGTATCACATATGATTCATGTGATGTGGTAAGCATAAATTTAAAATTTCTCTTAAACTTATATGAATGATTTATTATTGTCAAAAGATAATTTAATCTTAAATGGCTTGTCAAACATCAAAAAGGGGAAGATTATTGATGCAATCATGCCCAAAGAATATAATTTTGATGTTTGATAACATTTGAGTTAAGGCTAATAAAATGACATATTACTTGTGCGATAAGTGTGCAGGGAAAAGTCCTTGTAGGTTGGAGACCGAAAGCAAGGCAAAAAAAGTCCAAGAAGGTCAAGGACCAAATTCTTGGTAAGAGGAAGTCCGTGCAAGTCGGAAGACAGGATGCAAGACATGAAAAGTCCAAGAAGGTAAGGACCAGATTCTTGGCAAAAGGAGGAATCCAAGCAGATCGCGGATTAGATGCAAAGGTGGATGAAGACTCGGAGATGAGGAACCTCCAAACACGAAAGTCCAGAGAACAGGCGATTCATCTGACATCAGGTACTTGGGAACGAGGATAGAATAGATTAGGCGAATTCAGCCTTCAGAAAGACGGACCAAAGAGAATAAGTTGATTGATCTAGGAATCAATTGACTGATACTTTGAAAAATAGATGGAACAATTTGGATCAGACTATCAATCAATTGATTGTTACATCAATCGACTAATATCAATCTGGAATCGAACAGAAGCGAGTCAGACTCGCATGCTCAGTTCGATTAATGAGATTAGTCGATTGATGGTGTCCATCAATCAACTAATGTTGATATGGAGTAAACAGAAGCAAATCGAACTCGCATGCTCAATTCGTCTGATGGGATCAGTCAATTGATAGTGTACATGAATTGATTGATGTCAATCTGGATGGAACAGAAGTGAGTCATACTCTCCTGTTCAATTCGACTAGTTGCATTAGTCGAATGATAATTTACATCAGTCGATTGATATTTAAATTAGCGACAAAATCAGATAGATTTCAGAAGAGTCAGTGGTCGTTCAACGACATTAATAGTTGTCAGAGACCATATTAGTCGACTGATGATATACAACAATAAAGGCCTTGACTCAAGGATTCATATAAAAGAAAAAAAGAATGTTTGAAGAGGTAGAGCTCTCATCTTAAGCCAAGGTTTTTCATGTTATCAGATCGTTGAGAAGCTCTTGAGCTAAACCTCCATCTTTGGTGCAAGCATTTGAAAAAGAAGAAGAAACCTACATCTATCAAGAAAATCAATGTAATCTCTTCTTGCTTTGCATTGTATTGTAAGAATGTTGTAGAAGGTTTCTCCATCTTCGATTTTGGTCCGAGAATGAGGAATTTATTGGTGGTGGTGGATCGCTAGTGGTAGCTCTTGGATTAGTCGTCTAAAAAGCAGAAACCAAGTAAAGCAAACATGTTAGTGTTGTGTGTTTGCTAATTTGGTCGTGTCGTCAAGTTTTCATTGTGTAAGTTCATTCAACTAAGCGATTAGAATTACTCAACCACCTTCTAACTCGCAAGGTCCTAACATAATCTACCTAGTTAATGGATTGTTTCAAGAATAAAAATATTCTTAATTAAGTTCAGTAATTTACAAATAAGTAGCTATATATAAATAATACAAAATTTAATTAATTAGATAGGGATCACAAATATTTATAGGAGCATATCTAAATTGTTAGATCCTACGTATGTGATTGTTCTAATGAGTCTTAAGGTTAATTTTTTGTGGATATAAAATATCTCGTTCGATGATGTTTGACTTTTTTCATGTAAAGAGTCACTAGGATAAATATTTTCTGTGATTAATTTTTTTTTAAAGTATAGAATTAGTTTAGAGGGATGGTGACGATTATGTTTGTTTTCATATTTAAATTGTTATATCAATATTTAATTATGAGAAAATATAAAAATATGACAAAAGGCACTCCTTTTTATGAAAATGATGAGAGAGGACATCCTTAATATTATAGTATGGCTTCTTTTACTACTACATCCAAATAATAAAAACTTATTTCTTATTTTTTTAGTATAATCTGAAATTTTGGGATGTTTATGAAAAGATATATAAACATGAGGTTTTGACGGATTTTAGAATTTTACAAATAAAAATTAAATTGTGAAGAATGTGAACTTAAGAGGTTCAAATATTTCCAACATTTTTTATATAAAAAATGTTTCATAAAATCACAAATCTAATTTTGTAAAATCTAAAACTTGCTTTTTAAATTCTATTTTCTTATAAAAATGAAATTATGTTATAAAACCCAAACTGAATTGGGTAAAAAAAATAGTGTCATTATCATCAAAGGACACCTTATATCAAAAGAAAAATATTAAAATAGCTCATTTTTTTACTAAAATTGCTAAAATTTATATAAGGTTTTACTAAAATTGCTAAAAAGGGCAGCAAGTTTGGACAACATAATAGAGCTATTTTAACTAATTTATTAACATTAATAATTTTAATTAATGCTAAAATAATTTTGATTAAAATTATGACATAAAATAAAGACAGGCGTTGACTAAACTAAAATCTCGCCTCTATTTAAAAACTAGAAAAGAAAAATCATCTCCAGGATATTTGTTAACAAAAAGACATTCTTAACAAATCAATAATTAGTTCTAATTTGTGAGACCAAAATTTCATAGAATCTTAAAAATTAAAACGCCGCTCATTTATATAATATATATGATATTGTTTGTGGCCGGGATCTTTCTATTAAGATTTTGAGCTTTTAGTATATATATATATATATATATATATATATTTATTTATTTTGTCAAATTCTATGACTAGTTTGGATTGAAGCGAATGAAAATCGACTAGCTGATTTTTTAGAACATTGAACATGATCAGGGACATGATTACGTGGGGAATCATGTCGGTGATGGGAGTCCATCACTTATCTCATGGTCCGTCTGACAATTTATAAAAAAATAATTTTTGATGAATATATATTTTTAAGAGATTTTTTTTTAATTATTTAACGATCGATTATAAATTTATTTTTTAATTTATTTTTTTCATATAATTTTAAAATAAATTATAATAGACATCTAAGATGAACATATTCAATCATCTTTTATTACAATAATTTTCCACACACTTGCCCACGAGGCTATCAAGTGCAAATGATGGAACATATTTCTTAAATAATAAAAATTCTAATGTCATTCGGTGCACATTATATTTGAGGAGTTCAAATAACTTGTGACGCTGAGTTGTCCGTCATGATTCATTTATGCTTTTCGATTTATTTGATAATCGATGAAATTTTTTTATGAGATCAGACTGGATATCTCTAGGATTAATCGGATCATGAGAATCGGATAGCTAACTTACAAAAAAAAAAATTCTTCTATGAGCTAGCCTTGGGGATATAGTGTAGCGATAAGAAGTTTCGCTGACAAATAGAAGTATCACAGTTCAAATCTCGCCTAAATAACATTTGTTTACGGTGGGATTATGGGAAAGGACTTTGTGTATTTTTTTTAAGAGTTTCAAGATTAATATCAGTCAACTCCAACATTAATCAAAGAGTTGAATACCTAGATACTCATCTTTTAGTATAATTTTTTTTTAGAGTTTAAAGTTTAGGATATATTATTTAGGTTATAATAAGTATAAAAAAGATATATTAGGTGCTTAGAAGGTGTGCAACATATTAAAAAAATATATATAAGATAATAATATCGTGCCCGACTCTCATGTGCGACTCTTGTTTTTGACTGAGAGGGCGTCCATGTGGCAAGTGGGCTCACATGGGCACCTCTCTTTTAGTCGGGCATGAGAATCAAACAATATATTATTTATCATATATATAAAGGAATGTTATGTCGCACAAGAGATCTTGTGATGTATATCTCATGAACACCTAGCATAATTTTTTTTAAAACATTTCTTTAGTTAAAATCCTAAATCTTAAATTTAAAATCCTAAGTCCTAAAATAATATATACAAAATTATATTAGGTACTCTAGGGTGTACAATATAAGTGTTCAAGTAATAAATTCGTATATATATAAAATTTTGTTACGCTGCACAATTTATTCAATCATATTAAATTAATATGATGCGGACCTAATGCTACAGAATCATTCGGAATGATTCGGACGCCCCGAGTGAATGCATATATATTTTTTTAAAATTTTAAATATTATATTCCTAACATCGCACACCAATGACCACCTAATTTTGTTTTAATTTAAATATTATAATTTAATTTTTAAAATTTGAAAGTAAAATATTAAACGATTTAATTTCAAATTAAAAAAAAATAAAATAAAAAATCCGTGCAGTCACTTTGGAGTGCTTAAATTAATTTTGAACATCCTGACCACTTTATTACGGGTGATTCTGGATGATTGGATTCGTAACTTAATAAATTTGTATATATATATATTTTGCTCGGTTTGCTCGCCGATCTCATCTTTAGACGGAGCGAGACTGTTGATTTGATCTAGACAAACCCTTCTTCCCCTGTTGCTGAGCTATAAGACCGTCAACCAGCAGAAGAACTACTGACGGGGGTAGGAGTGATTGCAGAAGTGGAAGCAATGTGGATTCCCAGCAGGAATGCATCTCGGAGCGCCAGAAACGAAAGCAAAGAATTGTCTTTTTCTTTTTTGTTCTTCTTTTAACTGCTGCTTCCTTTTGCCATGGCGAGGCTCCTGGCCTGGGGAGGAGGTGTACATCATGCTGACCTAGGGCAGGGCCATATGCCGATTTTTCTTGGAGTTGTTTAATGCATTTCCTTGTTTTGGGTTGCCCTTGGATTTGGTCCATAGACCGCAAGAAAAGGGGGAAGGCAAGGCTCAATTTGTACCACTTTACTCTTCCTCTCTTTCTCTCTCTTGCAAATGGATGCTTTGTTTGCTGGGCGTACAATTTGAAGGCGAGAGAGAGTGTCCTCCCTTACATGCTGCCGTTGCCTTCTCTTCCTCTAGTGCGCTGCTGCTGCTGCTGCTATTTTTGAGCTTTTTGCCTGCCCGCCTGCATTGTTTTCACCCCCCGCATCGTCGGATTTTGAGCTTCTTGAACTTGGCTTCGGATTCAACCTCAGATTCTGGGTTGCTTTGCTTCAAGATCACGGTTTTAGATCCCATACCTTGTGAAGAAGGGTCAAAAGTCCCTTTTTTTTTCTTTTCTTTATCCTTCTTTCTTTCCTTCTGATTTGGGTATCCGACTGTCTTCGATCTGTTGTATGGGCGAAGCTCGTGAGTAATGTAGTACATTAGGAAGAGTACTTCACATCTACTTGTTCTAGCTCATGCATAGCTTTGTCTTCTTTCTTCTTTCTCCTCGCGAGTTAGTATTTCTTGGCCCTCTTTCGCCCTAGACCTCTTTCTTCCCACAAGGTTCAGATTGCTGCAGGTCCTAAGGAGTGTTTGGCGAGCTAACTTACAGTCACTGCATGAAGGAGTTCTGCAAAGATGAGAGATGATGATCCAAAGAAAAGCAAGGTTTTTTTGCAAGATAAAACAATAATATATTTCTCTTCTTGAGTTCTGTTTTCTTCATCTTTAAGATGGTTGATTTGGGCATGCTTTGTTTCCTCACTTTCTTGGGAGCAGCTGTCTTGGTCCAAGGCCTTTGTTAAAAAATGGTTCAACATCAAGAGCAAAGGTCCGGATAACGATGTCGATGAGATTGTTAGCAAAGGTAGGCCTGATCTCTTCTTCTTATTCAATTCCAATTTCTTTTGATTTAGTTTACCCTTGCCAAACTCCAATCCTGGAGTGAACTTGTGAAAGTAACAACCAGTGAAAAGAGCCCAGTCTCTTCTTTTTAGTTTCCTGCTTCCTAGATGTTTACAAGTTCAAATTCCTTCACTGGTTGATTGATTTGTAGTGATGTATTTTCCCTACAAGAACCAAATCCTTCATCTTTTTCGTTGTGTGTTCTCTCTGCTAATTTAATTGATAGTGCAAAAGCACTTGAAGATGATGTGTTGAATTTAGCTGTCATTGTGTTTCCTTTTTCGTTATTATTGTTCTTACTTTGTGGATTTGTCATAATAGACAGTAGACAATGGAAGGCTGACATTTCGAAGAGGGAGGCATGTACACTCAAGAAAAGTAGAACAGGTAATAAATTAGTCTTGTTTATATGGTTCATAGATTTTGGACCACAACTACATAGCTTGTCTTTGTCTTTGACTGGGCCCTTTTCAACTTTCTTTCTACATAGTTATCCATTTGTATCTTCAGATAGATTGTTGCGAGAGATAGATAATGTTCGGCAAGGAAGGTTTGATCTACATTCTGCTCAAATAACAGATACTCAGGACTACAAGTAAATCTACGCTGTGTTTCCACAAAGATCCTCAACAAATGTGCTAAATAATCTTAGATTTCCATGATCTTTTGTTCTTTAGGATTTTCGTGGCCACTTGGAATGTGGGTGGGAGGTCCCCACCAAAGAACTTGAATCTCTTGGATTGGATTCATGCTTCTTCTCCTGCAGATATATATGTTTTAGGGTTAGTTTTTTTGTATCATTCTTTTAGCCATTTATCGAGGAATTGTAGCACCAAAGAGCCATTATATAGATATATTTCACAAAAACCTGTTACTTCTGGGTTTTCAGGTTTCAAGAGATTGTTCCACTCAACGCTGGAAATGTTCTTGGAACAGAAGACAACGGTCCGGCCAAGAAGTGGCTGTGGCTTATTAGAAAGACTCTCAACAGTCCCGACACATGCGGCTCAGATAGCTACCATACTCCTTCTCCTGTTCCAGATCCTATCTTGGAATTAAATGCTGATTTTGAGAGGTCATCAGCGAGGCAGAAGACTTCTGCATTCCTCCAACGACGTTCCTTCCATTCGCTCAGCTGTAGTTCAAGAATAGAGGGGGATACCATGTTTCCTCACCTCATGCAGGATCGTCGATTCAGTGTTTGTGAAAGAGTTAGTATTGGTAGCAGGCCAAGTGATTTTGATCCCAGTTCAAGGGGTGAAGGCCCTGAAGAATCATCTGGTGATGAAAACATTGACGAGGAATCACCTACTGCACTCTTTGTCTCACCATTTTATGGTTATGGTGCTCCTCCAAATAACAAAGAAAGAGATAGGTTTACTGCAAATTCCAGGTACTCACTTTCATAACTTTCTCATATATCTTCTGTCTGAACAATTAGTCATCCCTTAGTTGACTTATCAAATGAATGACACTGATCTTTAACCTGTGTCAGTGTCAGGTACTGTTTGGTTGCAAGCAAGCAGATGGTTGGAATATTTCTTACAATTTGGGTGCGCAGTGATATTAGAGATGATGTGAGAAACTTGAAGGTTTCATGTGTTGGCCGAGGATTGATGGGTTATCTCGGAAACAAGGTAATGGCATGCTTCTAGCTACATGAAGCTGTTACAGTGTTACCATTTATCTCATTTGTATATGAAGTGTACATATCATGACATGTATCTTTATATGTTTTTGACTTTATGAAAAAATGACATTGAATTTTTCATTTTCTAGCATCAATGCTACAAATATTTCCTTTTCTATTCCATAACATACTTGCTGTATTTTTTTTGTTATTTTTTAAACTTTTTCCCTCAGCAAATTGTAGTAAAATCAATGCCCACTTGTTTATCTATTCTGCTATTTAATTATGATAATTTAAGATGTCGTTCCTTCTTACAGGGTTCTATATCAATAAGCATGTCTTTGCATAAAACAAGCTTCTGCTTCATCTGTAGTCACTTGACTTCTGGGCAGAAAGAAGGAGATGAATTACGCAGAAACTCAGATGTCATGGAGATTCTAAAGAAGACTAGATTTCCCCAGGTCCAGAGAGGTAATAATGAAAAGTCACTTGAAACAATTCTCGATCATGAGTAAGTTCATTCCTCACAGTTTACTCAAATTCCTTCCATTTATGAAGGTCGTGAAAAAAGCTTTGAATAAACTTGTTTCCCTTGCTTATCTTATCTCAGTCGCATAATATGGCTTGGGGATTTGAATTACCGCATTGGTCTTTCTTATCGGTCTGTGAAGACTCTAGTTGAAATGCGAAACTGGAGAGCATTATTGGAAAAAGATCAGGTCATTTACCAACTATTTTCAAATCACCATAATTTACATGGGTGTCCGAGTATAAGCTATCGAGAACTTGCTTACCCTTTGTGGATCCTTTTGTTTTTAATAGAAGATGCAAGAGTGCTTCTTGCTGCTTATTGAAAGATATGAATCCTTTTATGATGTCTGTAAATTATGAAGGTTTGGTATCATACTTGACTTGCCACTTTAAACAGCTCCGAATAGAGCAACGATGCGGTCGCGTATTCGAGGATTGGAAAGAAGGAAGGATTTATTTTCCTCCAACTTATAAATATTCAAACAACTCAGATCGATATGCAGGAGATGAAATGAACCCAAAGGAGAAGCGGCGGACACCTGCATGGTAAAAATTAACTAGTGTATAGGCATGAATATTTTCAGCTTCCGAACTCTTACTTCTGAACCCATTTATCCAATGTTTTATGAAGGTGCGATCGCATATTATGGTTTGGGAGAGGACTCAGTCAGTTGTCTTATGTCCGAGGAGAGTCCAGGTTTTCTGACCACAGACCTGTTTTCAGCACTTTCACTGCAAAGGTTGAAATGGCGAATTATAGTCAATGCAAGAACATGGGTTATTGTAGTTCTCGTGTAGAGGTAGAAGAACTCTTAGCATATTCACAGGGTTATGGCGGACTATGCTAGTACTAAAGCAGGTGTAAGATTCCATTCAACAATTTAGGTACACTTTCATGTCTGCCAAAAGGAATGCATATTTTTATTTTTATACTAGTTCGTTAAAACCTGACAAGTTTTTTGGATGCCGAGTCACTCTCTGTTATCTTTTCATGGTATTGTAGATGTGCAGTAACATTTGAAAAAAGATCTAATGTCCTTCCATGTGAGGCAGCAAACAGTTCTTCTGATCAAGCAAATAGGTACTGATTTTATTTTAATCGAACTATTAAATCATGCTGACAGTGACTTGTTAGTGTATGATTAATTCCTTGCATTTGTTCATCAGGAGACAACAACATTGTATCTTTGATGTTGATCAGATTTTTGTCCAAGAAATTTCAGAGTTTCGACCCCAAATGACTCACTAACATCTATTAACCAGTTTTTTTTATGTTACTCAAAATACTATGCATTCACACGAGCAGCTAATCGGTTTATAGTTCTCACTTGAGCAAATGTGTTCCTGAAATAAAAGACAGTAGTATCAACACTACAAGGAGAGGGGGGCTTCTGGCTCCATCGACAAGATGCAGAGTGGATGTCTTTTTTCACCCTGATTGTTTTGCATTTGCAGGAGTGCAGGAATACTTTTTGTAGAGTGAGAAGCAAAAATGTATTACTCCCAAAAATAATGATGTGCATAGTTCTTTTCTGTTTTCAAGGTGGAAAAGGATGGATGAACTCTGAATTGATACTCATTACAGTGATACAGAATGATGCTACTGCGTTGTTCAGAGAGCATGGTGTGTGTTGTCTGCTGTGAAAGCTTGTGCTATGCATTGTCTGTGATGGGTCAGGATTTTGAACGTTGTGTATACTTTACGTCTTAATTTATATGAGAGGAATTGTAAAGGGCGAAGTTTGGTAGCCAGAGGAGGAACACGAATGATGTATCCTTGGAGGTTTAAGTATTGCCATGCTTTACACTTTTACCAGTTGGCTGATAAAGCTTAGAAGAAACTTATCATCCTGCCATGTTTTTACTACACTAACTCCAGCGATGATACAATCGCCTAGTGATGGAATACTTGTATCGTCTAGTGTTCTTGATGATCTTTAGCCTTGGTATGGAATGCCCTAGCTTCTTTCAAGGCTAAGATTTTGGTCTGGTTGATTCTTAAAGGAGAGTGAGCACGAAAGACAGGTTACAGGAAAACATTCAGATTCTTTAGCCACTTGACATTCAGCAGTAGGGTAGGACAATTAACAAAAATGGGTAACACTCTTATTCATGCTTGTTTTTTCGGTCGTCTAGAAAACTCCGTGTGGTATGCTGCTAGGAAACGAAACCCAGACTAACGATCATTTGCAATGATAATATGCAATGATAATATCTCAATGTCAAGGAAACTCAAACCTACGGAAGCTTATGCATTCTTACATTAGTTTGCTTATTATAACACAGAGGTCTACCAATATGGTGATTGCCGAGGTAGATATGTAGTTCAATTTGTACAGAGTGGTCTAATTTAGACGCAAGAAATAATTTACTATAATAAATATGATTTTACGACATACAAATTAAGATGTATAATAAATAATATTTTTTACGATGTTCCGAATAAAATATATTGTAGATAATATTATATTTATATAAATAATAACGTGTAAAAAAAATGTTGTTAATATTTTTTTTATAACACGCAGAGTACATTATTAAAATTTAATATTAATAATTTACAGAAATTATTGTTAATATTATTATATTTATATTATTAATGATATAAAAATATATATTATCAATAATTATTATTAAAATATTAATAACTTATTTGCATGTTGTTAATAATTTTTAAAAATTTATAAAATTTTAATCCCCTGATCCCTTTGCAAAATCCCTAAAACTAATTCATTCCCCAAACCCTCGCGAAAACCCTTTTCCGTCAAAAATCTCCGCACCCCTTCTCTCCGCGAACAGCCTTCTCCGTGAGCCCTCTTCTTCGCGAAAACCCTCCTCAGCCCTCCTCCGCGAAAGCCTCCTCCAAAATCTTTCTACAGCAAACCCTAAACTCCCTCTCCGCCGAACATCTTCGCCCAAGCCCTCTCCGGCGAACCCCTCTCCTCTCCACAGAATCCATCTCCGCTGTTGAACCCACCTTTCATCTTTCTCAGGTTGGATTTTTTTTTGTTTGCTTTTATTTTTCTTTTATTAGATTACTCAATGATTTCCCACCATCACTTTGCGAAGCATGCAAATCGGAGAATAAAAAAACTTAGACGAATTGTTAGCTTTGTCAATCCAGATTGTTAGCTTCGTCTTTTATCAAACTCTGTAATCATTTCTAGGTAGTAGCTAGCTTGCAAGTTGATTGTCTATGTTTGTGAATGTTGGTTCCAAGTCTTGCTTGTAATGGGACCTTTTATCAAACTCTGTAATGTTGGTTCCAAGTCTTGCTTTTCTAACCAATTTGATAAGAATGTCTTTTTCTTTTTTATTACTTCAGTAAACATGAGCTGATTCATGTATGATTATTAATAGTGTGACCTTTTTATAATAGTGTGATTCCCTACTTCTTGGTTATAGACTAGGACCTCCAAAAACTATGCTTGATCCAATCTACTAAGGGGAGAGGATAATGATCTGCTCTTCAACTAAACTTAGCATAGAAAGTAATTTTTTTTACTCTCCTTTTTTTTGTTGCTGGGAAAAGATATGAAACAAATTTAATTGTGGGGAAATCATGTCTTCTTCTACAGTTCACTGACAAGCGTTTCTAGCCTGTTCATGACTTGGCAATTGGTGTTGAATTTGGGGCTAGAATGATTACTATTGACAACAAGCCTATGAAATTGCAGATATGAGATACGGTTAGTGCAATTTAGAAAAAAAAAATCTATATTGAACCGGTACTAACAATGAAGCTTGAGATTAATGCTTTTGAGTCCGAGAATGCTACCTTAAAGGATACAATGATATTTGAAATTTTTTATGAAGTAGAGTTTGGTGGGATAGCCAAATTTCCCTTCTTGGTCATTTGTATATGCCTCATTGATTTTGTATCATTAGGATGCTGTGTCTTTTAAGTGGGCCATGAGGAGAAGGATGATGGTTAATATGATTATTGCATTTATGAGCTACAGGATTATGGATTGAGTCCTATCTATTTGAGGAAACTTAAAATTTGGGTCTAATATAACACCTCTTTGAATGAAATGAATCTCTATAAGTGATGAAATGCATGTTTGGAGAGGAATACTAAGTTTGGATTTGCATATTAGGCTCTGGGCTATCATTTAGTATCACATCAACAAGTATATGCCGTACCCTATCTATTTGGAGTAGTTATAATATGATACTAGTGTCAATATTGTAAAAAATAATATAAATTATCAAACACAACCAATTGTTGATAAAAAAAATGTTATTTTTTTGTTTCTTGATCATGGTGTTCGCAAGTTCGATGCTAATAAATTCACTTTTTTGCAATAACTTCAATTTGCAGATTTTTGCATGAACTAGTATTATTGTATTGCTGGTTATTCAGCTGAGTAATACATCTATTTTAACCATATTTGAAATGATGACATGTGAAGTCCTAGTTTCAGTTAGCACAACTGTTTAGAACTTAATTGTATAGTTTGACATTTCTATATCTATTTAAATGGAAGTGGGCACTTTTATCAGATAACTTTTGCTTGCAAGGAGAGTAA
>JBBUKS010000041.1:624524-636625 GCA_038050645.1 Hedychium gardnerianum
TATCTCTGTCGTCCTCTTTCTTTTTCCCTTCTGCATGCTCACGACCAGGCAAGCTTGGTCGGCCGTCAGCTCGTGGCCGATAGCTCACTGTCGGGAGCTCGCGGCCACCAGCTTGGCGCGTCGTGAGCTCTCGCCTGGCAGGTTGGCCGTTCATGAGCTCGCGGTCGACAACTTTGTTGGTTGTGAGCTTGTGGCCGCTAGCTTGGTTGGCTGCCAGCTCTTACTCGGCAGCTTGGCTGGTTGGGAGCTCACGGTCGACAGCTTTGTCGGTCGTGAGCTCGCGCTGCAAGCTCGGCCGCTAGCTCGGCCGGCCGCAAGCTCGGCCTAAGCTTAAGCTACTCCTCTCCATCTGCTCATCTCCGAAGATTGTATGTTGAGATTGTTTGTGATTGATTTTAGCTAATTTTTTTTATGTTTTATAGTATATTGCATTTTCTGCTCCCACCCGATTGCTCATCTTTAAGTATAATTTATTAAACAATACATATATGTTATTTTACATGGTTGAATTTATATATTGTTGTAGTATAGGTTAATTAGTATTTTGATCTATAACATGATATAGTAATTTTGTTATATTAATGTTGGTGCATTTACACTATGTTAATGTTCGAGCTCATTGTCTTTGGTTGGAACTTGGAAGATAGTACATGACTATTACAAATAAGACTTATACAAAGACTCTATAGTGAGTACAATTTTGGTATATTAAATTATATCTAAACTATATTAGCAACCAATGTTATATCTTAAAGAATGCCTAGCATATCAATAAACGTAATATTTCATCCATCTCTCTCACTCAAAGCTAAATTCGGTTTGAATGATTTAGGGAAGCTTAATTTAAATTATTGATGCTTAGTTTTGTCTTTGTTTTGATAATGTTTGAAATTTTATTTTTATTAGGATACAATGTACATGAACAAAGCTTGGATGTACAATAGATTAGATAATAGATTTATCCGAGATGAATATTTTGCTGGAGTTGAAGAGTTTGTGAATTTTGCTAAGTGTTATCCAGAATGTACGAATGATTTAAAGTTACGTTTTCTATGTAATCATTCCAAATGTAGAAATAGAGCTTTTCATGATGATGATACAGTGAAAGTACATATTTATAGAAATGACTTTGTACTAGATTACTACAACTGGTACTATCACGGAGAGCCTTATTTTTCTCATTCAACTAGTGCTTGGGTTGCTTCTTCAACTGACACAACTGTTTTAGGGGAATCATCATCTAATGAGAATGTAATACAATCAGTGGTTTACGACGCGATGAATGCAGTTGATCATTCCAATGTAGATGAAATACTAACACATGAAGTTCAATAACTATATGACATGCTAAAGGCTAGTGAAAGAAAAGTGTGGGAAGACATTCCATCTAGTCATTCTCAACTATCAGCTACTGCAAGGTTATTGAATATCAAGATAGAACATCATTTCTTAGAACGATGTTACGATAACATTTATCAATTGATGTCAGAGTTGCTCCCTGCTGATAACACAATGACTGATAGCTTCTATAGTATAAAGAAATTGATGAGGGGTTTAGGTTTGCCTATAGAGAAGATTGATGGTTGTGTACACAACTGCATAATATTTTAAAATAAAGATAGTAAACTAAATGAATGCAGAATCTGTAGTCACCCTCATTACAAGCATCGTAGTCGCATACCAGGGCAGAAGAAGAAGAAAAATATTGCATAGAAAGTTATGTATTACTTCCCGTTAACTATTAGACTTCAACGCTTATATGCATCTGCCGCAATAGCTTGCCACATGAGGTGACATAAAGAGCATGGAAACATCTTGATACTATATTTTCCTCATTTGCAATGGAACTACATAATGTGAGATTGAGACTTTCCGCAGATGGATTTTTCAGTCATTTGGTCAATCGGGACAACAATATTCATCTTGGCTAGTTATATTAACACCATACAACTTACCTCCATGGATGTGTATGAAAGCGGAATTCATGTTTCTTACTATGCTTATTCCTAGTCCAACTAATCCCAAAGAGAAAATAGATATTTTCTTGCAACCTCTGATTGTCGAGCAGAATGAATTATGGAATGTAGGGTCGGAGACTTATGATGTTGCAAGTAAAATCAATTTTACCTTACATGTTGCCTTATTATGGACTATTAGTAATTTTTCAACATACTCAATGTTGTCGGGATGAACCACGGTTGGTAAGTTGGCATGCCGACATTGCATGATAGAGTCTGATGCATTTTCATTGACTTATAACGAGAAAGTATCTTGGTTTGATAATCACCGCAAGTTTTTACCAGTTGAAAACCCTTTCAGACGAAATAAGAAAATTTTCATAAAGAATGTAGTAGTCAGAAAACATCGACCAATAATAATGTTTGGTGAATAAATCATTGACTAAATAGATAACTATGGATTCCTACCGGTATCTCAGCATGATTCTGATGAGATAAACAAATACATTGTTAGGATGTGCAAGTATGACTGGAAGAAAAGAAATATTTTCTGCGAATTGTCATATTGGAAGTATTTACTCATTCGACATAATATATATATATATATGATGTATGTTGAGAAAAATTTCTTTGATAATCTCTTCAACACTGCGATGAATGTGCTTGGAAGAACTAAAAATATTACAAAATCACGTTAGTAATTAAAAGAACTAATTAGTAAACCAGAGTTGTATCAAAATGAAACAACCAATAAATTTTTAAAGGTTTGTTATATATTGGACAAAGATGGTAAGCAAATTTTTTGTAGTTGGTTGAAAGAAATCAAATTCTCAGCTGGGTATACTCCAATATGGCCCGATGCATGGATATGAACAAGTTAAAGATGTTTGGAATGAATAGTCATGACTGCCACGTGTTCATGCAAAGACTTATTCTAGTAGCTTTCCATGACCTATTTCCTAATAATGTTTGACAAACACTTACATAATTGAGTCTATTTTTCAAAGATTTGATAGTGAGGTGTATTATAACAACTGATATACTTTGGCTAGAAATAGATATTCCTCTGATACTATGTAAGCTTGAGCGAATTTTTTCACCTAATTTTTTTGATTCAATGGAACATCCACCAATTCATTTACCTTACGAGACACAACTAGCTGGTCATGTGCAATACAAATGAATGTATCCATTTGAACGGTTTTTAAGGAAATTAAAGAATAATATTCGTAACAAAGCAAGAGTTGAGTGGTCAATATATAATGCTTATTTGGTTGAAGAAGTATTTTCTTTTTATTCATATTATTTTGCAGATAATGTGAAAATTAGACATCGCAAGTGTTCTTAAAATTCTGATGATGCTCAGCCGATAGACCCATCAATGCTTTCTATATTCAAGTTTTCTGATAAGCTAAAGGGTGCATGCATTTCGAGATGATTAAATCAATACGAATATCATGATGTATGTGTAGGATCGAGTGCATGTGAGAGGGGGGGTGAATCACGTGTTTTAAATCTTTCTTTTCGATTTTTAAAAACTTGTTCAAAACTTGAGCGTGCAGTGGAAGTAAGAAAAACGTAAAAAAAAACAAGAAAAAATAACTCGATTGGTTTTACTTGGTTCGAAGTCCCGCGAACTCCTACTCTAAGCCCACGCCCCTTTGGGACATTTTCGATGGACAATCCACTAAAAATTTTCTCTGAAGCACCTTCGGATGGAGAAAACGAATACAGAATGAAAAGGAAAGTGTAACACTCCAACACTTTCCTTAAGCAAGAATAATAAGTAATTAAATGAAAATTCATTACCTAACACTTTAGCGATGAACGAGGAATAGCTCAGGTGTTGGTGAAGATTCTGCTCAGATAATGGCTTTGGGGTTAGTTCAGTGCAACAAGGTCGTAGAACAGTAGTTGGACAAATCGAAGTAGTAGTATGATCGAAGAATGATGTTTAGGAGTTGTTCCTTGGCTGTTGTTCACAATATTCTTTTATAACTCAATGGGGGCGCCTCCATCGATGCCTCCATTGAGGCTGATTTGATTCGATAAATCTGCTTTTTATCTACTCTAAGGCACCTCTATCAACGCCACATGTCAGTAGCTCGAGAAAACTCATCCTCGCTATTTTTTCATGCCGGAGGTGCCTCCATCAATTTGAGGCGCCTCTAGTGCCCCTGGATCCAAGGCACTTCCATCCAATAAAGGCGGCTCCAGCGCTTCTGGAGATAATTTCCTTGCCAACATTGTTAGTCCAAAAAATAAACCTGTAAAACAGAGTTAGATAAAAAAAAATGCATGTACAAATAATATTTGTTACTTAGATCCTGTCTATCCATGACCTAGATCTAGTCACGGTCTCAACTTAGAGTTTCAAGTTGGATATAGGTTAGACCAACACCTAACGTTCTACTAGGACTCAGCCTCACTGGATTCGCTCCTCCAGTTAGCTTACCTCACTTACCCTTTGCTGACTTCCTTTCTTGACTTCTCCTGACCCACCAGGGCTTCCTTCCATAATCCCACATCTAGACTTAATCCAGTCGTCTGGTCTTCTCTGACCCGACTGGACTTCCTGCTAGCTGTCTGGTCCTCTCTGACCCAGCTAGATTTTCCGTCAATTGTTTGATCCTCCCTGACTCGACTGGACTTCAGCTTGGTGTCTGGTCCTCTAGATCTGTCATGTTTAGTTAGTCTGCACACTTAGCTCAAGAGATTAGATAACCTTGAGTTAGATTATTAATGCAAACTGCACCAACAGCAAGAACATACATACTCCTAATCTGTGACAAGGTCAAACTCTACATAAGGTGAGTTGACTGATATAATTGAACAATTATGTTTGATTAGTAATACAATTGTATTAAAAAGAGCTTCCATGACAGCTTGTATGAACAACAACTACAAATCCAAAATCCATCAATCGGTGCAAGTGAGATAGAGGAAAAGTTAGAGATGAAATTTGCATTATGATTTCAAATCTATATAAGTTAGAGAATAAATTGATTTACATACATCCGTCTATGAATTGAGTCTAATTTATTTCATAACTATTTTTATAGGTGAGAGATCGTAGAATATCAATTGTGCAAGATGAAAGGATAATCAATATTGCATCTAGGGGATAAAAGTGTATTCTGGTTACTATGTTAATGGCTTCAAATTCCACGTGATACAGCGGGATTCACGCATACTAACCTTTAATTCTGGTGTTTGTGTAAAAGGATCTATCAACAATAATAATGCTCAGCTTGATTATTACGGAAGACTTGAAGAAATCATAGAGGTTGAATATCCTGCTTTATTCATAAAAAGGTGTGTGTTATTCAAATGTTCTTAGCATGATCTGACTCCAAGAATAGGTACCAAAATACATTCAAACTATAATTTAGTTGAGGTGAATGCAAACAAAAGGTTCAAAAAGTTTGAACATTTCATTTTTGTGGTATAAGCGGGTTAGGTTTTCTATCTTGAATATCCAACGAAGAGAAGAAGAGCTAGTGAATGATTAGCAGTTTATCAAACGAAGCCTCGCTCACCATAGAAATACCAAACTCCATCATGACCCGAAACTATGATGCATTCCAAAATGAAGAAGTGGAGATACATTCAGTAGATTCTTAAATTCAATCAACATCTCAATTACTTATAGATGTGAATGTACTTTACGAGGAGATAGATGATGGAGAGATGTCCAGTAGTGAGGAGCTTGTTGAACTTACAGAGTCTAGCGAAGATGACCTATAAAATGTTGATGTTAATGATTTAGATTGTAATGATGATTAAATATTATCATTAATGTTATCAATTCATAACTTGTAATTGTTTATTTTTTTACATGTTGAACTCACTTGTTATTCCATGTTAGGCATTATTGTTATAATTTAATTATTATTTTGAATATGTATGTGTTATAATATTATTGTGTAGATATATTCATGGTAGATCAGGCAGCAACACCCGGTGGCCCGACTGTGTTGCGCATTATTGGCGGTTGGTAAGTATTTAGTGTTATTAATAATTTCTAAATCAGCTATTGCTTTATTTGTAAAATATTTCTCATATATTAATTTTTTCTATGCAATTTTACTCCACATGGTTATCGGGTTGTGGCTTACATATCGATGAAATTCAAAGAAAGATTATGCTATGCTATTACTATATGGAGACATGTAAACCAGGATATGAAATTTTTTTATTATGATGAATTTGATAAATAATTTGAATATGGTTAGTACTAGATAATATAATATTCTTTTTATACTAATTTGTGAAGTTATTATTATAGAAACTATATACTTGGGAGTCAGTCCACAAGATAGAATTTAAAGAAACTTAGAACAATGCTTGTACCAAACTCTACAAGGGCATGCTATACACGTGTAGAAGAAAGGGCACAAGGTCATCCTTTGTTCTAGAGGAAATTTGGACTGCATGGCAAACCATCTAGGCTGTAGAAAGATGGCAATCCAATTTAACGATAGCTCGAGCCACAGAAACATTGAGCTGGCTAGCCTTAGTATCGGATCCACAAAACATACAGCTTGATCTCGATCAATTGTAGAGCATGTCATAGATTTGGTTAGTTTACAATTACTGAAGTTATATAAGAATTTTAGTATTATCAATTATTTTATTTTAATTTAATTACATTGTTTAATATTCAGGCAGATGACCTCCTACTTATTGGGAGGCATTTAACAAGACTCATAAAAAAAAGGATGACACATTTGTGGATCCTGACTCTAGGGCATTAGACATAAGAATTTAAATTACAATATCTTTAACCTTTAATAATGAATAGTATTTCTGATTATATATCTGCTAACCTAATTTTTTGTTTTAATTTGAATAAGCTGATATGACTGCTAAAGTTGCAGAGATATCTCACCCTTCTATAGAGGGAGATGAGATGCAAACACTATCCACCAACCAGTTAAATGAGATTTATTATGATGTGGTCGGTGGAAGAAAAAAGACTTCCTCCCTCTATGGTCTTAGGTCCCAAGCGAGAGTCGTAGATGATTGTGTGATGGCTCTTAGGGCCAGGGGTCGTTGTAGCAGATCATCTACTAGAGTAAAAGCCTTAGAGCAAGAAAACCAAGATTTGAAGAATCGACTCTCGACATTAGAGCATGAATTTGAAGAGTCCTGGCAAGCCCAAATTCGATATGAGCAAATTGGACGGGAAATGAGAGACCCCGACGATACTAATCAGTAGCTGACTGAGAGGTGTGTTCACCATATGTTTTTCTATTTTTGTTTATCACTAATGAAACATGCAAAATAGATTTATTAATTTTCATTTAAAACATCTCTAATTATATTACATCTTTTCAGATATCCAAACTAATATTCAGGTATTTTTTTTGTGTGATATTTGTAAAACTATTGTCTAACTAATATTTTTAATTTATATTAATAAGATCTTGTGACAATAATTATAAGCTGCAACACTTTTTTAGCAACATCAAAACTGGAAGCTAGTTGAGGACATCAATTCGGTAAAAGCCACATTCTCAATCATTCTTGCTGTGCTCCGATTAGGGAAGACTACTTTAGGCAGCATCAACATTTTGTTATTATAGACTTCACGTTGTTTAGTTTAAATTTAATTTATTTGGCATAAATCTGATGATGTATGTTTAGTTTTTTTTTATTAATAACTTATCATATTATATTTTCTGCAGGATTAGATACAACTAGCGAGATATGGAGAGCCATGAATGTTTATGCTAGGAGATTTTTGGAGAGCTATGGATACTAGTAGGTAGATGTCTTGTATTGGATGTATTTATTAGACTTGTACTTGTTTGATTGGATACTAGTAGAATATTTTGTATGATATTGTGTTGAATTAGATTTATATTTATTGCATTGGATTTGTGTTGTATTGTGTTAAATTTATATTGGTTGGATTGAATTTGTGTGATATTATGTTAGATTTATATTGGTTGGATTGATATTGCGTTGGATTGTATTTGTTGGATTTTATATGGATACCAATATTTGTGTGATATTGGTTGGATATTTATTGGTTGTATTATGAAAATCATTGTTTGTGATGGTATATTGATCGATATTGTATATGTAAACAGGAAAAATGAAAAAATGGGATGATTTTATGGAATTTTTAGGTAACTTAGTGACGAAAATTAAATTTCCGTCGTCCGTCGTTACTTGGCGACAGATATTTAAATATCCATCGCTATTGATCGTAAAAAATGGCTAGAGTTTTTGTCAATTTTCATGATAATTAGCGATGAATATTTAAATATTCATTGCTAAATCTAAGGTTATTCTAGGTTTAGGGGTTAGGATTTTAGCGACGAAAATTAAATACTCGTCGCTAAGTAGCGATGGAATTTACCCCTAAACCCGCAATAATCCTGGATTTAGCAACGGAAATTTAATTTCCGTCGCTACTTAGTGACGGATATTTAAAATATCCGTCGGTAAACCTAAACCCAGAATAATCTTGGACTTAGCGACAAAATTTAAACATTTGTCGCTATGTAGCGACGAAATGTTTAATATTCGTCGCTAGTGTTTAGTGACGGAAACTAAACGTCTATCGCTAATTAGCGACGAAAGTTTAAATTTCATCACTAAACGAGATTAGCGACCCATTTTTGAGCGATAACGTATATCTGTCGCTAATCGGTTGTTATGCCCAATTAACAACCGATTAGTGACGGACAATTTCGTCGCTAATCGGGTTTTTTTTGTAATGTAAAATGTCTTACAAACCATAAAAATAGAAAAGGAAAAGGAAAAGGAAAAGGAAATAGAAGGAAAGGAAATAAAAAATATGACCTCAATAAATCGCAGGACGCAACGGAGGAACCTTAGAACCGGAGCAACGTAGGAGAAGAGTTAGAGTAGATAATGGAAAAGGGCGACAGTGATTGGGGCATTTAGTGATCCAAGGATGTGCAGGACTTTGTGTCTTTCTCGATTCAAAGACTTGGAGACGTCAGACAAGATCGATGTGGTGCGCAAATGTGATGACGTGTTGAGTTGTGCTCCGCTCTATCTTGGCCGAAGGTGAGGACTGAGGAATGAGGAGCCGTCGGTCCATCGCGCAGAGTCATAGAAGTGGATGGGAAGTGGGAACATGATGACGGGATCACAAGAATCGCGATAGAGTTTTACTTTTTACTTTTACGAGAGAGAGGAAGGGCTTCGAAATTGAGTTCGTCGAGTTCGATGCTTGGTTTAACTTCGGAACCATCTCAATTCTCCACCATTGGATTTATTTTAATTTTTCTATTTGAATTTTTCTCTCAACCCGCGGACCAGCCCGAGCCCACCATGAGCTAGTCCGCTTGGGCCTGTGACCTGCATGGGTTGGCCCGCCTGGACCCGCCTTAAAATGGGTTGAAAAAATTTCAACCAAATCCGTTTAAATTGTTTGGCAGGGCGGGCCTAATCCAAATTGATAGCTCTACCTCCTGTTCTTTGGACTTTGAGCCTGAAGCTTCTTCGTCTCTGGGTCTTCATCTACCCTTGCATTTTATCTCGCAATCTGCTCGGGTTTCCACCTTTTGCCAAGAATTTGATTCTTGTCTTTCTTGGACTTTCCTTGCCTTGCATCTGGTCTTCAGACCTTTTTGGACTTTCCTTACTTTGTATCCGGTCTTCTGACTTGCACGAACTTCTTCTTACTAAGAATTCGACCCTCGGTCTTCTTAGACTTTTCTTATCTTGCATACTCGTAACTCAAGTGAGATCCAACGTATTAACCTAAACTTAAATAATTTTCAATTATTGATACTTCTCATTTGGGATATGATTGCACCAACAAGATTAAGTCTCACCCGAAGAGGTAAATATTAAGGTTGTCACCTAACTTGTTGTCATTTTCGGTTTCTAAATAATTATTTTTATTTTGATAGATTATGCTCATTAATAAATTTCTTATTAAATTTATAAATAAAAAAAAGAGTTCCATAAATAAACTTATAATATCAAACTTATTAATCCCTTAAATAAATCTAAAAATATAAAAATTTAAACAATTAACTAAGTTTAAGATTAAGCTTAAATCAAACTCAAGTTTATTAAAGAAAAAAAAAACCAATTTAACTTAATTACTTTGTTAAATAAGCTTAATAATATAAAGCTTAAGCAATTCTTAGGGAGATGAATTTACTGTTGACTTCACATTGTCTAGAGGGGGACTTTCACATAGTCAAAACACTAGTGTTTTTTTGTCAAATTATGCCTGCTCCTTCAAAGTGATTCAATGATGAAAGAAAGAACAGTAAAGTGTGTATGTTATGATATATAGTACATATCTCATGTGTATCATGTGTTATATTTTTTTTTCATTTTCTTTAACCTTTATATTATTAGGATTGTAAACAAATCGAGCCGAGTTAAGATTTATTATTAGGACTAAAAGAGAGCTAGAGAAGGGTGATTAGCTCTAATCGCTTCTTGATAATGATTTACAATGGAAACTTCAAGCAATCGCTAACATCTTCGTTTTACTTGGTATCCACCTCCTTGAGGTGACTTATCCAAGGGTCCACTCTCTTCATTCATAGATACACTATGAAAACCTCCTTCTTGGAGGCGGAGAAGCTTCATACAAACTCAACAAGAGTTTACAATAAATACAAGCAATAAACGAAAGCAAATACAATGAAAATTTTTATAATGAAGAACATTTGTTTGTGATGCTTGCTTGTTGCTTTGGAATGCCTCTTGTAGGTTGAAAATGCACTTGTACTTCACCTCTAACCTTCCAAGAACTGGTGTTGAGAGCTTGTAGAAAAACTCAAAAGAGTTGCTGCTTCAATCCACGCGAAAATATTTTATCCTACTGATTTAGGGTTTCTTAATCGATTGACCTTACTCACAAATCGATTACCATATCAGATCTGTCCGTTCAACGACTCTTTTTTGAATACCTAATCGATTGGTGAACCAAGGACAATCGATTACTAGCTTCTTAATCGATCACCCAATCGATTCAGAAGCTTTGTGATCGATTAAGAAGCTTTCTGTTCTCGCGACAAACTAGCCCTAATCAATCACCCAATCGATTGGTAGAGCTGTAATCGATTGACCAATCGATTATAGTCTCTTCTGTTCTCTCGCGACAAATACCTCCTAATCGATTGCTCCAACGGATTGGTTCTTCTTTAATCGATCACCTGATCGATTCGGGCAGCTTCTGTTCTCATGACAAATAGCTCTCAATCGATTTCTCCAATCGATTGGTTCTGCCTCAATCGATCACCTGATCGATTCATATAGCTTCTGTTCTCACGACAAACAACAACCTCCCAATCGATTTGCAGCATGCTCCAATCGATTGGTGAGCCCTTAATCAATTGACCAATCGATTACGGTTCCTTCTATTCTGTTGAGAACAACTTCAATTGAATGACTCACCTAGCCAATCAATTTACACTCTGCCCAATCGATTTTCCAATCGATTTGCATGCTGCTCAATCGATTGACACAACCACCTAACTCGTGCCAAGTGTTTAGCTCTCAGCTGACCCGACTTGGACTTAACCTAGTTTCTAACTAGGTTTGCCTAGTCCCACTAGGATTTCATTTGTGCCAAGTGTTTAGCCCCCAGCTAACCCACCTTGGACTTAATCTAGTTCCCAATTAGGTTTTCCTAGTCCCACTAGGACTTCACTTGTGCCAAGTGTTTAGCTCCCAACTAACTCACCTAAGACTTAACCTAGTTCCTAACTAGGTTTGCTAGTCTCACTAGGACTTTACTTGTGCCAAGTGTTTTAGCTCCCAACTAACTCACCTTGGACTTAACCTAATTCTCAACTATGTTTGCCTAGTCCCACTAGGACTTCAGTCGTGCCAAGTGTTTAGCTCCTAGCTAACTCACATTGGACTTAACCTAGTTCCCAACTAGGTTTGCCTAGTCCCACTAAGACTTTACCTTGTGCCAAGTATTTAACTCCCAGCTAACCCACCTTGGACTTCATTTAGTTCTCAACTAGGTTTGCCTGGTTCCCTACCAGAAGTTTCCTTTGCCTAGTCCCACTAGGACTTAACCATTTTCAAATCTCTGGTCAACCCTTAACCTACTTGACTTCACTTAACATATTGATCAAACATCTAAACCCAAGCTCGAGTCATCCCTAGCTTGGTCAACCTGGT
>JBBUKS010000041.1:663344-676541 GCA_038050645.1 Hedychium gardnerianum
AAACTTCTTATTAACGTTAAAAATATTGATAATTAAAACTTAAACTTACTAATTACACAAAAAATCACCTTCATTTTTAAAATGACACATTAATTAAGAGTTTCATAACTCTAAAATTGCTTGCTAGTCAAGAGAGTTAATTTTTTTTTTATCTACTAGTGATTTTCATCTTAAAATTTATATAAATTGACAGGAGGGACACATGCTGATTTTAAGAAAGGAACTAAGGTCGTAAATGAATTGAATATTCGTAAATAAATTTAATGTTTGATATGGTAAAAATTTATTTATATTCGTTTAATATACACCAAATCAATTAAATAAATAAGTTTGAACAACTTGTTAAATTAAATAAATAAGTTTAAACACACATGTGTTAAGTTCGTTAACGTTCATGAACAACGTTCGTGAATAATATTCATGAACAATATTCGTGAACGTGAACAACATTCGTGAGCAATATTTATAAATCATATTCATTAATAAATTTTTTATAAATAAATAAGTTTGTATTATCAAGCTCAATAACAAGTCAAACAAATTTAAAATATAAAAATTTTAGAAATCAAATAAGCTTGAATTGAGAGCTCAATAATATCTAAATAAATCAAGCTCAAGCCAAGCTTGAATATAACTCAAACTCATAAAAAAAAAATCAAGTCAAACTTGAACAATTATTTTAAAAGCTTAGTTCATTTTAGATTTAGCTTTGCTTAACTTGATTATTTTATCAAATCAACCTGAACATTATAAAATTTGGCTTGACTTAACTTATTTACAGCTCTAAAAAAAACTACAACAATTGACAAAATTGCTAGTCAAAAGATGCATTCAACTTTCAAATTTTTTAAAAAGAGCATTTATTTTCCATTTTACTCTTCCCACCAATTATTGTGATATTGTATTACAAAAATCAATGTTGAATTTCAAAGAACACTATCATTTTGATACCATATAAATCTTAAAATTAGCATTATTATGGTATTGTATTTTGAAAATTAACATCATTCTATTTTTGAAGATAAAAAAAGTCAGAAGAGTGTGGTTCTGTTTTTAAAAAATTAACATGATAGTGAGTTTGGATTTTAAAAATAAATACCTCGTATGCTTTGAAAAAAATTGAATTTGATCCATTGTTGGCGGGAGGGAATAATGAAAAATAAATGTGTCTTTTACCAAATTTAAAAGTTAGATGTGTCTTTTAAAAATTTCATAATTTTAAATATACAGGTTGATCAATTATCAAAAGAATTAAGTTGAATAATAATTATCGGAAAGTATTGAACGATAATAAATTAGTATTTATATTGAAAAATATATATGTTGTTTAACAATATTATAAGGGAAGTTAGGATAAAATTTGACCAATTAGATATATCTTTAATTTTGTCATTTTCATACTCATAAGTATTGTAGGGATCATTGTCGTTTTCATATCCATGAATTTGCGAAGATGAGGCTTCTATTCTTCGCCTCATTATCTTCGATTGAACATTTGATGCAATAAAAAAAAATAAAAAGAATAAAATTAAAACTCAATTTCTCTAGTAATAGGAGAAATAAAGTACATTAATTTCTTAATAATTGGAGAGGATCACCATGACTATAATAAAGATATTATGCTCCCTAAATATCAAGATTCAGGTTGTGTTATTATGAATTCTCACCAATTAAAAATGTTTGAATTTTTTTTGGTGGGAAAACTCATTGTGCAATTTAAAAGTTAAATTGGTGTAATAGCATCATCCTTCGTCCAATTTATGCCATTCCTTTTCCTCTAAAAAGGAAACAAACGAAAGAAAATTTTCACTCTGACATCTCAACAAGAATGACATTCCAATTGTCTTCACGGAATATATATAAACTTCAAAATAAACTAAGCAACTACAACAATAACTAAAGAAAGAGATGAAGAATGTGGAAGAATAAGCAATATCTTATAGTTATGCCTATGAGTAGGGAAGTGGAAATCAATTGTAGGCTTTTGCCAAAGTCCTATAACAATTAACAAATCCCAAGGCCACCAATGATTTAGCTCACTCAACTGCAGCTACTTAGCTACCTACCTTCTGCTTCATGATCTCCCTTAAAGACGAATCAACGACATCAGGCATGGCGAATTCTATTTTCTCTGCTCTAGGAAACCATCATTGATGCATTGCCAAAGCAGTAGTACTCCTCCCACACCAACCAATCCTTGCCCCCATAATATAATCTAAAGTGGAACTATGTTATCACTTTCCAACTGTAGAATTCTCCATCATATGGACAGCTCTGGCCAAAAGCATCAATTAGGGATGAAGAGTTTGATAGAGAATAGAAGGCACAAGGAGCAGCAGCAGCTTGGCAAGAGGAGGAGACATGGCTGCGCCGGGTGCTTTTGCTGCAGCTCCAGGCTCAGCGTCTCCTCCTGTGAAAGCAGCACCAAGAGCTCTGAGGACTCTAACCAGCTTGACGCACTGTCTAGCCTTGCACATGGCATGGTGCAGGCGCGGCTGGAGCAGATGGTCGGCCAGCACAGGGATCTAGGTGTTCACCGCCGGCGAAGAATGAACTCTGTGGCAGGTGAAACAAGCAGCAGTAGGTGCACTCTGTTGATTGCCATGGACAGGAGGTCTTATGACCCCAAAGGGGACTTCAAGATGTCAATTCTGGAGGTTATCACGTCCAGAAGGATAGAGGAGCCAAACGAACTCCGGAGCCTCTTGAATTGCTACTTGTCGATGAACTCCTCAGACCAGAGGCCTGTGATCCTTGAAGCCTTCTATGAAGTGTGCTCCAGTCTTTTCCATTGTAGAGACCAGTAGAAGCTAGAACAGAGGCTTGTGATCCTTGAAGCCTTCTATGAAGTGTGCTCCAGTCAGTAGAAGCTAGAACAGGAGTGTAGAGAAAGATGTAATCATCTGTGAAATAAATCCTGTCCAAGTAACTGTAATGAATGCTATGTTTAAGGTTGTCGATACTCTTACCATTCACTATTTAGCAGCATTATTGTTCACACAGGAATTACAAAGCTTCAGCTAGAAAAATATACTAAATAGATACCTGAAGCAATAGAAAAATATTGAAGATCCAAAGATTCTGCACAATGTAGCTTGCATCTTCCTTCATAACACCTGGAGCATAATTTAATGTAGATCTGCCAATAAATAATGTAATAAGAAAATAAATAGCTCCAAACCACAAAAAGTTAAAAACAATACCAAGAAATAATGAAGCCAACTTCATTCTTCCAACAAAGAACTACAAGAACAATGTAACTTGTAGCAGCTTCAAATACTTCAGCTATCTGTAAACTGTGTAAATATCATATACTCGTAGCTTGAATCTTAAGATAACAAACATGTAGCACCAAGACACAATGAAAAAATATTCAAGATCACAAAGAAAATAGTATGCATGAAAATTTCACCAATTTTTGAAGCCACATATGTTTCAACAAGCAAAAAAGAGAACAAATTGGGAAGACTACTAAATATCATAGCATAAAGTGCACTAGTGTGAACCAAGGTACATGTGGGAGCCAATCTTAAACAACAAAGGTAATAAAACACAAATTGATTTTGATAGAGCAAAATGGAGCTTGAAATGCAAGAAGAAGAGCTCCGTACATAAAGGAAAGAAAATGCACCAAAACTATGTTTTAGTATCACAACCAAAACTACAAGAAACAAGAAGTCCACATCCACAGCAGGCACAACAATTATACTTTAAAAAGAAATGTCCAGACCATCACTAGTGTATTAAGGCCTCTAAGAGATATTCACATTCATCTTTGAACAAAAACAAAGTTTCAAAGAACTTGATACCAGCAGCATCCTCATATGCCATTAGATAACAGGAAAAAGAGATAGAGAGCAAGGGTCCTTAGCTATTCTAAGGTCTTGAATTACAAATATGAGACAATTGCATTTGTAAAACTGGTGCCCGTGCTCCTCCCATGTTCACCTCCACTATTCCACCTGGAATGGAGTTGTATTGCTGCCTGCATCCAGGACAACGACCATCTACCTCGAGAATTCTCTTGTGACAGAATAGGCAAAGGCGAAAGCCACATGAACATGGAAGAAAGTTTGAATCTGTCAGATCTAGATCCTCACAGCAGATAGGACAGGGAATTGGCAGGGGAAGGATGCCTTTTTGTTGGGAAACCCGATGGTCCCGGCCTGCATTCGCTGAAAAAATCCACTGTTTTGAGATAGTAGGAAGACTTGGAGGACGAGATGTGTCGTCTGGCCTCCATGCTCTTTTGGTGTTATGGATGGGCTCCAGCTTTGTGGTGCTCCCTCCTAAAGGGGCCTCAACTGGGGTACCAAGTGTGGCAACTGCCTCAAAGGGAGAAATTTCTCGAGCAGAACGATGAGTATGGTTGACAGAACCAACATCCTTAGTCAAGGCGTCGGCAACTGCCTCCCAATCGTCAAAGACTCCCTTTTCTTCTTCTCTATTTTCTATGAACTCTTCCTCTTCACCATCGCTGGTGCTACTCGAGGTGAAATCCATGCTGCTACTTCTGCTGCTTCTACTAACGCCAGAAGAGGTATTCCTTCTATGATGATCACCTACAGTAGGCTTACGGAATGAGGAATCCATATCCCTGCATTCATGCAGGGAGGTAATGCCATCTCGGCGTTTTTCTCTCACCGTCCCTTTGGAAGTCAGGGGAGGAACTTGCAAATGAAGAGCGGTAGTCAAATTGAAATCGTCATCCTTATCCTTACCTGATCCAGCATAGGAAAGGAAAAAAAAAGGACATTTTTCAGGGAAAAAAAAAAGATGGAAGATTCAATGTTAAAGATCGTTCATATCTCGATACCAGGACACATAAAAGAGGGGAAATCGGATCGAACCATGAGAGAGCCATTGCTCACGTCGCGCATCGAGTTTGCATTGCTTCAGCTTCGCAGATCGATTTGCCTAATTGAAGAAAGAACACCAAGATTTCGATCACTCACAATACGGATCATTTCATTGGCATAACTAAAAAAAACACAACTTTAAAGTACCCGTTTCTTCCTGCCGGAAACCATCGAGGGAAGCGAAGCAACGTTAGCCATCGCGTCGTAACCCATCGATCGGTTCACCTCCGGACTCCTCCTTTCCTTTTTAATTCGAAAACCCTAAAAACGGGCGAGCGCGAGTAACGGAAGCGGTTCCGTTTTCTTCCTGAGAATATGAATGTCTTATATAGATCTTCTGCCCTAAAATAAATGGACGAGATTAATGTTAAAAAAAAAAAAAACTGCCCCTTAAGGGATCTAAATTTACCGACTAATGCAGAGCGAAATGCAATTTTCTAAACTAATTCCGGAAAGGTAGTTTAAATTGGTAACATGTTGTGGACCACTTCTTCCGTCATGTGGATGCGATGTTAGATTATTTATTAATAATTTATTAAGTCTCATGTAATTTATAAATTTAACTTTAATATAAAAAATATAATTGTTTGATTAAAAATATAAGATAATGAGTAACTTCCAAACATAAAATAACTTCCTCTTCAAATTATATATATAGAGAGTTTTGTTAGTCTGTACATTCTATCGTATATAATCATGAATATCTATTAAGGTGATATAATCTTGATCATTGATCATATCACATATATTTTGATCACACCAAATAAGTGTTTATGATTGTATAGGATAAGATGTACCGACTAACAGAAATATATATATATATATAATAAACTTTAAAAATATTTTATGATCACACCAAATATTTGTCTTATATTATAAATCTGAGTATGTTTGTTTCATCTTAATTATAAACATTTATATATCATAAAAATCATTATATCCAAAAAAAATAAAATCAGCATAATTCGATGTTTGATAATGGTATCAGAATCAAATTATGAATATTATGATTTTTCATGAATTGAAATCCTAGTTATAAAAATTAAGAAATAGTAAAATTTTGTTGTTTAAAAAATTTCATATCAATCTCGGTTTTCTAACATTTGCTTTATTAACATGAATTTGATTAAATTTTATATCAGTTATGATTTCTAATTGTTAACGTAGATTTGATTAATTCACAGTATTATTGTTGTTTAGGAATTATGAACAATCACAATTTTTTTGATTTGATTAATTCACAATATTTTAGAAAATTATAAATTAAAATTCTATTAACTTCATGAATTAATTTCCTAAATTAATTATTGTTCAGGAATTACGAGTTTTCTACATTTGACATGGATTTGATTAATCCAAGGTATTTTAGGAAATTATTACCTTTAATTTAAATGAATTACTGTTTTAATATTAAAGAGTTTTATTGAAATGTATGATTTTAATTTGAAATTATATATTATGAATTCGGGATTTGTTAATCACCAAAGTAATTAACTCTGTGAAATCTATGATTTTAATATTAAATAATTATACATGAAGCGAATCACATATTTTGGGTTAATTGAATTTCATTATTATTGGAGCGATCTCCTAAAGATGATCATTGTTTATAATTAATGATATTAAAAAATTTATTAACATACTTGATAAATGCTTATATATCAAAGATGACATACATGTTAATTTAAATATGGATGCTAGCCCATTAAAATATATTCATTTAGCATCATTGTCCTTGTAGTTATGTAATTGAATATCACCTAAAGGTGAACTTAAATACATTATTAAAATTGATTTGATTTTGATCCATTAAATCTACTTAAAATATTAATATATGAGTTTGTGTAAATATTTGCTGCTTTCAATAATATATTTATCTTGGGAAATAAAATGATTAAGTTTAATGAGCTAAATTATATTGATTGGTCTGAATAAATCCAATTTCAACTAGGTGTTATGGGCTTGATATGACATTGGTAATGAAATAGAAGCCTACAGCCCTTACGGAGACCAGTATAAAAACTGACAAGACTCTTTACGAGGCTTGAGTGCGGTCTCATAGGTTGAGTTTGAACTTAATGAAAATGACTAAAAATGTTGACAATACAAGAAAATTCATAAAATTGATTAAGGAATACTCACAATCAGAGATTACTGATAAATCTATTGTGAGAACCTTAATGAGTGAGTTAACGACTAAAAAATTTAATTGGTCTCAACTCATTCACGATCATATGATAAGTATGACAAATCTAGCAGCAAAATTAAAGTTGATAGGAATGGATGTGAGTGAGTAATTCTTAATACAGTTTATCATCAACTCATTTCTTTCAGTTCAGGTGAATTATAATACTATTAAAGAGAAATAAAAATTTTAAGAAATTAAGACCATGTTGCCTTTATTTTGTGGTTCACTTGGAAAACAAAAAACACGTCACTAAATCAGATAATCATTTATAGCCAGAGTAGGTTGTAGCATGCAACAACAGTGATCTGTCATTATGCACCTGAAAGCATGTGAACCACTCTACTTGGAGCTGGGGGAAATCACGGCCTCATGCTCATGATCATAGAAAACATGATTTGTTGTTGTCCTTGAGCTTTCATCCTTTTCCTTGGTTTTTAGCTCGTATCACAGGGGGTTTCCTCAGAGCTTCCCAAAAAGCTAGAAAGGCTCATATGTTATCATATTGGCCTAGCTCCTGATCTTGTGCATATGTACTGGGGACAGTTCCCAGTCCTTGTGTTGCTTTACTAGGTACATGCCGGGAATGGAGGTGAATGGGAACTTAAACAGGTTAGGTTGACACTGTAAGATGTGACATGATTATAGTCGAGACATTGTATACATGAAACACAAATAAGACAGACATGAGATAGGATGATAGGTATATGAGCAAGTTTTCCCTATCCCTACCAGTGTTCCTAAAATGTTGAACTTGCTTGTATACTTGCTTCCGATGCAAGCAAGGACAATTTTTTATCTAGTTAGGTTGTTCTTTCTCATCCTATTATATGGGAAATGAGAGTATTTGTGTGTTATTTCTACAGTACATCCTTTGATGATATACTATTTACTCTGAGATATTGACTCACTGAAGTGTAACATATACTAATCCTTTGATATCCTTTGATAACAACTATAAATCAAATAACGATTAAATGATTAAATCTACCATTCAAAAGTAACCAAAAAATAAAAAAATCTTGCCTTAGCTCTTTTCCTTAATCTTGGATCAACTGCAGCACTCACTTCTGAGCCCACTTCTATTTTTCCTTCCCTAATTGTACCTTTGTGAACAAAGATGTTTCCAAGTGTTTTCTGAACATCTTTGATCTCCACTATAGCTGAACGTTTACCATCTTGATTTCCTTCATAGTACAGAAAACCATTATCTCCAATCTGACCCCCTGATTCGGCATAGAAAGGAGTTCTGTCCAACATGATTTCTATATCACTACCTTCATAACCTTCAGTTACTGGTTCACCATTTAATAATAGCCCTTTGACTGTCGCATGAGAAGAAAGTATGTCATAACCCACAAATTCAGTATCAGGCACACACTTAACAAGCTCTACTTCATTTCCTGCTGTAAGTTTAACTGCAACATCAGCAGCTTGTGATTGGCGCCTTTGGTTTTCCATTTCAATATCAAAACCATTCATATCTAGACTAACACCTCGTTCTTCAGCAACTTCAATTGTTATCTCCACTGGAAATCCATGTGTCGTACAAAAGAAACACATTTTTTCCATCCAGACATGGTTTCTCACCCGTTGTGCTAGAACTTAACAAAGCATTAGAAAGAAACTGATCCAATAGCTTCTCTCCTCTCTCTAGAGTCTGCACAAACCGCAATTCTTCCCTCTTCAGCTCTTCAAGAATCTGATTTGTCTTTCCTTTAACATCTGGGTTGATTTGGTCACTAAGTCCTATCACTGTCTTGGCAAGTTCAGGCAACAAAGCACCTTCAAGGATCCCCTCACCATGGTCCTTTATGCCTAGCAGTCTACCTATACGAACAACTCTTCTAATTAGCCTGCGGACTACATAACCTCTCCCAATATTTGATGGTAGAACTCCATCTTTTATAAGATAAACAACTGCACGCATATGATCACCAATGACCTGTTAGGAAATTTAGATAAGGTATAATAATGGATTATTACTGCTAAGAAATGGCATAATTATATTAATGTAATAAACGAAAGCATACTTTGAGATTGGTCATTGTAGAATCATCTGCTTTAACATATGAAACCTTTGCCAAACTTGCTGCTTTCTGTATGATGGGGAAAATGAGATCTGTTTCATAGTTGTTTGGAACCTGTAAGAATTATGCCAAATTCAAATGTCAAACTATCACATGTTCTATTATCAATCATGTAGTGTTACCTGCTACAGAATTCATGCCATATGTTCAAGTCCCATACCCGTGTCTATATTCTTCTGCTTTAAGGGCTCAAGGGAACCATCATCCTTCTTGTTATATTGCATAAAAACCAGATTATAGAACTCCATAAATCTGCTATCATCACCCAAATCCTGGAAATAACTATATTTGATAAATATGACCTAGAATTCTAAGGAATAAGAAAGGAAAACAAAAGTAAATTAGAAAAATTCTTCACTGTCATTCAGAATTTTACATACAGCATTTGCATAACATGTCAGGATGAAAATCATAGTGAATCTCAGAACAAGGGCCACAAGAACCTGTAATGCCACTGGTACAAAAGTTATCTTCCTCACTCATCCTCTTAATCCGTTCTTTAGGTACACCAACCTAGAGGGTAAAACAATAAATAAATAATAACTGAAGTGTTTTACTGAAAAACAAATCTACTCAGACAACATCTAGTGACTATATGAGATTTGTAGAAATCAAACTCAGGACAACCTCCTACTATCATACCATATTTGATTAGATGATCCATTATGCCAAAAACTTAGGTTACTAGAAAAGAGAACATATCATTAGTATATTAGATCGGTGCTAAAAAAAGTAAAATGAAACAAACAAAACTAGGACCTATCTAAATTCTAGAAGCATACCATCACTAAAAACAAAACTAATAATTGTCATATAATTAGAATTTAGAACATTTGCAAACTTACTTCATCATGCCAGATTGAGAAAGCTTCATCATCATCCTCAAAAATACTAATCCACAATCTCTCAGGAGGCAATTTATACCTATAATAAAGGAAATAAACAATGATAACCCACCTTAAAGAAAAATTGCACAATTGTGGTCAAAACTTATTAAGTGCTACTTAAAGCAAGAATATTTATAGTAGCAATATTAGGTAAAAACACTTTTATTATGCTAGCTGTTTAAGTTATTAGGTTTATTAGATGCTAGGTGTAGTGAGTTTAGTCCACATTGGTACTTCTAGGTTTAGGATTTTATGGTGAGTGATGAATCTATATATATCCATGTAATTGGTTATATTTCTTTACGGTGGCAAAAAGTGATAACGCTCACCCCAGGCGCCCCTCACAGCCCATCCCATCCAGGTTATGTGAAGGGAAGTAAATCACGGGTGACTACTACAGTGACTAGTGCATAGGGGAGGACAAGAACCTAGGAATTGACCTCTGGTGGCAACACCCCATGCACTAGCCAACTGCCCGTCCTGAGGGGACTAGTTATATTTCTTTATGATGTAATAGAATATATTCTATTCTCAAATTGTACATGGTATTAGAAACGAATCTTTGAAGCTAAGAGCTCATTTGTCGTAGTCTTCCACGTACTATCAACTACTACTGGGAGGCATGTGAGTGGGCCCTCACCAACAGATATACAATGATGCTGGTATGCGAGGCATGCGAGTCTTTGCTTCCACCACCTATGAGTCCATTGTTTCCGCTCTTTTGGCCACCCATGAAGCCCACACCATCTCTGGTAGCTACTGCATACAACATAGTAGATCTTTTCAGAGCCGGATCCATCATCTCAGATGCAGAAATTGATGTTGGTCAATCAAATTTGCTGCTCACTCTAACATATTCTCTAGGTTTTCTCTAGATATCTTCTCATTTTTACTTTCTCTTTTGTTGTCCAATTTTCAGGCTGCCACCAATTTTCCTCGATTTATGCTTCATCCTATTCAATCAGTAAAGGTGGTTACTTGCATCATTTTTCTTACCCTCTCCAAGCTCTCTTTGGCTTAGAATCTTCTATCATCCTTTCTTGTGCATCAATTCGTTCCTGGAAACAACTATTTTCTTTTTCTTCCTCCTCCCCTCATGGTTCCTCTTCATCTTTTGGAAATCAAGCTCACCTTATTTTGCAAAACTCTCTTTCTTCACAAGCCATATTTTATATCTTCTGGAGATCAGTCACATAGCGACTGGTAGCCGCTAGGTATTAGTCTTCCTTAATTTGCTACCAGTGGTTCTGTACCTCAACCTCTTCTCTTTCAACATCCTCAACATTGCTTTCTGCTCTCTTTCTTGTAGATCTCTAGATCATCTAACCAATGAAGACCGAATAAAGAAAACACCATGTTCTCATTTTGCTACTTCTAGCAAAAGGTCAAGCTATGTTTTTGATCTCCAGTGAAGATCTGAAGAGAGAAAACATCCGACTATCATTTTGCTCCCACAGATTTAACATAAACAAGGGGACAGCTGGCCTTTGAAGGCCACCTGCAACCCTAAATGAAGGCCAGTGGTAGCTCCCCCAAAAGGCTAGCCATCAACTAAGAAAAAGGAGCTTTACCTTTATGAAATAAAAGAGTAAAAGAGGAGTAAGAGGCCATAGAGGAATAAAAACTAGTTACTGATACTGTTTGGAAAAGAGCAGAACAAAAGAATAGGAGAGAAAAAGAAAGGAAAAGAAGAAAAGAAAGAAAAAAGAGGCAGAAAGAAATGAAGAAGAAAAGAGAAGAGGACATTAACCCTTTGGATTTTGAAGAAATGATTTGGAACAATAGAAGTTATCCTTTTAGTTCTTGAGAGGGGATAAAAAATTATTTATCAATATAGTGATATCCTTTCTAACCTTGGAATTATGAGTATACCACGGTGCTTATATTGTCATCCTTCAATTAGTTTTTGTATTTACCTGTAGAACAGATTGAATAAAGTTGCAGCCTTAAGGAGGAGATAATATCATGCTTTAAATGATTTATATAAGCATGTCTTGTAGTTAAATAAATAGACAATCAGATGAAATAGTATTGAAAAAGAGGTGTAATGATTAATATTGTTGTAGTGAAACAAGTTTAAAAGCATAAATGATTGATTAATTTCTGGACCTATACCACTGAGGTTAATAAGACAATATGCATGTTATGTCATGAATATAATTCTAAAATTGTTTCCATTGTGATTAAGTCACTGTACATAATTTATTGCAACTAGTCTTTGGTTAAGCTTACAAAGTTTGAAACTTTAATTTAACCATATATGTATTATTATGTGTGTTATCTTAACTCTTATTGGTGTGTACTCATTATGCGGTTAACAATTTCTCTTTATCTTTTTAAGATAAAGGCATTCATGATTTACGTGACACTAGGCTACAAGGATTTTAAGAAAGAGTGCTACTCAGTTTTTCAAGACTTCTGTAAGAAATTGTATAATGAATAATTTTTAAAGACTTGTACAGAAATCCTATATATAATGTTTGTAGTAAGTTTGACTATGAAAGAAATTCTGTTCTGATACTTGGATGTCTGTTGTCTTGCATAGTTGTTAACTTCAGATATATGGTGTTTTGTGGCATATCATTGTTGGGGCATGACAAAATTTACGGTATCGGAGACAAGGTCTATTGGTGCTAACTTAGGATTAGAGGTAGGGTGACATAAGTAGAGAAGACTCATGCTATCTTCATTTTATCGATCATGGTCTACCAAGTGATATCTAGAGTCAGAACTTCCAAGAACTTTTATGATCCAAAACTGGAGTACTGGACCATGATAAGATATCTGGAATCTGAAGTCCAAACGAAGATATTCCCATCACAATGTTATGAGATCAACATGCATCCTTAATGATTCAAGTCCACCAAGTCATCAAATAGTTGTATCTTCTATTCATATATTATTGTTAACTCATCAATCTGTTGATGTCATATGCATTATTTTGTTAGCCCATCGTCAATAGGGCTAATGTAACAAGGAACAGAGATGATGATTGTTCTTGCGCGGAGACTGGAGAAGGATGAGCCACGGGTGAGCTGGAGAGTTGCTGACTGGACCACCCTAGGGCGGAGTGATTCGGCCGGTCGTCGGGGCTCTTGACTCCGATCGGGGCGCGACGCCGGTCTACTGTCCCAGGTGCCCGGTCGGGGATCTGCACAGAACAGAGAGAGAGACGG
>JBBUKS010000041.1:681317-703473 GCA_038050645.1 Hedychium gardnerianum
ACAATCATGCATATCAAGAAAAGATAGATTTTCTATTGGCTCCCCCTGGGTCATATCCTCGATAAGGTCTATCTAGATAATGGATTTGACCCTTGGGTATCCAATAGTGATTTGGTCCAACTTGATTATGTTATGTTTGAGAGGTGTCCTAAGGAAATCACCTTATGACTTGTACTATTTATATGATAAATATAGATTCACTATTTGAGTGCATATTCTTTATATGTTTGAATTTGGTCTTAAACTCATTATTGAATGTTCGTAATACGATTCATAGCTTGAGAGAACTTGTGATTGGATCACAACTAGTGAGTATCTCTACATGTGTAATTATGAATGTATTAAAATCTTCCCTAGTCGACGAATTGATGTATTCATACATCATCGATTGTGTGAGACTAGCACGGTTATACTCCTTGGTCTAACCAAACAATTATTTCTCACTAGCTAGAGACATTGAGATATCGAGAGTTAAACGTGGATGCTAGTTATGGTAACTAGTTCATCAGAGTGACCTACTGTAAGACTTCATATGATTATCTACATATATAGATATGTCAATGAATCTCTTACTGCAACTCAAGTGCAAGTTTCATTCAACTTAAGGTATTCAACTCACTTTGATCATCGAGACTTATACTTTGACATCCTAAGCAAGCATCTCCTTGGAGGTATGACCCTGGGATGATTGAGTATAAGTCAAAGTGTCTGAAGGTGTTTGGATAGCCCACAGAGGATTCACTGCTCCTTATGAGGAGAAGTATACCCTATGGACGCTTGTCAGGATTGTTACTTAAAGTCTTTGGCAAAAGCATCACGTGTTAAGAGCATTGTACTCTTGGACACATGCACGAGTAATTTGAATCCACAGGACGAGTATTACTTGGGCTAGGTGTGACGTAGTCAGCCCAGTGGGGATAGACACTTAGATCATGTCCTGAACCAAGTGGGTATAAGATGAGTGAAAGGAACAAGACATGACTCACTGTAGCTATTGAAAGGTTTCAGAAGATGTTCTGGGATTAACCGTTGATTTTTTGATTAATTGGGGATCATGATGTACTACTAGGTGCCACTCATAATCGATTCATAATTAATAGTTAATTATCGATGACCAAGATAAACCGAAAACCTATTGGGTTACACGCACTATGAGCTTATTCAAAAGATTTAAAACAAATTTGAGAATTAGATTCTCAGATTGAGAGAGACTGAGTTTGTTTGGATCAGACGAAGGGAAAATATGGAAATCAGAGTGGCACGATGGAAGCATGGATGAACCATGTCTTTTGAAGATAATTTGGACCCTCTTTGGATTAATTATAAACCAAAACTGGTTTGATTTTAATTAGAATAGGTTTAATCATTAAACCAAGTTGGTTTGGTTTTGAACCAAATCAAGAGCTTAATGAGTTAAGTTTTGGTTAAGGATTATTGGGTCGAATTTGGGTTTTCTCATCCAACCCATCTAAGGGATCTAGATAATGATATAGAAGAGAGAAAATAATATAAGAATTTTATTTGAATAGGTTTTTGGAAAACCTAAATATCTCTCCCTCTCCTCCCTCTCTTGTGCCGCCGACCACCCAACACCAAGGAGACTTGTTCTCCTCGGTCCACCAACGCCCAACCTCTGGCCACTTCTCCCCTCCAGTCAGCTGGTCCCCTTTGACTAGAAGGACACTAGAGCATAGGAACTCTGGCCGTTGGACCTCCACCAAGCAAACAACACCAAGCAGACAGATTCTGTCCGCCTGCCTTCGCCTCCTTCCTGACCTCCTTTCGCTCCATTTTCGGTGAGAAAACATTGCTAACAGATGCACAACACCTAGGGGTACCTCTTACCTCTTTGTCAGTGAATTTTGGATGTCGGAAGGCTCCAAGAAGACCTGTTCACAGCAAGTTCTTTGGGCGGACAACAACTTGGGTTTTTGCTGTTAGAGTTGCGTCTCTCTCCGTTTGGTGTCGTCTGGTTGCGTATGTCGCCAGACACCAAACTTCATCTTCGCACACAAGGCTAGTACCTTTTGCGAGGAAGGAACTCGTGACTTTCGAAGTCATCCTGAAGATCACACGACGTGGATACAAATAGAGGCGGAGCTTTGAGAGCGTCGCTTGGTTGATGCCCTTTCCATTTCGCGTTATTCATCAGGTATACCTAGAGTAATTTATTTTTGTAAGATTTTTATTATGCGATCATGTCTAGCATGTATGTATCCTTGTATGCATGTGTTGTAATAATTAGGAATTATTATTATTTTTGTCTTTTGCTATGCATGTTTACGAAACGTGTTTTAGTACGCACCCGCATCTGACTTCCCAATAGTGGTATCAGAGCTTGATCATGCTTCAACATAATTGTAAAGTTATTTTACGGTTCATAATTAGTCATATAATTTATTTTAGAAAATTTCTTATTTTGTTAAGAAATTCTATTTTTGAAAAGTTTTCTAATTTGTTAATAAATTCCAATTTTGAAAAGTTTCTGAAATAATTTAAGAAATTATATTTAGAAATATTCTGTGATAATTTTAAAAAAATTAATTTGGAGATATTCTAAATTTATTAAAGAAAAATTTCATTTTTGGAAAGATTCCTAATTAGTTAGAAAATTTTATTTTTGGAAAGTATCCTAATTTGTTAGGAAATTCTAATTTTGAAAAGTTTCTAAAATAATTTAAGAAATCAAATTTGGAAATATTCTTTGATAATTTAGAAAATTTTAATTTGAAAATATTATGAATTTATTAAAGAAAATTTTCATTTTTGGAAAGATTTCTAATTAGTTAGGAAATTCTAATTTTGAAAAATTTCTAAAATAATTTTAGAAAATTCCAAATTTGAAAGATTCTGAATTAATTAAGAAAATCTAATTATATATTTCCTAATTAGTTAAGAAATTTAAATTTAGGAAATTATTTCCTAATTAATTAGATTTTCTTGATTAAAAATTATTTTCTAGATAAAGTATGTAATTAAATTTTAAAAATTTATTTCCTAATTTAATTAAGAAAATCTTGATTTATGAAAATCATATTTTTAAGACGTATTTTATTTTTAAAATAAAATTATGACAAATATTAATCATTTATGTCATGTTCATGTCATATTGTATGTCATGTAATTGCATTTATTATATCATAAAGTTTTTATGCGTGCGATGTGTCATGTCATCATTTATATTATGCGTGTGATATCATATTGATAATACATCTACACGATGACAATGGACTTAAATCCCTTACATCAAAATTAAAGTTTAAACCTTTTGTTAATATGGTGAGAATCAGAGTCTAATTTCTTGTTTGGGTTGTTGGATTCACTCCAAACTCGATATAGAATTAGATATGTTGAAACCATTGAGATACGATCTCGTGATTAATGGGTCGGCTTTAACTTGAAGCATTAGTTTGTTGGACTCACTTCAAGGTTAATATGGATAGAGATGAAACTATTTAATCAGTTTTGGTAATCCAAAATTAAAATTATTAATTGATTGATACTATATGATATGATAATTGATTAATTTTATCTAATTAATTATCATAATTGATTTAAAAGTTTGTATGCGACTGTAGGATATCAATCGATTGCTAAAAATCGTAGATTGTATTAAAATCTGAAAATGTCAATTCTAAAAATGCAGACTTGTTTAGCTATTTTCTGAAAATTCTGAAAATGTCAAATCTTGCAAACAGATGGCAAACGGTTTGTTATTTCAGATTTATTATTTTAGATTACACAACATGACAAATGTGCATGACACCATTAAAGTCAGAATCGATTCCAAGCAAATTTGTTTGTCAATTGGGCTTGGCAATCCATTAGATTTATCATCCCAAATGACGCAATTTTAATCCGTTAATCGAATAAGAAAAAATTCTTAATTGATTAATAATAAAGTTTTATTATGACTTGAAGCATTTAATTGATTGATAAAAATTATCAATCGATTAGTACATCAAATTGATTGATCTGATCGATTAAAATCGATCTCATATTTGATCCAGTCGTGTTAATCGATTGATAAAATTTACCAATTAATTGGTATCAACTGAATCGATTGGGTAATCAATTTGGCTTGGTTCTATTCGCAATTTTAGACTCGGTGATCAATTGTCCAATCAAGGCAATCGATTACACCGTCACAGTTTTGACCTAAAATAGATCAAACGCGGCGGCTCTTCTCGAAGACGACAGCTGTTAGTGTTGGAAGTACTAGCTAATTGAACCTATATTTTGATAGATGACAAAAGTCCAAAGTTAAGAGTTGTTGTCATCTAATAAGTTTGATTGAGTATGCAAGAAGCTCAAGAAGAAAGTCCTAAGAGAACTTAGGCAAGATGAAAGTCCTAGTTGAGGCTAGGCAAAGAAGTTCTGGTCAGTAGACTGGGCAAGAAGACTTGATTAGGGAGATTGGGCAACGAAGTCCTGGTCCGGGGGACTGGACACAAATCTTGATAGATCAAGAACACCGGGTAGAAGTTCTAGGGGCTAGGCAGAAATCCCTGAGGGTCAAGGACATCAGGTAGGAGTCTAGGCGGGTCGAGGACCGAAAGTCCAATTAGTCTGGAGATCCAGATATTTGGCAATAGGTAACTCTCCTTAGAAGAGTAGGTGAGGACGCGTTCCCCGTTGAGGAAACAGTAGGCGTCGGTTCGACCTAGGGTTTCACTGGAAACCCAAAAATCAGAATCAGACAGTCCCAAGACTATCAAATAAGTTTATGTTAATTATCTATATATTTCTGTGCTAACTCCTTGATGCAGAAGCTAAAGCCTGAAATAGGGCTGTAAACAAGACAAGCCGAGCCAAGCTTTGTTGTGTTCAAGCTTATTTGATAAGATAACCGAGCTAAGCCAAGCCATGCCTAAAATGAACCAAGCTTTTAAAATGATTGTTCAAGCTTGGCTTGGTTTATTTTTTATGAGCTTGAACTTGTTTGAAGCTTGACTTGAGTTTGGTTCGTTTACATGTTATCGAGCTCTCACTGCAAGCTTGGCTTGAGTTTGGTTCGTTTAAATGTTATTGAGCTCTCAATTCAAGCTTATTTGATTGTTTGAAAGCTTTGCTTGTTTGATTGGTTATTGAGCTTGATAATTCAAACTTATTTGTTTATTTTATTTTATTTATTTAGCATGTTGATAAGAGTTTTATTAATGAATATAATTGTTCACGAACGTTGTTCACGAACATTAACGAGCTGAACACATATCAAGCTTATTTGTTTAGTTTAACGGGTTGTTCAAGCTTGTTTGTTTAATTGATCTCGTGTATATTGAATGAACATAAACAAGCTCTTATCAAGCTGAACACCAAGCTTGTTCACAAACGTTTGGTTCATTTACAGCCCTACCAGGGGTTAAGGAAAATGAATACAGTGCCCTTGGTCGGAGAGTTGTTCGAGACTGGTCTCAATCGGAGAACGCCCGACTGGAGCTTACCTTGATCGGGGAATATCCCGAGTGATGGAGAGGGTCTCAATCGGGCCCCTAATTGAAAATGATCCCAATCGGAGATAATCCCGAATGATGTCCTCTCGGTTTATGAAGAGAGTCTCAATCGGAGCTCATCCTGATTGATGAAGTTGTGATTTCTATCATCGACGCGTGATCTATTAATTATGGATTCTAGAAATTTTATCTTGACCCCGCATCAATGATCTTGGTTTGGTCCTAGCTGCGAGAAGCCGATGGTGGAGATGACGACGTCGACTTGCTTGACGGCGCGCAACAGGCTCGCGTGGTCGTGCAAATCCCCCTGTTTTTCAATTTAATAAAAATGAACGGCTGGGATTGAATTCTAGAGAAAACCAAAATATTGCATCGACGGCCACAAATTCCTACGTGGACGAGGGTGACGTCGGCGGCCTCGAAGTCCTCGAAAAGCTTGGCCTTGGCGGGGGTCAGATCGGCGGCGACGGCGGTATCACGGACGAGGGCGAAGGTGGGGTGGCCGTAGCGGGCGCTGGAGAGGACGATGTGCTTGCCAATGTAGCCGGTGGCGCCGATGACTAGAATCTTGCTCTTCGATGTCATTCCTCGCTCGCTCGATCTCTTCTTTCTCAGCTTCTGCTTTAATTTCTCTCACTCAAATTGTAGTTGGTGATTTATAGTGTCTATGATGTCCACTAAACGCATAGGAGACAAGAGCCTGCGGACGCCGTCGACTCTGTGCCTACACAATAACATAATAATTAATGGACAAAAAATAAAAAAGAGACTTATTTTTTACCAATATTTTTTTTTAATGAAAAGGACATCTACCCGACAAGTACTTCATATATACAGTTTGCGCTCGCATGTATAAATCATTGTTTGAATTAATATTTATTTATAAATTTTTTTATATATAATCTAAAAATAAATTATAAAAAATATTTGCAATAAATATTATCATTTTTTATCATGCATTTAATCTCATCAATAATAAAATAAATCTCTATTATATGTGATGTAAAAGAATGATAATATTCATTTTAGATATTTTTCTATTGCTATTTTATAGAGAAAAATAAATTATAATATCGAGTCATTTTTTAATTGAAAGGAACTTATTCCCTAAGAGAATAAACTCTGGAGAATTTGAATCTTGTTCTTATATTATAATTTTATTATTCAAATACAAATTCAATTATACTTGTGAAGGGCAAACAAATTCTGATCGTTGCAGCTAGTTCATAATTATTATAATATAAATATTATTCACATAAAATAAATTTATATGGTAATAATTATAAATTTATAATTTTTATAATATAAATATTTTTAAATAAATAAATTTATATTATAATAATTATAAAATCATAATTATTATAATAATATAATAGTTATCATTTCATAATTTTTATCATATTAATATTATTAAATAAATTAAATTCATTTAATATTATATTTATATGAATATTATATTTAATACATGATGTGACGGAGATATTAAGTGTAACTATCACGGTAAATTAATGGATAGGACGTCCTTTGATTAAAAATATCCTTTAAATTAAAATTTTAAAAAGGACGTCCCTTGATTTATTTTTTTTCACCATAATTGATAGTAATAATAGCATAAGTGGGTCCGGCGGCTGATGAACAGGCGGATGTGGAGGGCGTACTTGACGAAATCATGGAAGAAAATAGTTGGACGATAGATTTAAAATTTAGAGATGAATGAATAATCTATATATATCGTAAGATAAGATGTCAATTTTCTGTGGGAGATGATTTGAATTTTATCTTTAAAATACAACCGACGAGAATGTCTGCATCGATAGTGGTCATCAGGGAGAAACCTAATCGTAGATTTTGTATTTTCAGCAAATCTAGAAGAAGTTGGAAAGCAAGATACTGCAGTTTTAAGTTTACAAAGGTGACTGATTCTTCTCTAGATAAAGACATCCAAATTGAGTAAAGTTTTAGTAAGATAATATTGACTCACTAAACTCTGGCACATTAAGATCATTCTTTGGAATTGTGATATCATAAATACTAATTCGATGCAGTGTCGAAACTTTTGAAAGAGGAAGATCACTTAAGAAGATCGAGACACTTCATGAGGACATCGGTATGCTCTGGTTTCCCAACAGAAATTCGAACATATCCTTTTAACTCTTTTTTGTCATAGGAAGCAGAGTATTTTGGTTATTTTTGCCTGTCTGGTAGCAAATTCCCGTGCTGTAAAAAAAGTAATGGGAGTATCCAAATCTGACTGACTTTGTTTCCTTATGATTGTTTTGAAATCCAACTGAAGAAAATGAACCAGAGAATAAACTTTTTTTAATTTACTACAATTTAGTTTCTTGCTATGAACCGCAGCAGATTCAGATGTTCAGTTTAGACTGGTTTAAGTAGTAAGTGTGATGTGAATCAGAAAATTAGCAGCAAATTCCTACAAAATATTATACATTATATGATGATGCCGCGGAAGTCACTACAAAATATTAACGTTTCTTCTTTCACTTCTGCAGTGCTGTAAGTGCTCTCTTCTTCAAAAAACAATTTCTAGTCAACTTTTCAGTCATCTCATCGGAGCTTCAAGCCTTACTAATCTCAGGCAGGATCATATGAAGTTTAACTGAGCTAAATTCCATATATTTCCAGGGACTCTTAACAAAATTTACTGAGACACAAAGTGATTAGGATATCCTGAAACTAACATGCAGATGCATCTGATAACAAACAGTCCAATACGGAGTCAACTGAGGTGACTTCAATCGAGTTCTGTTATCCAGACGACTCAAATCAGAATAGAGACCTTTTTTCAGGAGCAGCACACCTAATCCAGTGGACTGAATGTGCTCTACTTTGAGTTATTCTATCTACTTCGACCTAGAACACCTATTATCTACTCAAGTACACGCCTAACTAGAAACTTCTACTCCAAATGCCCATTCTTTAATTGGTTAGTGTTGGTCAGTGATGAATGGCATTGTGAATCTGAAAGTACATTTATTTAGTTCATGAGCTAATTAGGACTGAACATTGATTGCGATAAAAGTTTTGATGAAGCAATGCTTTATAATACTTTATTGCGATTACGAAGAGAGACAGACAACCATGGAATTCACATACATATATAATAAACAGGAAAGAAACCATTACAGAACCATTTATTTGCATCCATAACTTCTGAAAAATGGTAATTAATGCAGCACTTGCTCTTACAGATAATGATTCAGGTACTCATCCACAGTAACGTATTTGACATCAGGGTAGAGCTCCGAAGCCTCCACGCCGAACGATGGTTCAATCACGAAGCTGGTGTGGTTGCCATGGATGAACACCAAGTGATAGGTCGCATAACTTAAGCCCAATGGAACAGGAGACTCTGCGAAAAGAGGGAAAGTGAAAAACAATCAAACAAAGCAATTGAATCAAACTGTCTGCTGGTCTACTGAAAATTATGGTATATATATCCTGATTAATCAGAATAACCTTGGATCTTCTTCAGGACTTCTTCTTCGGAAACGTAGACCCTCTCAAAGGTCTTGCCCACTTTCTTTTCCCAAAGGGAAACGAGCTCATTGTGAGACAAGATGTTGGCTGGTGGTTTCACGTAGAGAACCTTGTTCAGAGTTGTGGGATCGTCCACTGCTCTGATAGTGTATGTTCCGACGTCGTCTTCATCAACAAACACAGCTGTTGAATTGCCAAACAGAATGGATCGAAACTTCAAACTCATGATCGAACGCTGATAACAATGATGATGATATTTAAATCAGTTTAGTTCGTTAATTACCTTTGACGTTCCCATCGCCCAAAATGATGACTTTGTCGGTAGGGAGACCCGTGGCTTCTGCCTGCGCAAGCGTTGAGAGGAAGTAGCCGGCGAAGAAGTTGCTGGCCACGAAGGTGTAAGGGATCCCCGAAGCCTCCACGGCCCTGCGAATCTGCACCTTGACGTCTAGCATTGACTTTACCGGCTCCACGGCTTGGCCGCGGTCAACGTCGTTCCCGAACTCGGAAGGTAAAAACCTCTGCATGTCGAAGAGGGACGCGTGGGTGTATATTGGTTGGTTTGGGGGGAGGAAGAGTGAGGTCGGACCTTGATGTCGGCGCCGGAATCTTTGATGGCGTCGATGATCTTGGTTTGTTCCTTCAGCTGCAAAGAGCCGACAGTGGAGATGACGACGTCGACTTGCTTGACGGCGCGCACCAGGCTCGCGTGGTCGGACAAATCCCCCTGTTTTCAATTTAGAGCAAACCAAAATATTGCATCGACGGCCATAAATTCCTACAACAAAATGTGTTATTATACATGGACGAGGGTGACGCCGGCGGCCTCGAAGTCCTCGAAAAGCTTGGCTTTGGCGGGGGTCAGATCGGCGGCGGCGGCGGTCTCACGGACGAGGGCGAAGGTGGGGTGGCCGTGGCGAGCGCTGGCGAGGACGATGTGCTTGCCAATGTAGCCGGTGGCGCCGATGACTAGAATCCTGCTCTTCGCTGCCATTCCTCGCTTGATCGATCTCTACTTTCTCAGCTTCTGCTTTAATTTCTCTCACTCAAACTGTGTATGGTGATTTATAATTAAACGCATAGGAGACGAGACCCTGCCGACGTCGTCGACTCTGTGCCTACGCAATAACATAATAATTAATCCCATAAAAAATAAAAAAGGATGCACTTAACGACATCGTGGAAGAAAAAAGTTGGCCGACAAATTTAAAATTTAGAGATAAATGAATAATCTATAAATATCGTGAGATAAGATGTCAATTTTTTTTGTGTAAGATGATTTGAATTTTGTCTTTAAAATACAACCGACGAGAATGTCTCCATCGATAGTGGTCATCAGGGAGAAACCTAATCGTAGATTTTGTATTTTCAGCAAATCTAGAATTAGTTGGAAAGCAAGATAATGCAGTATTAAGTTTACAAAGTTGTCTGATTCTTCTCTAGATTAGGAAGATAATAATGACTCGCTAAACTCTGGCGTCTTTATATTTTGACTAAGTGTAGATAATAACAAACCCAATTGAAATACTTTAAATGGCACACTAAGCTTATTCTTTGGAATTGTGATCTCATAAATATTAATTCGGTGCAGTGTAGAAACCTTTGAAAGAGAAGGATCACTTGAGAAGATTGAGACACTTCATGAGGACATCTGTATGCTCTGGCTTCCCAACAGAAATTCGAACATATCCTTTTAACTCTTTTTTGTCATAGTGCCGGATCATCACACCCATTTTTGCAAGGTCTTCCTGCAAAAGTTTTCAAATGTAATTAGTTATCAGCACCACGAGTTATAAAATAACAAAAACACAATGAACTTCTATCGCATATCTATATAGTTTCTCAAGTCTTACAAAGACGAGATTACAATTGAGAATGCAGGACCTACCTGTTCATATTATTACAGAAACAATTATACATGAAACATTCTCTCTACGATGGTTGTGCCGACGTAGGGTATCCACGTTCAACGTGAATGGCAGAGCTTTAATCTATTAAAATTATTGATGCATACATTTAGATATATCTAACAAGTACCACTATATTTATACAGACAGGCACAAATTACCAGCAGAGTATTTTGGTTATTTTTGCCTGTCGGGTGGCAATTTCCTGTGCTGTAAAAAAGTAATGGGAGTATCCAAATCTCACTGGCGTGGTTTCCTTATGATTGTTTAGAAATCCAACTGAAGAAAATGAACCGGAGAATAAACCTTTTTTAATTTACTACAATTTAGTTTCTTGCTATGAACCGCAGCAGATTCAGATGTTCAGTTTAGACTGGTTTAAGTAGATGAGTGTGAAGTGAATCAGAAACTGAAGCTACAATGATCACATGAGCTACCTCAGTAATGTTTAGTAGTTGTATAATTTTGCAGAAACTGAAAAAACTATTTAATAAATTAGCAGCAAATTGCTACAGAATATTATACATTATATGAAGTTTAACAGAGCTAAATTCCATATATTTCCAGAGACTCTTAGTTTATGATAAGTTAAAACTGATCTATCGACTTCGACCTAGAACACTTATTCTCTACTCAAGTACACACCTTACTAGAAACTTCTGCCCAGAATGCCCATTTTTAATTGGTTAGTGCTGGTCAGTGATGAATTGCAGTGAGAATCTGAAAGTACATTTATTTATTTCATGAACTAATTAGGACTGAACATTGATTGCGATAAAAAATTTGATGAATCAATGTTCTATAGTATTGAATGTAGTTTTACAGGATGCCCCTGCAATGTATAGAATGCAGGAGATTATATAGATTCAATTTGGATGAAATTTACTGGTAACTGCGGCATTCAGTAACTCCAAATGAATGGACATAATTGAAATAATTTGCACAGGTTCCATAGAGCTGGGATTTGCAAAACGAAAAGTTGTCCAAATAGCGAACTGGAGACTTGGGAGTTTTTTCCTTGTCACAATTACTAAAGGAGACAAGGAGAATCAAGCAGCCAGTACCGTGTAAACTATGCATAAAAAAGCCAGTACCATCTAAACTAAACACAAAAACTATTATCCCATCGACATATAGATAGATACATAATCGGATTTGTAATAATTTGCAAAATCAATTAGCTTAAGGTTCTTAGGATACTTTCTAGATGCAACCTTGCAGAGAATGAAATTGGAACGAATTGGATCTCGATAAATGGATTTGTAATTATTTTCAAAATCAATTACCTTAAGTTTCTTAGGATCCTTTCCAGATGTGACCTTACAAAGAATAAAATTGGAATGACTTGGATATGGATTCAGGTAGGGCACTTCTTCAAGAAGACTAAATAACCTTCCCCTTTCTTGGACCAAAGAAGTCTTAACATTCTGAACAAAGAAAAGCAATACTCATTAATCATTAAAGTTCAAGAGGATCAATCACAAACACACAAGAAGGGGGATGACCTCCAGATATTCAGGATTTTGCAAAGCAGCACATGCAGACACTTCAGCAGCAACAGACACATTATATGGTTGCTTTGCACGCCATAAGTATTGGATGATGCTAAGAGGAAATGCTCCATAGCCAACACGAAGCCCAGCTAAACCTGTTTTTGCAACAACTACTAAGTAAATATCACATTATTGGAGAAGAAAGAAAAGTTGGATAACATCTGCATGTGGTAAACCGTTATGAACAAAAGAACCTGAAATTTTCTGTGCTTTCTATTGCAACAGTAAGCTAACAAGAGAATATAACGAATGAATGGACAAATAAACACGAAACATACTCTCAGCACAAACATCCATTGGAACATCAAGATACACAAACGTCCTATGTTATATAATGTGAATATGTGTCTTACAAGGACAAATAAACTATGTATCTCAAGCACAAAATAGCAGAGAAAGTGGAAAACTAGGAAGAGGGCAAACATTCTTTAACCTAGAATAAGAAATGAAGCTGAAGACAAGCATGCAGACAAACCTAAAAAATTATAGCAACTAGACTATTGCTCATTTAATCTAAGACTGGCAGATAAAAAAACATACCATCACCTGCAAAGTCTGTGGTTCCTATTTGTTTCTGTTGCAGCAATGAAGTGATATAAGACAAACCATAGTTTACTGCATTACAAAAATAAGAAGAAAACATGCTACTTTACACTGAATTCTATTAAAATCTTATCAAGTGTTATTTTATGCATCCTTGCACCATTAATCAAACTTAATTCACTTCAACAAAGAAATTTTATATATATTTCCCTTCAAAATTGAAGCAAGAATTTTTTACTTTTATTTCTTAATCATTCAATATGCACCCTGCAACAAATTTTCAAGTTCATCAAATTGGTCTTAAAAAACATCTGATGACGGAGAATCAATTACTAGCTAGGCCTTTTTCAATTCATCTCTCCTCAGAGATGACTATGACGAGACGGGAAAATTATAGCATACCAGCTCTTTTGCTAAAGGTTCGAAGGACAATCAAGTTCTCATGCCTCTTTACCCACTTCATCTTTGATTCAAGTCCAGAGAATTCAATGTATGCTTCATCCAACACAATTAAGATTGGCAAGTTAAGAATCTGTAGAAGATCTTCATCACTGATAATGCTGGACAAGCACAAGTAGTATTGCAATCAAAAAATTATCACAAACATTTTTTATAAAAAAATCTTTAAAAACTCAAATTACACAAAAATAATAAATAAATCTAGTTATATGGCCTTTGGAAACTTATACTTAGCTGTGTTAACGTAAAGGGGACTTAGGGGAGGGATGCAAAATGCATGGAGAAGGAGAAAGGGAGAAAAAAAATATGTGTACTTGAATGGATGGATGGATGGAGAAAGTCAGAAAGCAACTCAGAAGGGATCCCTTGGTCTCTCATTTCCACCAAAATTGGTACATCCAAAATCAGATGGATTATATGGGGAGAGGGAGGGAAGTGGTAAAAGTATTATATCCTTTCTTCGATGAATATCATTGATCACCATGGACGGTGGTTACCAGCCACTGCCACCTTCTTAACTTGGGACGAAACAAAAGTTAAAGACGAGGGTATGGTTAGATTTATTTTTTTTCATCCCCTTCTCCTCTCTCCTCATCAAAGTAAGCATAGATTTTATATATTTCTCTAACTAGCCCTTCTCTCCTCATTTGGAACCCAGCTTCTCTCTATATAGAATTTGGGTTCCAAATGAGGACACATTTATTTTTTTTCATCCCCTTCTCCTCTCTCCTCATCAAAGTAAGCATAGATTTTATAAAGTAAGCATAGATTTTATATATTTCTCTAACTAGCCCTTCTCTCCTCATTTGGAACCCAGGTTCTCTCTATATAGAATTTGGGTTCCAAATGAGGACACACACACACGCACGCACACACACACTGTGCATAGAAGTCGTCTCTAACTTAATGGTCAGATTCACCCATAACTCATTCAAATTTTTATTTACCTTCCATCCGGGTTGTTTGGAGATGTCACACACACACACACTCTGCATAGAAGTCATCTCTAACTTAATGATCAGATTCACCCATAACTCATTCAAATTTTTATTTACCTTCCATCCGGGTTGTTTGGAGATGTCAAGAAAATACATTTTGGCTTTTCCTTTTCTACAACTTCAACAATTTGGGGAATGTCCAAAGAAAAATCTGCCTGCCTTGGAACTGCATCAAATGAGGAATGAGTACGTAATGGGCAAAAGAATGGTGTGATGCGATGGAAAAGAATGTTAAATTGACTGATGGAAAATATGTTAGGATGCAAGATATCACAACCAAGAAAATAATTGAGAACTAATGAACATGCCTCTCCAAAGTGAAGCTGCATAAATAGGTGTTGAAATTCATCTGAGTAAATGAAACAATAAAAGTACCCTTGATAACCATTGCTCCATTAACTGCTGCATCAAACTCATACATTGTAAATGTTGGAGGACAATCCACAATCTTATCACCAGGGTCAAGTACACATCTGCACAAGATCAGAAATTAGTATAATTTATGAAGCATCTTTTAATCCTAGCCGATAACTCAGTTAAACAAGAAAATTGAAGGCATTGCATTTAAAACCTCATTATCAAGTCAATCAACTCATCTGCACCACACCCAGCAAGTATATAATCAGATTCAAGGCCCGAATCTTCAGCTAAAGCAGCACGCAAACGGCGGCTCTCAGGGTCAGGGTAAACATAAGGAAATTTTAGTGCTCCCAAAGCCTCAGATACCTATTAATTATCAGAAAGACAGAAGTTGGTTATGGAAAGGATGCTTGTTTCAGTGATCCTTTTTCAAACAATTTATACAAGTCTAATGAACAATATCCTTAGGCGATACGCATTGCATGTTTCCATTGCGATAATGTTTTCCGGTTTTCTGGAGTGCTTGTCTTTTTCATACAAACAGAATGGATATGTGGCTTATTTATGACAACATGTATTCAGCACTAAGTAAGATATCCTTGTAACAGATGACATGGCAAGATACACTTGCATTCAGCTATCCTGTCCTTCCAACAATAGATATACGGCGAGATCGTTTTCTGTTATCATGTTTTTTCAAACAATTGATATAAACTTAGTGATGGCATACTAACATGACATGTAATACATGTTTCTTCTATCATATTGTTCTCTTGAATGCTTGTCTTTTACATAGAAACAAGATGGATATGTCATCTGTGGCCTCTTTTATTATTTATACATTATTTCAATTATTGCTTTCACTATGAACAGGTTACAGAAGCTAACTATCTTGGATCTTTTATGCCACTGTAATCAAGATCCACAATTAGAGGTGTTCATTATTTGTTTTGGTGTCGTACTGTAAATTTTATACAACATTGCTATTACTACTTACAACATAAATAAGTTATAGAAGATGGCTGATTGGTTGAATCTTTCAATGCCTCCGTAATTAAGATCCACAATTATCACTATTTCATTCAAACCAAATCAAAATTTTGATTTGGCTTTCTTACTAAACATTTTGGTTTGCGTGAAAATTTATATATCAAATTTCTGTTTGGTTCAATTTTTATATTCTTAATGAGTGATTAAAATTCGAGTCATATCGGAGTTTCGGTCTATCACTAGAACAACATGGTTTCGGTGCCGTATCGTGCTGTGCCGATATGGTTTCGGTATTTTTTTAATATAAAATATATTAATAAAAATAAAAAAATTAAAAATTAAATATTTAAAAATACATATGATAAATAAATAAATTTTATTATATATTTTTAGAATTAAAATATATATATAATTAATGTGATAGTTCTATTAGGATTTAATAAAGTTTGTTTAGATTATCTCAACTATAGCTAGGAATTAAATGAAATTATTAAACCCAAGGTTTAATTAAAAAATCTCCCACGATCTCTTCGGCGTGGCCGTCGGGGTTGCGCGACCCCTCCAGCGCGGCTGCCGTGGTCGCGCGACCCCCTCAGCCGTGCCGGAGTGCTAGCTAAAAATTGGACAACATGTTTCTAGGACAGAAACAAGTACAAGAAAATTTTAAAGAAGGTTATTGTTATTTGATTCTAGGCATTCAACCTAATTAAAGTGAAAATCAGACTCGCCTCTGGAGGTGGACCATATGGATTTTCGTTAGCATCTAGCTTGACTATGTCCTCTGGCTTTCTCCCCAAGTGTGTAGATAATACCTGCAAATTAACTCATACAATGTCAACAATAATGACAACTGAAATGATCATAATTATCATCATTCCAGTAGTTATAGAGTGCACATCATGAAGAAAGAACTTGACTAAGCATGTAAAACTGTTTATAGCGTATGGTGATTAAAATTATCCCATAACTATGACAGTCTATCATAAGGAAGTGCACCTACCGTCTACTAACAATACTGTTGATCCAGAGTATAGCCTGACATTGGCCCCTTCATCGCTTTCATTGTGGAATCTGACTACACAAGACCTGTACTGGGCATCCTCATGAAGTGAATTGGAGATGCTCAATTAATGCTTCCCTAGTTCACCCAGCACAAGCACACTTCCCATTTGGGACATAAACCACGCGTTTGACGAACACAATAAAGTCCAGAACTTTACAACTCAGCAAGAAATAGAAAGGGTTAGAATTATTGTCTCCGTATTCTCACCTCAAAAGGCAAGATCGGCTGATAGGGCGAGAGCTTCCTGAGGTGAAGGCGTATGAAGGAATCGCCGGTGGTTGGTTGGCTCGGGGATGGATTGACTTGCTCCACCGGCAAGGAAGAAGCCATAAATTTTGCCTTGAAACGCCTGGATTCGCGTTTGACATCGGCGACTGAGAAGGAGGAGAAAGCTGTCGAGCAACGAAGTCCGCCCATCCAACTTCGATACAGATCACGCAGCAAAAACCCTAACGGGCGAGAAATGGCGCCGAGACTTAAGAAGCTGGGGGGGTTAGTCAACTATGTGCAAACGGATCGGGTGGATCCCGTTCCATCCCAAACCCGCCCTCTGATTATCCAATAAAAAAATATTCTGTTTTAGTGGCATAAAATGATTTAAAAATTAGTTTGCTGGCTTTTGTAAATATATATAGCGTTTCTTTTCGTTACAATTATCATTCCATTTATGGACAATTCAACAAAACAGTAAAATATAACGGTTGGAATTGAAGTAGTCGATTAATATAACGCACCACTCAATTATCAAACAATATTATGTATTTATGTGTAAATTTAATTATTATCTTAGTATAGTCAAGTTAATACTCGGATAGAATTCATCATTAGAGAGATCTGATTCAATTCTCAATAAATATAAATATTACTTTAGATTATTTTATACTCCCGTCTAGAAAGACTAACAACATTCACAATAAAAGAGGATATTTCTCTCAAATATTTGTGATCTTCATATTCACATTATCATTCAAATATCTCACTCCTCAAATATCCCAAATCTCATAGTCAAATATTTATGAGTTACATTCATCAAATATCTCACTCACAAATTCCACAATTAAATATCTTATCAACCAAATATTTATGGATCCTATTATCATTTTATTAATTTATATCTAATTTTACATTTAAATAAAATTAATTATATTTTTTGATTTAATATATTTGATCTATCATTTATCCATAAATATTTTTTACTTAATATTTATTAATTATTTAATATAATTATTTTAATATTAATATTTTATTAAAATAGAAGCAATACAATATAATATAAGACATACAAAATTTTAAAAAAAATAAGACAATATGCGAATACAAATATTTCATAAATTCAAAATTGATAGACAGAATTACAAACTAGGTTAAGTTAATAAAACACAAAATCATAAATCATAAAAATTATAAATCATAATTAGTTAATAAAATAAATAAATTCACTACATGTTTAATCTTTTCTTCAATTACTCAAATATCGCTAAATGATTTTTGGTTCTAAAGTTGTTCATCTGTCATATCTTTTGTATCTATTATGAGGAGTTGATGTGCTTGGATGAGTTGATTCATTTTCTTATTGTTATTATACTCCTCCAAATGTGCTATTGACTGTTGCACAATCTTATTCAATTCATCAATTATGCCTATTTTTTCTTTGTCTTTCCTTTTTACTGCTTTTTGTCTCATTGGATGAGATCGAACTTTTCTATTATCCACATCAATCGTTGTGTTAGGATTAGAAAAGTCAGTATGCACACTTGATGATTCTAATGTCTTTATTTTCTTTGCAGCCCATCGCCCTGAGGATTGAGAAGCGTACATCGGATTATCTTTCACAATCCTCCACGCATGTTTATATTGGAAAATAGATTTAAAAGTACTCTTGTATTATTCATGATCCCGCACCATCAAATCCTTGTCATTCCATCCGCTTGGTCGATCATTGTATCATTTATCTTTTTCACCGAAACCGAATGTGATTTTGCTTTATCCATAGTTATCTTTTTAACTTTTTTATTTCGATTGGTATTGTAGTCTATCACCACCCGTTGTCAAAAAGATCTACTCTTCTGGGCATTACTAACTACTTAATTTTCGCTCATGATTGTGTAGACTATTGCAAGAAGCATATCATCTGCTATTTTTCACACTGTTCGCTTGCTATAATCTCCATCTGATTTGTTGCCCGTCTTGGTTGCTTGATCGAGAATAATATTGTCAAGTCATATTTTAGATGAGAACGAAGAAAATTATGAATCGGGGACTGCATGAAGTATTTCTATACCTTTATCACTGTCACTTACTTCTACACTAGCTCTTCTTGATTTATTTGATTGAATTTTCGATTATTGAAGTAGATTAATTTCATAAGATGGAGTTTGTATAAAATATTGACTACTCTATCAATATTCCAAGAAATATATATAAAATGGAGCTCGAGGGTCGTGACTCAAAGAATTTAGATAATTTTAAAAATTATGATAATATGCTGACGGATATGGAAAAGATTGAAAATTATGTGAGTGTTGGAGGAGAAATAGAAATTGAGGATCGAGAAGACTATGATGAACTCGAGAATTTTATTCACTTGAATTTTCATCGATATTTTAGAAAGTTGAACAAATTCTTTAAAAAAGACCCATTTCTCTTTAAAGTTTTGATATATGATAGTTTTTTTTTTATATAAAAGATGAATGAAAAAAATGATATATATATAAAGAAAAAAATAAATATTATCCAACGTTTCAAAAATCGAATATTGATACGATCATTGAATTTAAAAAAAATTAAATTAAATTGCCGACCTTTCAGTATGGTAGCCTTGCTACACAGGGCCACTCATGCGCCCTTACTGTTTTTCGTCCTTATTTTCATTTTTTTTTAAATAAAAATTACCTAACAAAATTTCCTGTTCGATAATTTTTAAATATTTTCATTATCTCCTTCTTCAATGGAGAATATTTGAGATTGAAAATATTTAAAAAAATATTCTCTCTAAATATCTCTTATTATGAATGTCCTAAGGTTAGATAAACTTTCATGATTCACTTTCTTCCAAACGTATGTGAAACCGTCCTACTAAGATGACAGTGTCATCTTTTATCATCACAGTATGAATTTAACTATCGAGGTCCCTGTTTCATCGGTTATAGTCCGAGCATAAGACGACCAATCCACACGTTGGATGTGCAGTCACTTTCCCGACCTAATCCTTTGCAGAGTTCAACAGTCCACAAGAGCTGCAGATATGCTTGTTGACGAAGAGAGTGCATGGTTTTCTTGAGGTCCTCGTTTCATCGGTTATGGTCCAAACAAAACAAGAAAGCTTTAACACATTGCGTGCTTAATCACTTTCAGAAGAGAGAAGCAAATTCCAAGAAAAGCAAGCAGTCAATTCCCCGTATAAAGCAATCCATTGTGGGCGCCTGCGAGTCTATAGTTTGGGAGAATGAGGATAAACGGGAGAGACAAAGGGAAAAGGCCGGCGCATTCGATGTATATATATATATATATATATATATATATATTTGTGTGTGTATAAAGGACGAGCTTTGATTGGAGAGAGAGAGGAAGGCAGCAGGCAACCCATGTGGTCGCATGGATAGGTACAGAGAAAATACAACGAAGGGAAGAGTAATAGGGAGCTGCAAGCTGCAGAGGAGGCGACAATAGGCGAGGAGCGAAGCATCGGTAAAGATCTCATCTTTTTGGCTTTCCGCGGGTGTTGGAGTCTGCGGAGAGAGAGATGAAGGAAGGGGGCGGAGATGGGTTCGTTAGGGCGGATCAGATCGATCTCAAAAGCTTGGACGAGCAACTGGAGCGGCACCTGAGCCGGGCATGGACGATGGAGAAGGGGAAGGAGGAGGAAAGGAGGGAGAGGCAGCGAGAGGAGTGGGAGATTGATACATCCAAGCTGGTGATCAAGGGAGTCATCGCCAGGGGCACCTTCGGCACCGTCCACCGCGGGGTCTACGACGGCCAGGACGTCGCCGGTGAGGCCTAAATAAGATTCTAAAATTCTATAAGATTATGATTCATGACTGCTCCTCTTAATTAGGGTCCTTGTTTGAGGTATCCTAGTTTTTCTCGACCACGCCAACTGTTTGAGAAATTGCTTCTGTGCCTTTTTTTCCCCTTGAATTTCTAGTGAATTCAGCTTCTTTATGATGCTTCATCCTTTTTCTCTGTGCTAAAGAGTAGGCAAGCTGTAGTTTCGATGGATTCGATCCCTTATCCAATTGCTGGAAAACCATTTGAACTAGATCATCATCTTCATATTATATCTTTGTTTAGTCAAACCTGTTCTTGTATAAACAAGTAATTTCTAGTGGATTACTTAATATGCATGTCCATTGTTGAAATATCTTTAGTATCTTGATTGCACTCGCATTAGCGATGCCATTAAATTTCTGGTTATCTCTAGCCTTTGTAGTTAGTGATTCAGTTGGTTTCATATAAAGAAGAAGCTTGTTCATTGCCTGTGAGTTCACATGTAGGTGGGTGTGCTTCCCGTGACATCTGTTGGATTTGTTGCTTCCTACTTTGTACTTTCATGTGAATCTAACTAAAAAAATAAGGAGGTGTTGGGCTTGTGGAGGAAGATCAGAAAGCAACAATGAGATTTTTACTGTCACCTACTTGCTTAAGCTGTACAACCATAAGCCATCAAACTTAAATAACCTTGATCAAGTCCATCTCAGTTCCCTTGCTGTGATTTAGCTTTGACTCTGTGTTTTTCATCTTGCTCTCGTGTTCGTTAAAAATAGCGTACACACTCAATGTGCTATGTACAGATCGATTGATAGTCACAGTTAATCGATCATTCCTTTTTATTTGCAGTGAAGTTGCTTGAATGGGGAGAAGAAGGAAACAGAACAGAATTTGAAATTTCTGCACCTCAGGCAGCATTCTCTCAGGAAGTCGCAGTTTGGCATAAACTTGATCATCCAAATGTCACTAAGGTACATATGATATAGTAAAGCTAAGATAACCGCTTTCTATATTTATATCTTTTTTAGAATATTCTCTAGGCCTCTTAGAACATATGAAATATAATTTTCTTGTGTTGCTGTTGTGTTAAATATGTTATAAATTTGGGGGCTGATGGGTTGAAATGATGGCCTATCAACTTGTAGCAATCGTAAAATTATCAAAATATCGCCAAGGGCTTGTAACTTTTTCAAAATAATCCCCTAAGGTTTTATTAATATCAAATGCCCCCCATAACATTTTCATTAGTGTCAAAGTAGTGTGCTATAGTGCTGAAATAACAATTTCACCCTTCTAAGTTACCTCCCAAATTGTTCACCTCTAAATGGACATAGGACATTTAGAT
>JBBUKS010000041.1:710733-727606 GCA_038050645.1 Hedychium gardnerianum
ATGACTATGCATTGCATATGCATATGCACTTGCATGTGCATTATTATTGTGGATTTATGCACGGTTGGACGTTTGTTGACCTTGTATGATGACTTCATACATTGGTTGTGTTATTCTTGCTTGTAGAGGATTTATGCTTTTATTGATGCTACTGAGTATTAGTAGTGCTGTTTCAGACTTTGTATGGTTTTCGACCATTATTTCATATCTAGTGGATCATACCAGGCTATTTTAGGTAATTCTATTGTTACTGTTCGTTGGATCAGGATAACATTTCTCCTAATTGAGACTGTATACCTTTGTTTTCATATCTATATTAGACATGCACTATTCTTTCATATACCCGCTGAGTATTCTTATGTACTCACCACCCCTGCTTCTATTGTTGTTTTCCTTGTTAGCAGGTTCATGATTGGGTCGCTTGGAGAATATCTGCCTATGCCGTCCCACTCACATCGAGTTCTGGATTTACTTCCATTTGTGATGGTTTGTTTTTAGCTTCCGCGTCTTTTTAATTCATTGGTATTGTATTAATGGATTTGTATCCGGATTTCAATTGTGTTCTAATCGTGTACTTAGTGTTGTAAGTCAGACCAACTCGTAATAGTAAGTTTTGATTTTCTGGTCGTGTAGACCATTATTTCTGTTGATTGTTCTTATCTTATACTCTGTGTGGTTATGCAATACCCGAGTAGGATATTTTTATTTTTTTTATACTACGTGGATGTGAATACTCATGTGGGGTATTATTTTATAGTTGTTGATGTGTATATGTATTCAGGATATTGTTCGCCGTACAAGGGAGGTGCTGTCCGATTTTCATCGGATAAATATCCTCCCGGGGCGTGACAATCAAACAAGGTAAACCGATAGTGGTATGAGATGACTTTGGATTAAGTTATCATTATTTTGATTTTTGATCAGATTAAGGTTAGGTTTAAGTTAGTTAAGAATTAAGTTAAAATTAACTTGCATTAATTAAGGTTAGGTTTAAATTAGTTTTGAGATTAAGTTGGAAAATTGATTAAGTTGAAGTTTGGATTAAACTTTAATTTTTGGTTATTAATTTCTGTTGCTTAATTTAAATTTGGATTAAATTGATTATTAATTGAATTAATTACTTTAGTTTTAATAAAGTTAATAAATTGTTTTAAATTATTAAGAGTTAATTAGTTTATGAATTTAATTTTGAATTAACTTAAGTTAAAATTAATTAAGTTATAAAGTTTAAGTTAAAAATTAATTAACAATTAAATTTAAGTTAACAATTTTGCCTATTGGAAAACAGGATAGAATATTACCTCATGAATGAGATAGAAAACTATCGATAGTAAAACAAAGCTTTGAACTACCTACAAATGATGATGGGTAGTTAGTCCCTTAGTGTAACTGGACAAGCGAAAATAAAAAGAAGACTCAAGTTAATGCTAGAGTCACAACTACATTGCAGTGCGGACTAACACAGGAACAACTGACCAAAGTCAGACCTTTCAGCAACACTAAACAACTCTGGGAAAAACTAATTGAGCTACATGAAGGCTCAGCTGACTCACATACTGCTAAAAATGACTTGCTATTAAGCCAACTCCAAAACATCCAGATGAAAGAGGATGAAACAGTAAGTCAGCTAAACAGCCGCTTTAAAGAAATATTGAACAACATTCACGCAATCGACGAACACATCGATAATCGCGACTTGATTAGGTACGCACTTAAGGCGTTTCCGAGGACAACCTTGTGGGCATCAATGGTTGATGCTTACTAAGTATCCAAGGATCTTTCTATCATTAAATTAGATGAATTCTTGCATGATTTTGAACTACATGAGAAGACTAACCTTGATCAAAAAAAGAAGGGTATAACTTTAATTGTAGGAAAATCAAAGACAAAATCCAAATCCAAAGAAGAGACTGAATCAGAATATAAGTTTGAATCATCAACTGACGAATATAATCTATATTTTAAAATAGCACATCTGGTTAAAATGATGATCCGAAGAAAGAAATTCACTCGAAGATTCATGAAGAAGGAAATCTTGAACAAAGACCTAGCCAACATTCATTGTTATGAATGTCAAAAGAAAGGGCACTTCAAAACTATCTGTCCACTACTAAAGGAGAGAGAAAGGAAACCAGAAAAGAAAAAGAAGAAAAAGAAGGCACTAAAAGCAACTTGGGACGAATCCTCATTCAAATTTGAATCATACTCAGACCACGTCAACCTTCTAGCACTGACAGCAATTCAGGAAGCATCAAGCTCAGAGTCCGAGTTAGACTACAACTCAGCATCAGACTCAAGTCAAGTTAGCGACTCAAATGAGTCAGCTACAAGGTAACAAATCCTTTATTTGAAAAAATATATGCTACTTTTGCTTATTTGACTAAATACAAGTCCAAAGTTAAGACTTTACTTAAAGAGATCAAAGACTTTAAGAAAAAATCTAACTTAGACTCATTAACTCAGGTTAGTCAAGTCGGAACCTCAACTCAGGTGTCAAAACTTGAGGAAGAGAACTCTGACTTGAAAAAATAAGTTAGTGAGTTGAAATCAACGTTGAGCAAGTTCACATCTAGGTCTAAGTATTTAGGTATGATGCTTGGATCCAGATGAGCTATGTATAATACGATTGGACTTGGATTTAACTCAGATCAAAATCATGTTTCTTATCTTATCTTAGTCAAAAGACATGCTAAAAATAGACTTGCTTGGGTTCCTAAATCATGTTTGGTCAATCAATTAGAAAATAAATGCTATTGGGTACCTAAACAACACATACATGTGATAAATGCTAATGTTTGCTACATCAACCCAATTGTAAGATTGAAATCAGTTAGAGTACCAACTTAGCAGGAACTATCTCTTAAATCATTTAGACTAGGATTGAATCAGACATGTTCGCATGCTAGTTTCAAAAATGAAATATTTTCAAATCACACTTGCATCATTATTTTCAAAATTACATATTTTTTATCTATATTATCATTTTATTTATTACAAATGGACTTAGCCTAGGCCCTATCGTAGTTAGCATTCACCTATAGATCTAGGCAACCAACATATAACAAACACCTAAGGTATAATTTGTTTGTACTTGTGAAAAATAGAATGGTGTGAGATGCTTAAGACTTGGCCTTGATTCCAAATGTTTGTATCTATGCATCAATATGAATTGGGGATTAAAACTGTCACATTGATCAAGTTACTAATTTTTACCTATTTATAGCTTAATTTCCATAAAATGAAGTTGGAAAACTCTTATCTAACTTGACCAATAAATTAAAGGCTCATATCCTATCGATAGTCAAGCTCAAAATCAAGTTGGATATCTCAAAGTTTTTTTAAAAAATTATTTTGATACCAAAACTTATACTTTTCAAAACCTTATTTTTGGATGTCTACTAACTTACATTTTGACAGATTCCATGTTTAACCTTAGGTATTAATTGAACCTAGAGAAAAACCAAAAAGTCAACAATTTGACTTATCGGGTGCCCGTAAAAAATGCACGGGCGACCTTGTAACTCACCACCTAAAATTAAACCATATTTATCATGGTACGTGAAAAATCATTACACGGTTGACCTGACTCTTTTTAGTAGGCATGTGTGCAAGATTTCAATCCTATGCTAAAGAGTCACATCTAGCAGTAGTTAAAAGAATCTTAAGGTACATAAAAGGGACTTGAAGTGTAGGACTATGGTATCCAAGAATAAAAGGTTTTAACTTAGTAGGGTTTACAGACTAAGACTATGCCAGATTCAAGTTAGATAGAAAAAATACTAGTGGAGGTTGTCAATTTCTAGGACAATCCTTAATTAGTTGGAGTAGTAGAAAATAAGATTGTGTAGCTTTATCTACTACTGAGGCTGAATATGTTGCTATGAGTGGATGTGTAGCTCAATTATTGTGGATGATGAACACAATGCAAGATTATGGACTTGATTATAAGAAGGTCTAAGTTCTGATAGATAATATTAGTTCTATTAATCTAACCAAAAATCTAATACATCAATCCATAACCAAACATATAGAAGTCAAACATCATTTTGTTATAGAACACATCAAATGATGACATTGAACTCAAATACATTGAATCAAAATCTAACATAGCATATATATTCACTAAACCCCTAGCAGAAGCCAAATTTAGTATACTCCGAAAAAGACTTGGGTTGTGCAGTATAGACTAATTGTTTTATTTTTGGTTATACTTGGATTGCAGTTTACTTAGTTTGCATATCTTCAATTATTCATTTCAATGAAATTATTTAATTAATGTCAGTTATTATTTTCTCTTCCTATTAATCTTTTTATATTGATATATAAAAAAGGTGGAGAGAAAAGGAGAAAAAAGGGGTTGATTACATTTTTGAAAATTCAAAAATATTTTTTAAATATTTCTCAAAATTATAACTTCAAAAATTATTCATGATTAAGAGGAAGTTATGATTAAGGGGAGCTCAAGTTATGAAATTAATTTATTCATGTATGATTGCATTAATATTTATTTCTTTGTCATACATTAAATATATACAATTCTTATGTATTTGTGATTATTTTTATAACTTTAAACTTAGTTTACATACTATCAAAAAGGAAAAGATTGTTGATATTGGGAGCACAATATTTTAACCCAAGGTTTTGATGTATGACTAAGATTAAAGTTAGGTGTGGTGAAATCTAACTATTTGATGTCAAGTGTGTAGGTGCATGGAACTTGACCAATGAAAAGTCCTAGTGAATGAAGCTAGGCAGCTAAAATCTTGGTTGTGAACCAAGTAGTGAAATTTCTAGCTAAAAACTAGGTGAATGAAAAGTTCTATTAAGTGAAGTTAGGCAGCTAAAGTCTTGGTTAGGAACAAGCAAGGAAAATCCTAATTGGGTGCTAGGTGAATCAAGTCTAAGTGTGTAGAATCAGCTGGAGGCTGATTGCTTGGTAAGACAAGTCCAAGTGTGTAGAATCAACTTGAGGCTAATTGTTTGACAAGACAAGTTTAAGTGTGTAGAATCAGCTAGAGGCTGATTGCTTGGCAAACAAGTCCAGGCGGAATTAACTCGAAGCTGATTGCTTGGCCTTAGATGGGTCAAAATCTAGTTAGGTAAAGTGTGAGTAACTTTAAAATCTTATATCATACTCTTTACATGTTATAACAACAAGGAAGCATGTTGGACGGTTTCAGATGATCTAAAGGAGTCTGAGGCAACTGGCTAGTGATAACTCTTGATAAGAGAAGTTGAAGGGTTATAGACAACCGTGCATGGTACAGGGGTGACCGGAGCGAATGGGCGAACGAGCGTCCATAGAGGCTTCTAGGCAATTGGGAAGAAATGTTATCAGCAACCATTGGAGTTGGGTCAAGATCAGGGTTGACCATTCTATATGCGACCGTGGAGTGTACGGGCGCTTGGGCAGCTTCATTAACGTTATCTAATCGGATAAGAGTTGTGGCCACGTCAGCACTTGTATAGGCCCCCGAGGAGGTTCTAGGCTCCTAGAGAAGTACTATTTAAAGGGTTCTAAGGCAGAAGTTGGAACCATCACATTTTCAAGTGAATTCTTTCACAACTTCTTCTGTGCTCGTGCTCTAGTGCTCTTTCACTTCTTGTGTTGCGACACGCTGCAATCTATATTTCATTTTCAAACGACAACATCTAGAGTAACATTTTATTTATTTGTGTTGTCTTTACATATTTAATTATGTGCTTAATTTTTAACTTCTTTTCTATAAGGTTTTTCTACCTAGGGGAAATTAGAAATAAGAATCACATTATTTTTAATTACTGCGCATGTCTACTTTTTAGTTTGTTTTAGGTAAATTAACTACATGCTTTACCTACTTGGTTCTAACTATGATAAACTGCTTAGTTAATATTTTATTTCGTAGTGTTATTACTCTGTTTATTTTCTTTATTATTTGAGAATTTGCTCGTAAAATTCGTAACGTTATTCACCCCCCTCTAGAGTCTAGTTCAATCCTACAGAAGAAAAACTAGGGAATAGACAGACGTAAACCAGACGCAGTCAGATCAAGTCTGGAGTGAACTGGACTTGATTCCAAGAAATCTAAACTGCTCTAGGCACACTGGATTGCTCCAGGCGCCCTGGAGGTGCGGACGCCCTGGATTGGTCTAGGCTCCACAATGGTCCAGGTGCCCCGAACAGGTCTGAATGCCCCAAATAGGTCTAGGCGCCAGGAAAGGGTTCAGCCGCTAAGACCAGGATATGAACGAGTCGGATAAGCAACAGCTGATTCAGATCGGATAGACGACAATTTGGGGATGTTCGCAAAGGCCTTCTAAGCGCCCTGAATAAGTTTATATAAGCAACCACGACTAGAGCATCAGAGAATCAATTCTTTCATACTACTCTTCAAAGTTTTGCTCATGCCGCTCGAAGTTCTGCTTGTGCGACCGGGAAAGCTCCAGGAGGGGTGCGTGATACTCAGGACTTCCAGATAGATCATCAACGAATTTATTTGTTTGTTTTACAACTTGTGTTTTATTTATATATTTGTTCTTGTGCTTGATAAATTTTAAACGGTTTCTCCGCCTTTGAAAAAGTTTCAGAAAGGAGAAGATCTAGTGGACGGACGCCTCTCATACTCTCATACTTAGGCCTTGGATGCACTGACCTTGGGGGTTGGGAACCAAGTAAATCCACGTGTCTTCTTTTTGTTATTATATTTATATTTCCGCTACAACAACTAACTCTTAATAGAAAAAAAAGATCGACTAAACGAGAAGAAAACGAATGATCAAGATTCAACCCCCCCCCCCTCCCCTCATTGACTCGCGCCAATCCTACACAATTGTGTAGCAACTACGCTGTGTGGTAGCTTAGTTGTAGCAACTATGAGACCTTAATTGTTACAACTATGTGATAGCTTAGTTGTAATAACTACGAAATCATAGTTACTACAATTGTATGTAGCAGTTACGAAACCATAGTTACTATAATTGTATAACAGCTATGGGTTTGTAGCTATTATAACGCGCCAATTTAGACAGAAAAAAATAGGAGAAAAATAATAATGGGAATAAGTTATTACTGTATAGTGGAGGATAGTTGGATAATTGTACATAGGAGTGGGGCGCTTTTTTGATAAAAAAAAATCAAAATAGGATGTCATCTTGATGATTTTAGAAAAAAAAAAAGAATGCCCTACTTTTGCCCAAATAATATTATTCCACTCAAATATCAAAATTCCCACATGACTCTAGATAATGAACCTTATCTTCGTCATGGTCACAATTGGGATTTCTCCATCGTAGTGAGTTTAGCTTTAGTAACTCTAACCATCTAGTTGTCATTATCTCTGTTTACCCATGATTAAAATATGACGGGCAGATAGAAAAAATCAATTTACAGACCATTTTTTTTAAAAAAAAATTCCATCTAAAATTGGGTGGAATGAGTTTTTCGTTCTCTTTATGGTTAACTTTGTTAGCCTTGCTTAGTTGCGGTGGTTGGGCAGCGAGTCACGGCTAGTCCACGAATCTCTCATAGCAACAATCAATTAGTGGCATCTTGTTTGAGATCATGATTGTCTATTATTACAGCAAAAGGTGATAATCCTCACCCCGAGAACTCCCCCAAGATTGTCTCTTGCGATCTGAAAGGGAGATAAATCATCCGATTGTCCATCATGAGGTCACTTATGGAGGCTGCTAGCTCACAATAGGCTACTACGAGTGCAACATAGCCTTCACAAGTCTCTTATGGTGGTCAATCCACCTTGAAAATGCCGCGAGTGATTTTGTTGATCACTATCTTTGTCACTAGCTAAGGATAAAAAACTGCCAATTTTCTAAACTTGGTACAAAAATGAACTACACTCTAATCTTTCTACTTAATGCATTAGAATATCTAGCATGTAGTATCTCAAAATGCCTCAATAATACTCCCTCTCCCTCTCCCTCTTGGATAACTTTCTTTCTAAACCTCTTTCAAAACATGGAAAGCTTAGAAATTCTCCATCTCCTAGCTCGCACTTTTATGTAAATATGTCAATCAGCTTTCTGCTCCTTAGTAGGGTGAAGCTCTGAATAATGGAAGGTTATACACTTTTTGGCTATTCCCCACCATCATCTCCTTGGGCAGACTGAGCGTCCTCATGAAGATTGAAATTAGGATTATGAGACGCTGCTATTTCTTGCTTAGCTCACAAATTGCTAAAGATCACTCAATTGAAGAGACAATCAAGACTAGACCTTCACTTGAATAGATCAGTATATGCCAACCATCTATAATGACGGGTCCTACTGCAATTGTGCCATGTGTAGCCTAACATAACCACGTTGAATTTGATACCTAGGAAAATATCACTATTCGGCCTTTAGCATGCATTTCTAACCGTTATTTGGCTACTCAATGCAGAAAGTCTCAATCGATTCATCTACTAAGGAAAAGAATATTAGTATCCTAAATAATCGAGGGAGAGATTGTTTATACCCGAGTGATTTGACAATATATTTTGTTATTTAGGCAAAGGTAACCTAGGCCTTATCTTGTTATTAATCTGTGTATCTAAGTCTAAGTGTGCAATAATTTAAAAGAACACACAAGGACACCAGATAACATAGAGGCTGATGTAGTATGAAGAAGAGTGATATATCACACTTAAAGGATCGAAAGGATAAAGAGTTTTATAGACAAATACACCTAAAGAAGAAGACAAATATGCGAGAAAAATGACACAAGAATGAAGCAAATACGCTCAGTGCATTCAAGAGACGAGAGACTTGACGGAAGAGTACACTGAATAAAAAGAAAGCATAAGGAGTGAGCTAGAGGACTCAGTGCATCATCGATGAAAAATGAGGTAAAAGACTGCTTAGGTATGCTTTGTAAGATGAGTTGAGGGAACTTATACTTGAGGCAAAAGTAGAACTCAACTTAAACAAGCTCGGTCTTAATATACTGAGTCAGAATTCCAAGCAACTGGAACAAGTTTCTAGACAAATGAGAAATGAATCTGGTCGAACAATGCAAAGGATAATTGCTATCTTTGTTGAACAGGTTTGGAGTTGATCAATATAAGAGATCTAGGCGACTAAAAAACTGAATCAAATCGATCGAGATGTACACATGGAGTGTGATCTAAGTTAGATCTAAACAAGCTATCAAGATCCGATTGACCAAAAGATCGATCAACCAAAAAAGAATCTAGTCAACTAGAATTGTGTCATGTCAATAACTTTGGATAAACTGTGGGTCTTGTCTAAGATATCCGATTGACCAAATAAGGCTTCCGATCAATCAAACTATGACATGTTAGCAAACTCAGCAATTCGAGGAAAAGGACCAAAGACTTCACGAGAAACACACAACAACACAGAATACTTAAAGCTCTTTCTTCTTCCTTAATCTTTCATTGTCTTGTCTTTTATATTGTAACCACTTATTGTACTAAGAGATTTTTCAACCTCTAATTTTTAACGAAGAGAAGAAAATTAGTGAACTCTATATGCTATATGCATAGGTAGTAGACTAGCAACCTGGTGTTCATTGTGTCTATTGGTATGTATGTTTGTCCTTGCTAAAACTGTAACAAGAGAGAGAATAATTTCTAATTTATAGGTACGCTATTTACCCCTCTGTCTCTAGTATCCTAAATGTTCGTCAATTAAATCGCACTATCTAAGATTATAATACGGCCAGCAAAAATATCCTTAAGGTTCTTAATAACGGCCAAGAAGATTAACACTAACCACCTTACTGACAAGAGAATTTCCTCAACAAAAAGCTTGCAACACAATTTCAATTCACAGCAACAACAAATTGATTTGAGAAACACGTTGATAACCATTTACATTGTAACACTGCTTATAATTAGTTACAAACAGTTCCGTACTTTTAATTACACACGAGGAAAAAAATAAACTTGTGACCCTGCTATGATCATGTACAATTAATTTACATGTCACATACAGCGAGGAAGCTAAATATGTAAATTATAACTTAATTTTTTTGCTAGTCATGAAAGTACATTTTGTTGATACTAAAATTGGAAAACCAAAGTTCTTCTCTTTCAATGAAGATCTCTTTTAATTCTAATATTCTCCACAGCCAATTGGTGGATCAGCAGTTAAGTATATATGTTCAAGCATTCTGGAAGCCAAGTAACTGGCAAATAATGACCCAGCCTTCTGTGATTGGTGAATGCTGAATGAATTCCTACAAAGTGTTGTTTATCCAAAGAGATTAACAGGAGTAAGTCATTCCCCAGCATAGATACAAGGTCCGCTCAGTTCAGCAAATGCCAGAATTTCCAAAATGGCAGTGGGAAAAAGATATTACGAAGTAGTAGACATTGTTCAAAATCAAGCTACTGAAAAGAAAAAGAAGAAAATCCACAAGTTAAGCTCATATAGCACCTGCATAATTCTCTTACCTTTAAATGCATACAGGGTGGAAAAAAATTGTTGAGACATTATTCAGTCAGCTTGGTTAACATGTTTGTCTAGTGACGCTTTCTTTGGTACAAGGAATAACCAACAATAGCAGACATCAGAATAGTCCAAAATACCTGTAGAAACCCAGAGCTTTGAGGCCAATTGGCACATACATCTAGAAGAAATATAGTCGATAAAAGAAATGGAACTTACCATGTTGATCGTATTCCATCTTTCCAGCTTCCTGATCCTACAATTTAAGTCTTCAAATATGGCATCTCTTGGCAAAATTTCTTTTGATGATACATCATAGTTTAGATTTCCTGCCTGCACCATACGACTGATATACATGACAAGAAAATAACAAAGCTTGGAATACATGAAAATAGAACCTTCATTCATGCCTTTCATCTTTTCAGTATCTATGTCTTTTCACACATGCAGATATATAACTTTGCAAGGGCAATGGCATTTCTAACAATCATATACGGACCAGGAGAATTATCAACAGGGAGCAGGAGTCTCAAGGTTTATGTTGCCTCATTATGGCTGCAACGTCATTGGTGCCAGTAGTTGAAGCACTCATCATAGGTGCATGCTGCATGAGGTATGTGATGCCTCCCATGATGAAAGATCACCTTTAGGACATTGTACTTTTGTTAATGGAGATCTAGTGTATCAGAATTTTACTGAGCCTAATAGAAGATTTGAGAGTTATTTGGGGTAATTATAAGTATTTGATGCTGAAACAACAAGTTTTAATGTCGACTTTTAGATATTGGGATTCAATTTTGATTAGATTTGGAGTTAGGCTGGATGATTGAGGGTTCTATTAGATGAATTTTGATTTGGGTGTGCTTTTGGGCTCAATTTGTTTTAGCTGAATCAGAATTGAACCAGTTTGGCCCACTTAAATTGAGTGGGTTTAAGTGGATAATTCTATAGACATAATCATTGTCATTTCCCCACTGTGCACTAAAGTGCCCCCTTGCTCTCGATCCCTCTTCTCGCTCATTAGCATGCTTGCAGTTCACATCACCGTTGCTGGTTGTGCTGCCATCATTGTTAATCGCTTTGCCACTACAGTCCACCATCTGATGTTGCAGTCCATACCTCCTTCGCTAACATCCTGCGTTGCATCAATGCCTGTGCTATTAGCAACTGTCATCACACCTTCCACCTACAGAAGTGCTGCCCGTGATTGACGCTTGCCGCCTCTTTGTTCAGCCAAAGTCATCTGCAGCCATCATTTTTATCGCCCAAAAACCATCACAGTAGAGTGGCAGCTGAACCCCCTTCCCCTCTTTTCCCTCTTCCTCCTGTATATGTGTAGCAACCCTTCTCGGCTTCCTTGTGTGAGAAATATCATAAGTTTCTATAGCTTGCTGCAATCTTTAAGCTCTGCGCATGCTCATATTGTAGAGACATGGATCTTTGTTGTTGGAAATGAGTCATTCATTTCCATTGATTTGATTGCAGGTGAACATGGACCTTCCATGGCAGTTGGAAGGATCTCTTTTTCCACCCATAGCAACATATTTATCTTTTGATCGATGAATCACAGGTATGTTCCTTTCCTCTTTCCTTTGAATTGAGTGGAATCATAAGAGGTCACTGAGAGGTTAAGTGGGTTTTGGTTCATAATATGTACCTGGGGTCGTGGTGGTGGATTAAACTAGTAAACCATCACGGTGTCTTTATTTGGCCGAGTTATAGGGTTCTTGACAAAGGAGTTTGGTTAGAGGGATGATGGTGTAATGAGGGTAGATTTTAAGAGTTTGTTGTTGGCCTAAAAAGAAGAAATTCAATTGATAGCGAGCAGTGGGGTATTGAGAATGAAGAGCTAAGATTGTGGTATGATGTTTGCTTGTGAGGTTGTGGGATTTGCTAATCGGGTGGTTGTATCTCGGATGTGAAGATGTCAAATCAATTGGGTTGAAAACAACTTAAGTGCAGATGTAGTGATTTTACTGAGCCCCTTTACTTTTTTCAGATTTTTTATTCATACAATATGAATCATATTTGTTGTCATGTATGAAGATTATTTATGGAGAAATATTTTCTTGGATTAGTGTTAATGCTCTAACAAGCTTCTTATTTAGTCAGTACAAAAACTATATCTAATGTCAGTTTGACTGACTAAACTCGACTCTTGGTGACATCATGGTCGGTCCAAAGCCCGAGTTGTCAGGCAACATTAAAACATAGATAAATGTTACGTATGGATCCATCAAACTATCATGTTAATACTAGATTGTTTCCCAAAAAGAAAACATTGTATAGTCCAACTGCAATGTCTTGGTAAGGATTGCTACATCTCATAAGAACTTAGATAAAGTGTATATGCAAGAGTTCTTATATCATAAGTTGGGTAAGAATAAATATTATAGAAATATTGATTGTCATAGATTTGAAATATGGAACATATGAACGGTCATCAACAAAGCAATGAAGGTAGTAGATACGACGATTAGAAGAAAAGTTAATATTTTATATTTACAAAAGATAAAATGAGTAGGGGAGATGGCAAAGATGAGAAAGAACTCAGATTTTAAATTATGATATATAGAAAAAAGTAAAACTAGAAATAGAATAAGTATTGTTGTAGATATTTCGTTAAAGAACGAAGTAACCGGAGAAGTTAGAAAAGGAGATAGGATTATAACTCTCATGATAGTGGTAGGCTGGTAGCAAAAGAACTATTAATATAATTAGCATATATGCACCTAAGATTAGATGAAAACATCAAACATAGATTTTGAGATATACAAAAAATTTCAACAATCGAGATGATTTTAATAAAGGGAGATCTAAATGGCATGTGCGAGTAAAAAATTAGGAATATGATAGGGTGAATGGAAGCTATGGCCTTGGAACAAGAAATGAAAAAAAAAATTATATTGGATTTTACGATGGCATATGAATTTATAACAGCCAATACGTTTTTCAAGAAAAGAGAACATCAGATAAAGTTCAAAAGTGAGAATAATAAGTCGCGAATTGATTTTCTTATGGCTAGGAAGAAGGATACAAAAATTTATAAAGATTGCAAGGTTAATCCTAAAAAAAATTTAACTACCTAATATAGGTTAGTGATGTTAGATACACACCTCAAGTATAGTATAATAGAAGAAAAATGTGCATGACATCAAGCAGTAAAAGTTAAATGATGAGAAGCAAAGTATCTTTAAGGAGAGAGTAGGAGCACAACCATTAATAGAACAAAGAAATTCTTAAAAAGTATGCAGTAGACAAGAAAGAGACCAAGAAAATTGTTATATCTAAAAAAAAATTATTACAGCAAGAGGTGTAGTTGTAATTATTAAAATTTGCTCGACTTTTTCGCAAAAGCATGATTAAAAAGTCACAGCTGAACTTTTCTCCTCCCTCCCATACCGTGACTTCTTCTTCCTCCTCTTTTTATTCTCTTCAACCCTAAAACCCTAATCCACCTCTCTTCTCACCCCACCAACACTTTTGTCACTATTTTTGCCGTCTCCACTACAATCGCTATGTGTCGCTGTCGTCATCGCTATTGTTGCCGCATGCCTTCACTGCTGCTCGGTTATCACCACCGCTCCATTATCACCACCACTGCTCACTTTTACTGCCATTATCGTCGCGCTGTCAACACTCTGCAGCGAAGACCTTTCGATTTATGTGGAGTTTTTTTGATTGATCCCTTTTGATTGCATTCGTGCATGATTAAACATACACCTTGAGGAGAAAATAATTTGGATTACTCGATTAACTCTTTTGTGCGAGTACTCCACCTACGAGTGAGGCATTTATGCTATTTAATACGCGTTAGGAACCCAACTTGTAGACGGGAATTCCTTAGCTCTTTCCGGGTGCTACTTTCCTTCATCTTATATAATATAAATCAATTATTTGTAGCGTATAGTAATGCTATTGATTTTATTTGGACTCCAACAAAAGGGAGACAAAGTTCTTTTATGCTTGTTTTTACATTAAAATTTTATTTGACATGCTAATTACTACTATAAGTCATCTTAGTGCTATGAAGTAGATTAAAGTTATATTTTATATGCTTGATGATAGAAAACAAATAATAATTTCATTGAATTTTAAATTAGTTTTTGTTATGGAATATTAAAATTACATTCTTTAAAATTTCATTATGTCTCGTAGAAAAATAGTAATAATAATAACAATAATAATAAATCACATGCTTTTGTTTACCTCTATTTGCTTGATCGTGTCATTTATTTTTGCTTGCCTTTTTTATATTCTAATTGTTGTTATTCTATTAAAACTTATTAATGAGCCCTCCAATAAATATCTTAAATTTTAGAAATAACGTAGGGAAGCTTAGGAAATTTCCTTAAAGAGAACACAAACCCTTATGAGAATTTTAAAAGGGTAAATAACAAAAATAATTTTATTGAAGTAGTTACCTGTAATCAAATAATACGAGAGAGCTTCGGCTCAGTGCTCGTAAGAAGTATGTAATTTCACAACTAAATTAATAAAGAAACGAGTGTAACCTTATCTCGTAGAACTTCGGTTCTAAAAATATGAGATTGTTTATGCTAGATTAGTAATCAAAATAACTCTATATAAATATAGAGCATTTGCTCCGCGCTTTAAAAATGACTTTTGAGTCTTTTTGTGCATTCATAGATTTCAGCCAAATTGAGATGATTTTTCCTCACTAGGTGTATTGTGGGTCATTCACCCTAATCTTATTGTATCACACGGATGGATTGCAAGTCGTTCATCCTATTTTGTATGTGAAGAACTTTCGAATGTGCATATTTCGTATTAGGTGGATTGCAGGTCATTCACCCCATATATATACAATACATCACTTTTTGATGAATTACAGGTCGTTCACCCTATCTATGTATGTATAGGTGCATACATATGATACATTTCGTTACAAGTGGATTGTGGGTTGTTCACTCTTATATACGATGCATCTCTTTCGGGTGTGGTGTGGGTCTCACCTTTATTTTTATATTTTTACAAGATGTGTTCGTATTAGGTGGATTGCAGGTCGTTCACCTTTACTTATATGACACATCCTTGATTGGTGTATTGCATGTCATTCACTTAATAAAATTATGTTGAGTTGTCGGATAAAGTAAGACTATAATGTATGTAAATTCTACGCTATATCAAAGGTACGATAGATTTTGGATTGCTTTATTCATCATCTAACAATTTCAAGCTTGAAGGATATAACGACAGTGATTGGGGTGGAGATATGGATGATAGAAAGAGTACTACGAGATTTGTCTTCTTTATGGGAGACACAACTTTCACTTGAATGTCGAGGAAACAACCTATTGTCGTACTTTCTACTTGTGAAGCAGAGTACGTGGTTGCGACTTCATGTGTTTGTCGTGCTATTTGGCATAGAAATTTATTGAAGGAGCTAAATTTACCACAAGAAAAGACAACCAAGATTCGAGTTGACAACAAGTCTGCAATAGCACTAGCAAAGAATCCATAGAAGCAAGCACATTGATACATGCTATCACTATATTAGAGAGTACATCATAATAAAGGTGCAAGTGGAATAAATAAAGTCTCAAGATCAAGTTATAGATATCTTTACCAAGCCGCTCAAATTTAAAGACTTTATCAAGATGCGAAGTTTTCTTGGAGTAACAAAATCAAGTTTAAGAGGGGATGTTGAAAATTAAACTTGATTTTGGGCTATTATGATTCGGCTAAAATGAATTGGATTATATAAGTAAGCCCAAGATCTAGAATAACTATGATCTAGAATAGAGTAGCTTATTCAAGAATATTCCGGAGAATTATCTATACTAGTAGACTATAGTGGAATAGTTTAGAAAGCTCTAGATAGGCTTTAATAGCCATTAGATGGAAGATGTGTTGGCACAATCTTAACCATTGGTTAGGAGGTGCAGCTAGTATAAATAGGGGATGAACTCTCATTTTGTAATCAAGCCAAGATTTCGAGTAAAGCAAAGGTTTCAAGACAAGTTCAAGTTCTCTTGTTTCCTCTTCCATTTAAGTGCAATTCCTCTTCCATAAGCTTTTCATTCCAACATGATCGACTAAGTGGAAGGAGTCACAGCGAAATTGGTCAAAATAGTCAACCAAAATGCAAGAGTTGGTCGACCAACTAGTGCAGCTTGGTGGACCAAAGTCATGAGGATCAAAACGGAGGAACCAATCAACAAAATGCAACATCTTGGTCAATTAAAATACTAGAATTGGTCATGAGGATAAGAGTTGCTGGATTTGATCAAATTTAGTCGACCAATCAACGCAACTTGGTTGACCAAATAGACAAGTGGAGAAAAGAGTAGTGGACATAGAGACAAGGAATCAACTAGAGTTGGTCATCCATTCTGACAACTAGATTGACCAAAATATCGCACTTAGTCATCGTAGGTAGTAACTGTTGGTGCAGGGAGCATCATAATCAAACCTATGTTTTGATGTTGTCAAAGGTTCAAAGTTAAGTCTTATTGTTATC
>JBBUKS010000041.1:730153-769304 GCA_038050645.1 Hedychium gardnerianum
TGCCTCTCTTATGTAATGTTCTTCTGTCTTCTTTGATGGATTTATTTACCTTTCGAACGTCGTCCTGTTCATCGATCGTTTCGTTTCCGCGGTCAACGTCGCATCCAATTTGTGAAATCATTAACAACATTCGGCAAATGACTAAATCACTCAGTCAAAGTTTTTTGAAATATAATTTTCAAAATTACTAAATTACATAGCTAATATTTATTTTACTCCTCTCTTTTTTTCCAATTGATAGACAAATTTATCAATCGATATAGTATATCATATATTGATGTTTAAGAACATAGATATATTAAGAAAATTTAGATGAATATATCAATCTTGATTTAGAGTGATTTGAAATTTTTTAAATACATCAGTGCAGGAGCGGAGTCACCCGTGGGTTAGTGTGGGCTCCAGCCCTACCTAATTTTGGTAGATCTTTTGATTATTTTTTTCGGCCCTCTACAAACTCATTGACTATTCCCATTAACTCCCTCTCCTTTCCAATTTTCAACTGATTGCCACCAAAAAAAAAAAAACTATTGGAAAAGAACAACTCATAACCCAAGCTAACCCAGGTCATATTACATATAAAATTTGGGTTTGAATCATAATATTTGAGCAAGAAATGATAAAAAAAAAAAATGAACCCTAATTCACGTAGGTCATACGCGAGCTGTTCTCCTTCGATTTCTATCATTTTATCGGCGATTTCCTAGAATTTAGGTCATGAGATGTGTGTATTCGAACCGTAGGAAAATTTCTGACAAAACCCGGTCGTGACCATCGCCTCCCTTTCTAGTTTTCAGCAGTAATTTTAGCAAAGCCACCGCATGACCACCTTACTCCAACCTAATTCAATTTTGCTTTATTTTTTAGGAGTTTTCAACTCGATTCCAGATCCTTGGTTTGAGTTTTTCAGACTGTCGATTGTTAGAAATTTTGCCCACTCGATTTAGCTATGATTTTGAGAGTTTTGAAGCTCGATTCTAGCTTGTATTAGTTGATTTGCGGGCTGCATCAAGTGAGAATTTTATTCATTTGATTTAGTTTGATTTTTGACTCATATATCAAGCTAATATTGTTTATTGGTTGGTTTATTGTTGTACGTTTTGAAATTTTGCGACTTTGAGGTAAAATTCGATAACTCTAAAATTATGTTGAATATTTAGTTATGATTATTTGAGTTGCGATAATATTTGGAGATGATGTTAATGAATTTTCCAGTTTAGTTTTTTAGCCTAAAAATTTATTGTTGTGAATTTTGGGAAAATAATTCATTGGTTGTGATATTTGAGAATTATAACTATATCGTTTACTTATATGTTGAATATAATATATTTATTTAATTGACAGGTTGAATCATCTTGTTTTAAATCTTTCTATTTCTATAGCAACAAGGTAAAGAGCATTTTTAATGATGAAACTTATTAAAATAGTTTTCTAATAAGATGAAGAAAAGTTTTTAGTGGATTTTATGATCATCTATATTGAATGGGAGTACCTTGAAAAAATTAATAACGAAATAATAATTAATGAGTTTGATTCTAATATTATTTATTCTAAGAAAAATTGAAGAACACAACTTAAATGATATTTTTTTCTATGTTTTTGAATGTATTAAATATTAAATATATTCATTACATATTTTTAGAAAATTAATATTTACATATTTTTTATTTTATTTATGTTTTTAAATTAATTAATTTATGATATCAATTATAATCTACAGTTAGTCCCGGGTAATTTTAAATACTGACTCCGCTCCTGGATGGAGGGGTTATTGTGTAATAGGACTAGATGAAATGTAGTCTTGAGGAAAGGGCAAGAGGCGAGGAAGGCGTGCAAGAAATCATTCAGGCGAAGGACGCAAAGCTTCATTTTGAGGGAAGTGAGAAGGGTGCAGGCGATGGGTTGATGAGGGTAGCCATCAAAGCATCCTATCGAGATTATGTGTAAGGAGAGTCTCCTCAGCAACTTGATGCCGAAGAAGCCACAATTTCCCCTGCTGCTGAGATTCAACCATCTCTTACTGGAGGGTTCGAGGATGAGATCTTGGACACCCGCCTTGACGAGAGGTCCTCGACAAGGAGCTACTGGAGGGGTTTGGATAAATAGGTGAAGTCACTGAAGACAATATGACATTGGCGGATCACTGTCAGTTAATGTTGGATGAAATTGACTGATAGACCTAGAGAACTCCAAATCAAGACTGATATACTCGTCTAAGTCTCCTTAATATATATAATGAGAAATATTATCCTACTCATTTCCAGTGCGTATCTCCATGTGCACCATGTGTAAATTTATTTTTTTGATATTTTTAAAAATTTCTTTAACTTGAATACTATAACCTAAACCCTAAACCCTAAAAGACTAAGCCCCAAATTCTTAATCGTTTGTTTTTAAAAAAATAAAGAAAAAAAATTATACTTGATGCACACGGGGTGCACATGGAGAGGTGAGCAGAATAATGTTTATATATATATGTGTGTGTCCTCAAACATCAATTTGACACACTATATTGAGAGCAATGATTTTTTTTTTCAACTAGTTTCCGATCGAGTTACATTCCATCAATCGATTGTTACACTGTAGTAATCGATTGGTGATGTAGGAGAAGCAAAGGCCTACATGTGGGAGGTTTGGCCTTTCTGTCGGGTCAAAGGTCAAGAAGAGGTGGAAGTCAAAGTGGACTCCCCTACCAGACTCCATTCGCTCGGTTGCATGGTGACCCTGACCTCGATTCCATCGCTCGGTTGCTTGGCTCACCCAACTTCGTAGGCTCGGTTGCATGGCTCACCCAACTCCGATCCGTTCGCTCAGTTGCAGGACTCCCTGACTCCGATTCCGTCACCTCAATCACTTGAGTTACTTCTGACAAGACTCGCATTCCACATGGAGGTAAGGGTCCTCGAAAGATGTGGACAACATGACCGTTTATCTCCTGAAGAACGTGAGCAACATGCTGTTTATCCCGGAAGAGGTGGGTAATGCAATCGTTTCTTCCAGAGGAAGTAAATAATTTAAGCATTCCTTTCGGAGCATGTGGAGAATGTGAGGGTACAACTATAGTCCTATAAAAGGTTGCACGCTCCCGTGGGGCACAGGTATGTGCACATAATCGACTAAATTCTACTATACTCAATTCTCCTTCTTCGCTAGACCTTGTGCTAACTTGAACGTCGGAGTGATCACGTTGAGTCCAACCTCGACACTCATTCTAACCTCTTGCTGAGTGTTTGTAGGAACCCTGTGAGCCCTCGTGCCAACGTGTCATCTACAACATTCTCCAAGGTAGTTGCTTTTTGTTGACTCACCATACCGCGATTTCAGACAAAAATAAATTGGTGTCATATGTGAGAATTCGCCTAAACTGAGACATTGAGATAGTGGAACCTGAAAGAACTATTAAGGACCCTAACTCTACTGACAATATGACTCGAGGCGACACTATCACCATGGCCCGAGAAGATTTCTAGGTGTTGATGGATCAGGCAATGCAAAGGGTTCTTTAAAGACAACTTCCAGTAAATCCGACTCCCGAAGGAGTACCCACTGCCTCGACCGAGGTGTCGCCTCTTCCCAATCGAGTGCCATTGGGTACGATGAACCCTCCCCTAGTCACCTTTGCCAGACCACGAAGCAAAACTGTAATTCCTCCTGAAAATCATTCAAATAAATCGAAGACAGGGGAAAGTTCTTTGCAGAAACAAAATAAAGGCAAAGAGCCTATGTCTGTGGAAGAGAAGAATCCCCACGGGACGCCTTTTTCAAACCAGGTCTTGAGTGAAAAATTACCCCATAACTTTTGAGCACCATAACTCGGGGAGTATACCGGGTCTGTCGATCTCGAAAACCACCTGGGTCAGTTCGAGAATACCGCCTTGCTACATCAATACACAGTTGATTCGAGAATGTCGCCTTAGAGTTCTCTAGGTTCATTAGTCGGTGTTGGACGAAACCGACCGATGGAACTAGAGAACTCCGAATAACTCAAACCAAGACTGATATACTTGTCTAAGTCTCTTAATGTATTTATACCCTCAAACATCAATTTGACACACTATATTGAGAGCATTGATTTTTTTTTTTAACTTATTTTTGATCGAGTTACATTCCACCAATCGATTGCTACACTGTTCTCTAGGTCCATCAGCTACTTTTGGACAAAATCGGCCAATGAGCCTACTCCATTCAGAAAATAAAAATTTTGATATTGTCTGACAAAGGAGAGTCCTAGGAAGTCATTTGTGATGTCGGCTAGTGAGTGTCATTGTTGTAGCACTTATAATTAATAATGAACATTTTATATAATTTTTCATATCGAGAACGAGTTGAAAAAATTATTGATCTCAATATAGTATGTCAAATTGATGTTTGAGAGCATAGATATATTAAAAAAACTTAAATGAGTATATTGGTCTTGATTTGGAGTGATTTAGAGTTCTCTAGGTTCATTAGCTGATTTTGGATGAAACCTGCTAATAGATCTAGAGAATTTTGAATCACTTCGAATCAAAATCGATATACTCGTCTAAATCTTCTTAATACATTCATACTCTCCAACATCAATGTGATATTCTATATTATTACACGGCCACAAAATCATTCCTAATCGATTGACAGTGTAATAATGGATTGATAAATCTGTCAATCGATTGCTAACAGTAAGAGGGATAAAATTGATATTGTGTACGTGATTTGATAATTTTGAAAGTTGCCTACGTGATTTGAATATTTTATTGTAGCAAAAGGTAATTATATTCATCCTAGACTCTCTCACGGTCTGTCTCAAGATTATATGAAGGAAGATAAATTATATGATCAACTTATAACTGACCGCCAAATAACTAATGAGTGAGAAAAGTTTTTTTCTTAAGAGTATACATTCGCAGGGAGTGATTTGAATATTTTAAATGATTAACCAGGTCAGATAACGTCGAACTTGGGATGATCAACTTGACTCAATGAAAAATTTTCACTGATCATTAGGATAAATCGGGAAGTGCTAATGGAGGCTCATCCAAATGATCAATATTTTTAGGTTTACTTTTTACTTGAAAAAAAAAATCTCTTGTAATATACTATAATTGAAATTGAAATTTTAGATTTTTTAATTATTTATTAAAGAATTTAATTATTATTTTATTATTCCGGGAGCGTGAATTGAATATTTTAAAACTTTAACTGTGTGTGGTTCAATAATTGACCGCAACATTTTAATCATGAACGATCGTTGAGTTATTCAACAACTTAGTGGGGATCAACGACTTGATCGCCAACCAACTTGATCGTACCGGCCAATAAGCATTTTAGAAAATTAAAAGCATATGAAACCCTAATAAAAGTGAGTATTCTTTTAATCAATCATGAACACCTTGATAGAGATGGTGCACATGGTTTTTGGCGGCCCCGTGTCTCGAGGGAACCGAATGCTCTGTTTCTCGACACTAATTAATCTGCTTCATTCAATCAATCACCAGGAACATAACGCACACAAGATTGCGCATATCCGAGCTTTGTTCTTTCTGCAATGTGAGAAGAATCAACGAGCCGGGTGTTAAAAATTTATATAATTTTTTTTATTTCGTTAACTTAAATATTATAATCTAAATTTTAAAAAACTAAATCCTAAATTTTAAACTATATATCTCAAGAAACAGAAAGTTGATTAGACAATGATGCAGCAACAGACTATTGGTAGGAGCAGAGTTGACTGTCGTGCAGCATTCTGACCCCAACCTTGTCGTGTTCTTAGATTTGCATGATCCTGCAGTTGGATTATCATCAGATCTAGATGCAACCTCGACCTCAACAGATCGATGATCTGATAAAAATTCAGAGTATAGATCTTCTTCATTTTTTTTTCTTATCTTAGAGCATGCTTAGTACGTCGGATGAAAAACTGAAATGATAGACGGTAGAATGAATGAATTTTCAAAAAAATTCATCCTTTTCTATTTGTAATTTATAAATGATGAAAATCGGATAAATACAAGATCTCTCTAATTTACCATTTTAGTTTCATTAAAATATTCAACAAAAACAAATTTTTTTTATCCTCCTTGAAATATGTTTATCTGTGACTTCTTATCATAATTTTTAATATTATGATAAAATTAATTACCACATGCAATATTATATGTAAATGCTCTCGAACCCCTTGCGCCTCTTGTCGTTCCCGCTTATTATATGTATAATCATCTGCCACTTAACTTAATTAGCATGGCGAGGTTCAATTAAGGTTAAAATTATGTTCTCTGTTGCGCTCTCATTAACCATGCTAATCCTAACCATGCATCGACGAGGTTAATTAAACAGCATCCATCAATCCTACGACTGCTCCTCGCCGGCGACGACGGCGCTGACGATCTCCTCGATGAGCTCTGCCACCTCCAACATCTCCGGTCTCTCCTCTGGGTTCGCGTTGACGCAAGCGGCGCCCACCCTGAGGAGCCGAACCATGCCTTCCGCCGCGCCCGGGACCGCAACGTCCGGGTCCACCAGCTCCGCCTCCCGCTTCTCGGCGATGGCCGACGCCGCCCACTGCACCACGTCCGTCCCGCCCTTGGTGTTGTTCATGTACTGAGACGGGAACTTCCCGGTGACGAGCTCGAGGATGACGACGCCGAGGCAGAAGACGTCGGACTTGGGGGACACGAGGCGGTGCTGCGTGCCCTCCGGCGTCCGGTACGCGAACATTATCTGCGACGCCTGCGCCGCGCCCACCAGCGACGCGAGGCCGTGGTCGGCTATCAGCGGCTCGAAGTCATCGCCGAGGAGGACGTTGGCGGACTTGAGGTTGCCGTGTGGTACGTCGAGCGCTGCGAGCTCGGCGTGGAGGTACGCCATCCCGCGCGCGATGCCCAGCGCGATCTTGAGCCGCGTGGGGCAATCCAATGCCCGGCGGTGCCCTGCTCCGGTGTCCCCTGCCATTCCAATGCCGTGTGATTAATCAATTGAAGACCAAATATATTGGCGACGATCGAGTTTGATTGATTGATTACCATGGAGAATGTAGCGGAGGCTTCCTTTGGGGACGTACTCGCAGACGATGAGCTTCTCCTCCTTGCGGTAATGGTAGGCCAGGGGAGTGAGGACGTTGGGATGGCGGAGAGTCCCGAGACGGCGCATCTCGCCGTCGAAGGCCTCCTTGCTCACCCGGTTCATGTCGCGCATGCGTTTGACGGCGACGGTCAAGCTGATGGCCGACATGGTGGCCTTGTAGGCGGAGCCCAAGCTGCCGTTGCCCAGCACCTCAGCCGTGGCCTTCATCAGGTCCGTCAGGCCGAACACGCCCCTATCCTCGTTAATCATGACCAAATCAGTCGCCCCCACCGGGCCGCGGCCTGACACGGCGGCGCGCTTACGAGTCGACGTCGACCCTGACTCCTTCTGATCCTTCTTTTGGATGGCGCCACCGGCCGTCGTGGTGGTGATCGGGATGGCAGTGGTCGCTTCCGCCGATTCCATGGCCTCTGCGGACGCCGCCACGCCAGCCGTATCCAGTTTTCCCTCGCCCGGTCCCGGTCGGCGGCGGCAGAACAACGCGATTATGGCAATGAGGATGAGCACAGCCGCTACGGCCCCCACCAAGGCGGCAATGTTTGAACTGGAGCTATTCTGTTTCTCGGGACGCTCTTGATCCGCGGCCGGTGGTGAGGTCGATGGCGGCGTTCCACAGGCGGTGGAGTTGAGAGGCGGCCCGCAGAGATCTGGATTCCCCGCGAAAGATGTGACGCTGAATCGAGTCAGGGATGTCGGAATGGAACCGGCGAGTCGATTGTTCGACACGTTGAACGACTTGAGAGAGGATATCTCAAAAGAAGGAATGGCGCCTTCGAAGTCGTTGCCCTCCAACCGGAGCTCGATGAGCCTGGAGGCGTCGGAGATGGAGGGGATGCGGCCGGTGAATTGGTTGTCGTTGAGCCAGAGCTTCTTGAGGGAGCGCATGGAGGAGAAAAGCCCGTCAGGGATCTCGCCGGAGAAGGCATTGTGAGACAGAAACAGGGACTTCAGGCTTCCGAGGCTGCCGAGGTCCTGCGGCAGGTGCCCGGAAAAGTTGTTATTGTTGAGACTGATGGAGCGGAGGCCCTTGAAGTGGGCGAGGGCAGTGACATTGATGGTTCCGGAGAGGCCAAGTCCGGCGAGGCGGAGGCCGGTGACGATGCCGCTTTCGCAAATGACGCCGAACCAGCTGCAAGGGGAGGCGGTGGAAGAAGGGGACCAAGAGTTGAGGGCGTCACCGGCGCCGGTGAAGGAATCCTTCAGGAAAAGGAGGGCGGTGGCCTCCGTCATCAGCTCCTCCGTCTCTTGAGCAGCCGATGACTCCGCGAAGAAAGCCGGGTAAATGAGAAGGAAGAAGATGAAAGCCAAGGCTGTTCGTTCCATTAATGTCAACATTTCCTTCTCGTGCTCTCGTTCTATGAACTTTGCGGTGCTTCTTTTTCCTCCTTTTCTTGTGTTCAATTTTGCATGGTGTGGCAGTTTGGGGAGAGGGACAGAGAGCGGCAGGGATCTGAGAGAGATGCCAAATTTAGATGCGGAAGATGGAAAAATGGTGGAAGATGAACTAGAATTGGTAGGTTGACAGCAAGAACGAACGACTAAGTCAACGGCCAAATTTAAACGTTGAAAATGAATCTTCAAATTTGTAGAGTTTTTGTGAAAAGTTAATATTCATAATAATAATAAAAAAGATAGAAAATTAAAAAAAAAACATGTTGCGTCATTTTTTTTAAAAATAAAATTATTAAAATAGATTCTCATTTATAATTTCTGTCCGAAATTTCCACTCTGGAGCTACTTTGGTTTGGGCTGAATTGTACCAAATTGGGTCGATCTTGAACGGCACAATAAACCGAAGCAAGGCCCATGACTGCGATAATAGTCTCTCCTTTGTGGTCTCGAGTCCATGAAGTCGAGTGTGCCCTGCATCGCATCAACGGTGCGGCGTCCGCCACCATTGCTCTCGCCGCCGATCTCCAATTCGCTCCGGCGTTATCTACGGGGCGCCGACTTCTTTGCCTCATCTCCCCTCACTGGAACTGCGCTCACCTTATCTAACTGGGCTTATCAGAGCGCGAAGGCAGAGCTGGGGCGTTGTGGAAGCTCGCAGTTCTGTTTTTCCATCATCTGAGTTCTTACATCGTGTTTTGCTTGTCTGGTGGTGGTAGAGATTGGTTTCAGCGAAACACGGATGACTGGATTATAATTGCTGGGTTTACCTAAAACCTCGCTGTTTTTCTTCTCCAGAAAGGTTAGGTTCAATGATTTGCTCGTAGTCTAGATCAAGGAGTTCCCTTCCTTTTCGAAATGGTCAGTTTTTTTTCCAGGCTATATACCTCTCTTGGCCTTCTTCCTCAGTGGCAATCTGTCATCTTTCTACGCGTAATCATTTCACTAAACCAGTCCCTTTACTATTTTGTTATATTCGGCGCAGTTTTTTTACTTAATTTAGCTCTTGGGTGCCCCGATGCGGGCACAAATGAATCGCTAAACTGATCGAACAAATTGGTTTGGATAACAGTGAATGCAGTTTTATAATCTCGGGACATGGATGTAGATTTAGCTGAATATGATGAAATACTTGATATTTAGCTAAATATGATGAATTCAGATTATTGCTCTAAATATGATGAAGTATTTTTAATGTTTTCCTCACGACATGTTGAGATTTACTTTTTGTAAGAATTTATGGTTCTGTGTGCACTTTAGCAATGTCACTTTTAGTATGCTCATGAAATAATTTAAAACAAATATGGATGTCTAAGATTGTTTTACCAGATTGACATGGATAGTTACATCTTTTCAGGAATCATAACATAAATCGAATGAAGTTTGTTGTTAACTTAAGGAACTGATTGAATTGAATGGGAAGAAGAACAACTCTAAAAACCTGCTATGACTAAGGCAATAGCCAAAGCGTTTTAGTAAATCATCATCATCATCGTCATCATCACCATCCTATTTGTCTCGAGGACTGACTACATAAATTTTAGCACTCAATGGTTATATCACTAGTAACTTGTTCCTAAAAATATAGCTTTGAACGACCCATAAAAGTTTGGTGGATGATATTAATAGTCTTCTCCTAAAATATAAATTAGAGAGGATCACATGCTCAGGAAAAAACATAGATTCAGAGATTAAAAGCAAGAAACTAAAATGTGAAGACACTGTAACTTCTATAGCACTAGTCATCACATATATATCCTCCAGCCACTGAGTTACAACTCAAGTATAAGACTCTGGGAAAATGCCGTCTTAATCGTTAGTTGTAGAAGAAGAAACATTAATTATAGGTCAAGGACATTTCATTTAAATCTTATAAACTATTTAATATCGCTCCACACTTAAATGAGAAGAAGATGCAGCTCAAGTGTATATCTCATTTCCTCTTTGATTAGGATTTGAATTTCTACCAGTGAAACTTGAGCATGTTTGTCTTCAATTGGATAAAGCCTTTAGCTGCAAGTTGGCATCAGCCGCTAACATCTCTTCACTAAGCATCCTGCAATCTCCTTTTGAAAGATAGTCCACTTCGACAACAACTTTTAATATAACAAACATGTGAGATACATGTTAAAAAAATATTTTACTACTGAATATAAATAGTAAGATCTAGTACTTGTCAGTCAAATGAGAAAAAGAGAAATTACATGTTCAAGGAATTAAAATGATTCATAGACGCGTTATTTATAGCTTGATTAGGTCATGTTCTACATTTCTTCTTTTTTACATTTTGCTCTTGATGAATCTATTAATTCACAAGCTGACTTCTTTCCCCAATGAACATGCTTTCTACTTTACCAAATGCAGGCTGATAAACATCGATTGAACTTCAAAGACAAGTACTCAAAGTCGTATTGTAACAATCACCTAATGCACCTTTTGTCGTGCCATGGATACCAGGCATAGCAGCATGCTCTCCTTGATGTTAGTGGCATTTGCAGGAAGATAAAATTAGCCATTTTACAAGTTTGACTACTTCTCACAATGCTGCCACGATTTTTCTGGAGTGATGGTGAGATTTCATATCTTTATTCTATACATCCTAGTAAAATTTGACAGTGGCATCTGATCCCATTAGGGAATCAGTTCTGGGCTCCAGATTTTGCTTCTCAATTTGCAAAACATTTGAGTGAAATAAAAACAGGACATATGGGTGAGGATTATTAGTGAATGTAGGAAATAAAACAGGAATATGGGTTGCAGAATTGTGTCTCAAACTGCCCTCAATGAGTCACTTGCTGATTATAGCATGATTAGAATATCAAGATACTCTACATTTCTCATCTCAAAGTCGAATTGCAAGCTTGACAACGATGAATTTTGGTTGGATAAGTTGGATCAAAAGGATTGGCTTGCACCAAATGCAGTTCTGAAAATATTTAGACATGTGAGAAACCCTGAATCAATTATTACTGCATTCAGAAAGGCATCTAGTCGCATGGATTATAGGCCCAATGAAACACTTTATAGTGTATTGATTGATAAACTTGCTCATTTTCGGAAATTTAGTTATGTTGATGAACTATTGGAAAGGGCAAAGCGGGAGAACTGTAATCTCTCGGATGATTTTTTTTATAGATTGATCAAAATGTATGGTAATGTGGCAAATCATCCTGATAAGGCCATTGAGATTCTCCTGAAGATGCCAGATTTTAATTGTTGGCCCACTGTCAAGACTTTCAATTATGTTCTTAATATGCTTGTTAATACTCGGCAGTATGAAGTTATACATGAGGTCTACTTAAGTGCTTTGAGATTATGTGTAACCCTGGACACTTGTTCCTTTAATATTCTGATCAAAGGCTTGTGTCAATGGGGAAAGCTGGATGCTGCTTTTTCTGTGCTGCAGGAAATACGAAACCAAGGATGTAAACCTAATGCAACTACTTATTCGACAATAATGTATTATCTTTGTAAGCATGACAGGGTAGGTGAAGCACTTGATCTCTGCGAGACAATGGAGAAAATTGGTTGTTACCCGGACACTATAACTTTCAACATTTTGATTTCTGGCCTGTGCAAACAAGGAAGAATGACCGAGGCTATGGCGATGTTAAATACTATGAAATTAAAGGGATGTTATCCAAATTCAGGCACATACCAGGTGCTACTCTATGGTTTGCTCAGTTCAAAGAAATTTGTGGAGGCTAAGTATTTTATAGATACAATGATCACTGAAGGTAGCAGGCCAAGTTTCTCATCATACAAAATAATTATCGATGGCCTTTGTAGGGAGAACTCTTTGACTCATGCTGAGATGGTGTTGGAGCAAATGGTGCATCAGGGATTTGTTCCTCGAATGGGGACATGGAAGATGTTACTAAAATGCATGTTTTGAGAAGACAAATAATATTCTTTGCGTATTTTATCTAATCACTTAATTATTAAAGCAGCAAAGTGAAGCTAAGGCACTGCACAATGGTTTGTAATGACTACGTTGGTTCAGCACTTCATCTAGGATCTTTCATTCATCAATTGCCTCCTATAGGCCCAGGAATCACTTTTTCAGATGTAGGAGAAACAGAGAATAGACTGACTCACTAACAAGGTACATTGTTTTAGACTTCTAGCTTTTATCAGCAAATTATAGTGCCTAACCTTGACAGGATAATCTGTTGTAGTAGTAGTTCTTTTCATGATATGTTATCGTTCTCTATACTCGTGTTTTCTTTGATATCAATTTGTTTTGATGAAAATTTTATTTATTATTTTGGGTGTATAAATGATGAATGCCAACAGGTTCAAATGCATTTATAGCGGAAAAAAAAAACAATTTCGATTTCTCTTCCCCTTTTTTTTTGAGCTTTGCATTCAAAATTTCAAGCTTCGAATTGTTTTCTTGTAATTAATCACAAACAGGATGACATATATGATAAACCCATTATATATATATATATATATATGCAGAATTATAAGGAGCAACATTAAGCTACGGCGACCGCCGCCGCTACATCCCCGGCCGGCCTGAGCTCCTTCAGCATGGCCACCACCTGTAGCATGTTCGGCCTCTTGGAGGGAAAGTCATCCACGCACTTCAACGTGATCTCCAAGAACCTCTCCATCTCCTCCTCCTCCTCCGCCGCTTCCCCGCCGCCCATCAGCAGCAACTCCCCGTCCAACACCTCCCGCCCTTTCCCCTCCCTCACCTTCATCTTCACCCAACCCACTAAGTTGGTGTCCCCGAAGTCCTCCTTGTCGGTGGGCCGCCGCCCGGCGAGCAGCTCGAGCAGGACCACCCCGAAGGAGTAGACATCCCCCTTGGCCGTGCAGCGGAAGCTCTGGTAGTACTCCGGCGGAACGTAGCCCGGTGTGCCGGCGAGCGTGCTGACGCTGAGGTGGGTGTCGAGGGCGTTGATGAGCCGGGCCATTCCGAAGTCGGAGACGCGCGCCTCCATCTGCGCGTCCAGCAGCACATTGCTGGACTTCATGTCGCGGTGGATGATGTGGGGGATGCAGTTATGGTGGAGGAAGCAGAGGCCCCTGGCGGCGCCGCGGGCGATCTGCTTTCGCGCCGCCCAGCTGAGGGCGGGGCCGGCAGCCTTGTCGGCGGGCGGCGAGTGGAGCATGTCCTCGAGGCTGCCGTGGTGCATGAACTCGTAGACGAGGAGCCGCTCCTCCCCCACCCTGCAGTATCCTAGCAGAGGTACCAGGTTCTTGTGCTTAATCTTGCCCAACGTCTCCATCTCCGCCATGAACTCGCGGTCGCCCTGATAGCTCAGGTGGATCAGCTTCTTGATCGCCACGCACGACCCGTCCTTGAGCGTCGCCTTGAATACCTGCAACAACCACAGCCAAATTTAGGGCAGAAAGAAAGTTTTCACTCTGCCCCTACTTCTAACTACATTTTCATTTAACCCCATAGTTCAAAGGTATAATTTGTGCCGGGATAGAAAACTAAAAAAATAGGTAAAGTATGGACGGAAATGAAAATTTCTGTGATGTACCTCGCCGAAGCCTCCGCAGCCGATTAAGCTGGCGGCCGAGAAGCCGTTGGTGGCCTCAATGAGTTGCGAGAACTTGAGCTTGTGGAGCTGCCGCTGGAAAGTGGCCACGTTGATGCTCAGCGGCTCCTTCTCTTTCTCGATCTTCCACGTCGTTGCGGCGTGCGCCGCCTGCAGGCTGTTCAGCATCTTCGCCTCCTCCGACTCCCTCCGCCTTGCCCGCATCGCGATCGCCCACACGATCAGCACGCACAGCGACGCCACCGACACCAGCACGCCCAGAACCACGCTGTTCGCCCAGGCCGCCGCTGCCGGCGGCCCCCTCTCCTTCCCCTGTTCCCTCAGCGGCGCCGTGCTCGGTAGGTTCCCCAGCGCCGACTGGCACGGCGGCAGCGGCACGCCGCAGAGTCCCGGGTTGTTCGCGTACTGGCTTGCCGGGAGCGTCGTGAGCTGCCCCAGCGCTGGGATTGGACCCGACAGGTTGTTGTCCGAAAGGTCTATCTGCACCAGGAACGAGAGGTTGGAAAATGACTCCGGGATGCTCCCTTGCAAGCGGTTGTGCGAGGCGTCGAAGACGCCGAGGTTCCGGAGGCGGCCGAGGCTCGCCGGAATCTCCCCAGTCAGACGGTTGCGCGCCAGGGCCAGCACCTGCAGCACCAACATGTCCCCGAACTCCACCGGGATGCTGCTGCTGAGCTCGTTGTACGAGAGGTCAAGGTACTCCAGCGTTTGGAAGTGCGCCCAGTCGTTTACCGCCGCACCGGAGTAGAGCCGCGTGAAGTCGCAGGTCTTCAACGTCGGCACCTGAAGCAGCCTCTCCGGCCTGATGCCGGCGAACTCCAGCAGCCCGCCTACCCCTTTACAAGAATTCCCAACATTCCTAACGAACGCCAGCGTGTTCCCCGACAGGATTCCGCTCGGCGCCTTGACCCCCAGCTGCCGACCGAGGCGCGGTGGGATTGAACCGGTGAGCTTATTACTGTTGAGGTCGAGCCACACCAGACTGCTACATTTTCCAAGCTCCCGAGGAATCTCGCCGCTCAAACTGTTGTTGGCGAGCTGCAGGACGGCGAGACGGGAGAGCAGGCCGAACTCCGGCCGGACCTTCCCGGTGATTCTATTGCTGGTGAGCGCGATCCACTCGAGGTTGCTGCAATTGAACAGCTCCGCAGGCATGTCGCCGTTGATGAAATTGTTGTTCAAGATAAGATTCCGCAACCTCGAGCACCGCCCGAGCTCCGCCGGGATCGGCCCCTGCAACCCGTTGAACCACAGCATCAAGTGCTCCAGGTCCTTGAGCCGCCCGAGCTCCGGCGGTATCGGCCCACGCAGATAGTTGATGCTGAGATCGATCGTCCTCAACCTCGAACAGTTGGAAAATTGAGGCGGGATTTGGCCCGTAACCAAATTATCAGGAACTCTCAGCTCCTCGAGAGAGGACTCACCGGAACAACCAACTGCCGGAAAGGATCCAAACAACTTGTTCGAGCTGAAATCGGCGATCCTCAAGCGCTTCAAACTGAAAACTGAGCTCGGAAACGGTCCGGAAATGAAGTTACTGCTCAGCAGCAAACTTTCCAGGGACACAAGATTCTCCAGCACGCCCTCCGGCAGCGCGCCGGACATGTTGTTCTTGGCCAAGTCGAGCAATTGCAGAGAACAGCAAGAGTCGAACGAGCTGGGAATCGCTCCGGAAATGTTATTGTTGGAGAGCTTCAGCTGCAGCAGCGATCCACAAGCGTTCCCCAGAGCACGAGGAATCCACCCGGTGACGTAGTTGCGAGACAGGTCCAATCTCTCGAGCCCCCGGAGCTCGCCCAAAGCTTCAGGTATCTCCCCTGTGATCGCGTTGGCCGACAGATTTAAATACCTAAGACTGGTGCAATTGGACAAGGAAGGCGGAATCGCGCCGGCGATGCGGTTCGCAGAGAGATCCAAGTGCACCAGACCATTGCAAGAGTTCACCGCCGCGATGGCGCCTGACAAATTGTTGAAGGAGAGATCGAGAGCACGGAGACTGCCCGAATTCAGACTCAAAGAACCAGTAAGATTGTTATGGGAGAGGTTCGCGAAGGAGAGACTCGGATACTCGGAAAAGAACTCATCGGGGAGGACACCGGTGAGTCCGGAGTAAGAGAGATCGAGCTCCTTCAGCGAGGGAGGGAGCTGGAGCAAAGAGGTGGCGGAATTGATGTAGAAGCTGTTGAAAGATAGATTGAGATTCCATAGCATGTCGAGCGACAGCAGAGGATCGAGAGAAGGAGTTCCTGAGAGGCAGCCGCCGCCTAGATCGAGCTCGATCGCTCTTCCTTGCCAGCAGACCACGCCGTACCAGCTGCAGTGGCTCTGGTTGAGCTGCCAACTCGACAGAACTCCGTTGGGATCCTTCCCGAGCGTGCTTCTGAAACGGAGCAGAGCATCTCTGTCTGAGTTTGCGCCGGAATCAAGAGACGAGGACGAAGCCAGTTCCACGAAGAGCACGAGAACTAGGACGACAGCAAAAGGGAAGAAGGCCATGGAGAAGGAACAGTCGGAGTGCTAAAGCTGCACGAGAGACATGGAGAATAAATTGACTTAACAAGGAGCATTGCTTTAACTTTTGTGGTGTTAAGTAAAATGATGAGAGAGGGAATGTTTACGTTGGTCAAACACACAATCCAACAACCTGTGCCTTAGATTACTTAAGAATCTAAGGGTGGTAATCATAAGCAGTGTGGAAATCTCAACTTATCTCAGATCCCACAGCACCAAAGGAACAGATTGAACATGGATTTATTTATTTGGAATGCTTTGCATGCACATAAACTACACAAAAGTGTGTTCCTCATCCAAAAGACAGACATGGTCCACCTCAAAACAAACCATCTTATTCCTCCACTTTTTCTTCCTTTTATGCTGGCATCACCTTGGGCTCTCTTGCTGCCATATCTTCTCTTTTGGTTTTCTTATTTAACTCCCAACTGCACCGTAATTTAGAATTCCTGAAGAGTATTTTGCCACTGAAGATGAGATTTACCCACTAATGTCTTTCCATCAACTATAGAATAGAGCAGCATGTTCGCCAGTCATATGCCCAAGTAGAAGAAGGTGCAATGTCCACTCGATGCTCCAGTTTGATTCGACATTTTAGTATTATTATCACCACGAGCACACGTGTGATCATAATTAGATCAGCGTAATGTGGTTTGAATGGAAAGCAATGAAATTATTGTAGGTGCATCATTCATTCATTCATTCATTGATGCTTTGGTTTTAGCTTTCCAGTAGTGTTTTTTCTCTCAAGGTAGAGACTCGAAGAACAACAACTCTTAATTCGTGAGATTAGCAAGGAGATGCGATGCTTTTCCAACATCAAAAGCTGAGGTCTGAGGTGACAGTAATGAAGACTATTTCCTTAATGCTGCATTTTCACCGAGAGCAGATTTCAAATATCTCTCCTTGCTTCTTACATCGGCCTCTGGGGGGAATTTGTTAAGCTACAGAATGTTGGTCAGACATTTACGCTCAATAGAAGACCCCACGCCATCATTGCCATCACTCCTCATCTTCTTGGTTGCGAAGCTTTCATGTCCTCCCTGCATGTGGTCACTTTGTTGGAACCTCAACCTCAACATCAACTCTGCCTTTAAATGCTGTGTTGTCTATTAGGTGGTTGCATGGCGTGTAAACTAAAGAACATGGCGTGGGTTGCTTGCTTACTTTGTTAGGATCCCAAGAAATGAGGATGGAGCTTTCCAATGGAGGCGCAGGCTTCAGCTTTGTCAGAATGTAAAAGTGCCAGGCTGAATCATGACACCTCCCCCCATGCGTCTTTTCTTTCCCATCAGCCACACTCTCTCTGTTATGATTCCTTACGTTGTGCGATTATTATACTTCACACGCCATTCTTCCTGCTCATTGGAATGGCCTGCAACAGCAAATTATTTCACTATTTCATTTAAAACAAATTTCACTTCCATTAACTTAAACAATTCTATAAAATTTCATATATAAAATTATTATCTGTACATCCATCCACAAATAATCCGTAAACACCTAATATTATTTTATTTTAAATTTAAGATTTATTTTTTTTAAAAAAAAATTAAAATTTAGACTAAAAAAATATTTTTTAAAAAATAAAATTTAACATTAAATATTCACGAATTATCCATAAATGATATATAGAGTAATAAAATTCTCGACCTTTTAGTTATTAATATCACCTACTAATATCGAAGGTAGATAATCTTCTCCATCTTTTTCTCTTGATTTATTCATTTGATTAAATTCGAAACACGTACAACTTATAATGTGTGTACTTTTTAATATTTGGACAAATATTTTTTCCTTTACTTTCGGTGGACTATAACTTAGTTCCTGATTTATTTTGAAAGTCAATAATTTTTTTTCATAATTTAAAATTAACTGGATTGTAAAATTTAAATACTTGAATTATTAAAAAAAACACTGAACAAATATAGTAGAATCAGTCGTGCAGAATTTTTACTTACAGGAGCATGCTAAATAATTTAAACATTTGTAGAATGCAGACTTATTCTTCAGTCATGCAGACATTTTTTTTTGCTCGCTTTCTTCTTGGCTAGAGCAACCAATGACATCCTTTGTGTAAAAAATTGAGCATCAATTATTCCCTCAGTAGCAAACTAGTTGACCATATTCATAATGTAGAGCCATGTTTCCTTGTGCCTCCGCTATTCAATATGAGCAAGATTACTGTTTAGCTAATGATAAAACTCATCTTCCTTGCATAATGGATCATTTATGTTGGGACGATTGGTCCCTCCCTCCGTAGTGGTTAAATTCTTGTATGATATTTTGATAATTTAACAATGTCATTTAGTGCATTTGATGGATATCATTGGTCAAATGTGGAGTCATTGAGGCTATCAAACTCGTGAATCATTACTAAGCTTGGTAAAAGTTTAATTCATACCTTTTAGTTTTCAGATCCTTGAGATCCCAGAGCTCCTCCCTCAATGAGTCAGTGCTGCAATCTAAACCTAATCCAGAGCAACACTTCAATCAGCTCCTTGAGATCACAGGCTCTAAAATCGTGTAGTTCGTGTAGATCACAGGCTTGACCGTCCTTGAGTTAGGCCGGTACCTGAGAGCCACCAGATTAGGGCCAAGTCATTCATATTTCAATGCAAAAATGTGATATGTAGATGTACATTCTAATTCTGAAGCATAAATGCATGATTCAGGGCCCTGGAGAAACTGTTGTGACTACAAGTCTACAACCAGCTTCATTACAAAAATCCCAAGAATCAACATCATAAAGGAGCCACTTTTCTTGCCGATGAACAAGAAAACTCTTCATTACATGACCCGCATTTGATACTGTAAGCACAAAAATGATCTTAAAACTAACTTCAGTCATGATTATGCCCTGCAAAAAAGAGCCGCCTTGATCACACAATTCATAAATTCCACATCTTCCAAATGTAAAAAAGCCAAGGTTAAAGTGAGGAAATCATCCTGGGATCATTCTTGCAGCTCATATATTTGCATATAGGCCTCTGATAGAGCAACCATTTGAGGAAGAGTTTCAGTGACGTGGAGATCCTGCATCTCGTACCTGAAAGAAATAATACTCAGCAAGCCAGAAGGTAAATAACAAACATGACAACAGACTAAACTTTCTTAACCAAGATACCAGAGCTCTTCTGATTTACGCTGCACGAACACTCGATAATATCCCTCTCCAGGCTTCCCATCGTGAACTATGTTCCCTATAAGATCATATTTTGACCGCAACTTCCTCTTATCCTTTGGCGGGGGTAATGGAATGTAATCCTTCAACTCAAGATTCTTCACAGGGAAGTTAACTGAACAAAAAATATCCACAATCAGATACAGCTACAGGAAAATAATACTTCAAATTGAAGGAATTTAGTATACCAAGTGTAGGATTCTTTTCTATGAAGAAGTTATTTTTTGTAAATCGACGCATGTGAAGAATCAAATATTTTGGCAGTCGGATGACCCGATATCTCATCCTAGCTATACAAGGCCGGACAACCTCTGTGACAGTCTCACCATCAAACTTCTTCAATATATTGAACAGAGGAACCTACAAAAAGCAAATGCCAGATTAGCTTTCCTTTATTAACCAGCCCAGCCATTTCAGAACCAGTAGTCTTCCAATTCCAGAACTGCCAATGTATTGATATACAAAATGCTTACAGTAACTAAATAGTGAAAATTTCAGATCCACATGTTAATTAATTAAACTTATGTAAGAACAACTAGTTGAACTAACCATCCTGGAATAGAAATCAGAGGATACCAAACCCAAATTAAAATATGGTAAGTAGTCTGATCTGTGATATATTGTCACTATAGTAACTGTGTATCACATGTAGGCCACTCTCACTATCAACTAGAAATTGTTCAACAATGGTTCAGTATCTAAACTGACCCAAGAAAAGAGGAAGGGTAGAGAACATAAACAAGAGAAGAGAACCAAGAATGAAAGGAGAAATAGACTATCAATATTATGAACATAACCCTGCCAGTAGTATCTACACCTTTATCTACTCCTTTATATAGGCCTTCCAACTAACAATAGAAATATATATATATATTTTGGAAAAAGAAAAAGAGTCGGTGGGGATAAAGAACTTCACTCATTGACGAAGTCTAACATTAAATGAAATACTAGAAATAGGACAAGTCTAGAGCTTAATAGTTTTGCACCATAAAGATCATTCGGTCTTGTATAAAATCTTGAATAGGTTTGCATCATATAGATTCCTCAGCATTTGGATAAAATGTTCAAGGGAAAGGAAGCTCAGCAGTGCACTTATTCAAATCATGTGGGATAACTTGCTGCTTATTACCGTTACACATGCAACTAGCAAAAATGTATGCAGATAATCAGCTGCAGAAAAATCGCTACTTGCAGCATTTCTACAATTACTTCCCTGCACGCATTTTGCCAGCAAACAAAGACCCATAATGCTAATAGTATTCCATTAGATAATTTTCTCCAAACAATAATTCTTCAAGAATGAAAAGAAAGGGAACTAAGAAAAATTCAAAATGCATACACTTTGAGACTCAAGACTGAGGTAGGTTTGAAAGATTAAAGATCTGTAACCCATTATCTATAATAGGCGATCACTGAATAGGAATATAAAAGATTCTCATGCATATATAGGCATACAGGATTGATACCTGAGGAATAATGTTCTTCTCCATCGCATCCTTAAACAGGGGAGGTGGTGGTAGATCAAGGCCAAGCATTAGGAATGAAACTTTAGATGTTTCCCTAACAATATTGTCATCTGGTAATCCACCCTCTGTAAAACTATTTTTATTCTGTTCCTCTTCATTATCTAGTTTATCAGCAATAGATTTCTTTGGCATCTCTTTTACAACCTCCAATTCACCCTGCAAAGCAAAGTAACCAACAATAAAAACAGGCGTGAAACATACACATGAATAGCCATAACCTGTAGGGAAATACCTGGAAACAGTCATAAATAATGCTTCGATCCTTTTTCTTCGAAAGTCTAAGTTGTGTATGCAGTGTATTCAACAACCAGGACATAAATTCAACAGGATCTGATTGGACACCTATTTGGAATCGCTTGTTACTAGCCTTCATAACTGCCTGTAGAAATTCATGGGGGCTGACCTGAAAAGGAAAGATCAATATGGCTCGCTGCCTCCAAACAAAGTATTAGCATAAAGAAACAGAAGTCTTTAGGAACTGACCTGCCCCTTAAAGTTCTTTGCATGCCAAATTTTTCGTGTAAGTTCTCCAAATCGATGAATGAGTGGAGATTTGCTGTGTTGATAGTTTTCAGGGATTAGGAAAAAGTTCCTCAGGGGAGTCACTCTCATCAAAGACTGAATTGTGACATTAACAAAGTCAGTCTCCTTGATATTGTTGAGACCCACCTAATAACAAGGAAAAAAAAAATTGACAAGTTCACAACAGCAAATGTAAGGATTCTGAAAAAGAGAATGAATAGTCAGTCAATCAAGAATATAAAACCCAAGAACACCCTTGCAGACACATAGAAGCTAGACATTTATTTAATGATAAACTCTATTCTAAACTCTTGAATTTATTTATTCCATTCAACTGGAAGGTATCAAGCGACTAGCAGAAAAACTAATTGTTCTGACATACTTAAAAACATATTTCGTGAAAAGCTTGTGCAAGCCATTGTGCATATATGCAAGTTGAACATACCATTCCAGCTAGATAGTTGGAACCATCCAGTGCTCTCGACCATTGTCTGTTTTCATCCAGGTGCAGAACTTGTTCTCTAGAAAACCTGAATTGCAAAAAATTGTATGAAGTTAGCCTGAGTAAAAAGACTTCCATGTTGTCTGAATAAAAAAGACAAAATTGACTAAAACTATATAACCAAGTTATCAAAATATCAAACAAATTAGTGAACTACCAAGAAATACATTTGATGCTTTGGTTATATAAATAATGTTCCTCTATGAAATTAACTAACTGAACGGTCAACAACAATTCTTGACCGATAATACGTTGTCCAGCTCAGCCTTTTTCGGAGTCGACGTTCTAGCTACTTTTCCTCAGAAAAATAAAGCTGCCTATTTCCTCTGAAATCTCTTTTTATGTTTTAAAAAAAAACCTATTGGATATCACAGAAAAATTGTATGAATTGCCAATTTACCTATAATAAAAACTTAGCTACAAGTATGACTACTACTTTGTCATAGTGGCCAGTTCAAGTTGTCTTTTCTTCTAACTATATCTTAAGCCATAGAGTATGTGCCATGTGCCTAGAAACTTTGTTCTCACATTACAAACTGCTATTTCCAGTAATCATAAAACCAAGAAAAGCCCATAAATTCACAGAAAACAAAAGAAAGGAAAAGCTCTACCTATAAGGAACATGGACAAAGAAAAAACTGGTCTTCTTTCATTAGTTAGTCTTGTATACTTCTACATTGGGTGTACTAGTTCCAACTTACACTATATGGAAAATGTACAATAACTACTTACTCCAGTGATACTGGAAGATGAAGCATGTTCATAATAGTCGATCAAAAATAAATTAATAAAGATTAAGTATGTAAACGTATTTCGTATTGTTACAACTCACATCCAAGGAAGAGTAGAAGAACTGCATATAATACCACATTACCTTGGGTTTAAAACATGCCGGATATCATCTAGTGATGAATCATCAATTTCGTATCCATCAGGAAGGCAGTAAACTTTTTCTGTTTGAAGATTAATGTATACGTGGTGACCTGCTTCAAGACTGTGTGTATATGCATGAGAGTTCAAGCCTCGTCCTTGGTAGTACTTTCCACAAACCAAGCATGCATATACATTTAAGTTTGAGAGAGAAATGGAACAAAACTTCTCAAAGTCAAAGTCCAAAACCTGCAATAATTAGATAACAATCGTTAAAAGAGTGCAATCAACAAATGGAATCTCCGTGATTCCTTTCTCTTCTCTCCTATTTGATCCAACCATTGTTAGTAAATTTGGACCCAACTTAATTACCTGATATCTTTGTCCTTTCATTTGATGACTACTTTTGTTTTTATTTTTTCTTTCCTATCTTCTCCAATTATGCAAACTCTATTAGTAAGTCTAATTAAATCAAAATGGCAAAAAAAAAAAAGGCTGATGGTTCGGTGCTTCTTTATCCACATTTGGTGGTTTTGGCCCATAGAACTTTTCAACAGTGAAAAAACAAAAGATAGATAACATAAACCAAAATTTCATCACAAATATCAGAGATATTGTTTCTTTAACCTAGCAGCTTATTCCTTGGTAATTTAGACCCTCTGGTCTTTGCAAAGGAAGTGGTTTGCTAATGAAGAGGATTTTTATAAATTTGATTGGTGACTAAAATTGGTTAGAATTTAAGCATTTTGATCCAGCAATGGAATATAACAACTTATTCTTTTTGTAACTATATTGATTGATAAAAGATCAATATAATAATGTGTTTACTAGTGTTATGGCTATTGAGTGTGAACATTAGGAGTCACTTCTAAGCCTATCTTTTTATATTACTACTCGATGATCTCACCCATCATATTCGAGATCAACATCTTTAGTTATCAGTTTAAAAAGACTAAATTTGAAACTTAAATTGTGGAGAAAATTTTTAGAAACTAAAGGATCAATTTAATTTGTTTATAAGAAAAGAATTAAGTGGGTACCTAAGATGTATCGACATAAAATTTATGTAAGTGAGAGCTTTAGATATCGTAGATATATCATTCAACAAAAAGATATTTAATGAAAATACAATTACCAGGATAAAGAATGAGTTTAAAATGATGAGGGGCTTTCTGTGATTGTTGAGTAAACAAATCTGAGAGTTTGAGCTTGGGAAGTGACACAAAAAAGTTAATGTAGAAGATATAGGAATATGCTAAAATGAATATGCGGAGTTACTCAAAAGTATAAAATACATAATCCTATTATTAGAAACTAGAGTGATTATGTGTAGTTTCAATAGAATATAAAGTTTGGGAAAACAAGTTAAGATGGTACGGGCATGTGCAAAGGTGACCAGTAAGTTTCATAATCTGAAGAATTAGTATCAATTAGAGTGGGAGGTGCAAAGGGCAAAAAGAGAACAAAGACAACATTAGTGATAGAAAAATATTTAATTGATTTCAATATTTTTAGTAATATAGCTTTGTATCAAGCTCAATGGAAGAACAAAATTTATGTTGCCAAACCCAAATTATTGGATACACATGGCTTGCACAATGATGTTAAAGAATTGAGCCTAACATGTTAATGGCCATTTCCCTTATTGGGGAAGAATGTCACAGTCCGAGAGCATTGGCATGACATACATGATTTTACTCAAGCAACAGATAGAAATTAGCATATTGGATCACCCAATAATCACTCATGGCCTTATGGATTAGTGAAAATTATGTTAATAGTGAACCATCTCCTTATATGTAATGAGAAAGTTTTCGCACAAGTATGAATTATTGCTGAAAACTTACTAATGCACTGAAGGAAGAAAGTTCATCAAATCTATATCTCCAGTTTATTGTGAACTCAAGAAGCCAGGCTTTATATAGCTAATTTTTACAAACTAATTAAAATTAGTGTATCTGACTGGTCTTCCATCATAAACTTAGGAGAAGACTAAGACACAACAGAAAACAAAATGATCCATACTCAAGCCTAGAAGGCTAATCCAGTTTCCTCCAGCTGAACTCAAAATTCATAATCTGTTTTCGGTTTTTTATCTAGTCAATTTTGAGCAAAAAGTTCTATAATTTCTATAAACATAGAACAAAAAGTCCGAAATGCAGTCTATAATATAGGTGTGCGTGCAGAATTCTAGGGTTTTCCATATATTAATCCAGAACGAACTTAGATTCTACATAACAAGCAACAGAAGAACCTGACGATTGACGGTATCGAGATAGGGGCAGTCCCTCCGACGCTCCACCTGGCGCTGACGTCTCACCGGTTCCATAAACCGGCTACCGTCCTTCTGGTCCTCCCCCTCGTCCTCTTCGTCGTCTCCTCCATCCCATGCTACTAGACCACTTCCATTCTCGTTAGTCTCCCCGCGACGGTTCCCCGGCTCATATCCTCCATTATCCCGGCCACTCGACTGCTCTCTCCTCCCCGTGACCTCCTCGTCGTCGATGCCGGTATAAACAGCGAGTCCTGGGAGAGAGCCGCCGTCTCCTTCCTCGTCCTCGCCATCTGGGATCGGCTGCCTCTTGATCACCTCCGCGTCGTCATGGACCTCGTCTTCTCGAGATTTCCTCTTCCTCGGAGCGTCCATGGGCGTCGGAATAAACCCTAGCGTCACTTACTTTTTCAGAACGGAGGGTTGGGGAGTCGGCTGATCTACTATGGTAAGAAAACACGACGAATTAATTCAACGATTATTGACGCAATTTATATATATACACAACAGAAATCATCTATTAATCACAGCAAGAGCATAATAATTTCGTCCCCCGAATGAACTGATATAAAATATTATCATCTTAAAATTTAAAAATTAAATCTTAATTAATAATTAAATTTCTATTGATTAATAAATTAATTGAATAATAAATTAATTTTGATGATTTATTTCCTTCATATTAATTTTAGAATAGAACGAATATTTTATTTTTTATCATTAAAAATATAATAATCTCAAATTAATTTAAAATAAAATATAATAATAAATAAATTAAAAATAATATATATATATATATATATATATATATTTACAATTATGTTAATTTTGAAAGCTTTAACTTTGAGACTTTACTTTTTTTCGAGTGTCGTGTGAATGGAAGACTCTTTGAGCATGAGATAGCATAAATTTTAAAAGTTATGATTAATGTTATTAATAATAATAATAGTAATAATAATAATTTAGATATTCGAATTTCGTCCTCTTAATCTTAGATTAAATAATATTTTTTAAATTTATTTATTGGATAAATTTAGAGTAAACTTATACATATTTAAAAGTGAATTTTTAAAATATTTATTTTATATGAGATTCAATTTTTTTTAATTATTATTTCTTTGAGTATTTTACTACCGCACTAGTGGATCAATGTTATAATGAAATTGTTGCTTTAATGATAGATCGAGAAATATGTGAGATGATTTTAAAGCATATAATGATGTTGAAACTTTGAGTCATATTGATGAATAGGGCATGACTAATACATGCTATATTTTTGCCATGTGATAGCAACAAATAATAACACACCTTTAGATATATTGATGTTTAGACAAATACATGGGTGGGTATGTTAAAGAACAATTCACTAACATAGCTCATCATGTGATGCATCAATTCAATATGACCTTTTAAATTTTAAAGATCCTAATTTTTTATTCAGAAATCAAAATTCATCTGTGCTCATGTATGTAGAATTCGAAAATCTATATTAATTTTTGGGCCCAAATTCTACCGTTTAGATATTTTTCGAGACCTCTTTGCTATTTTTAATAATTTTTATTTTTTAATATTTAGGATAATTTTGGTATTTCTGATATTTATGAGTTACGGTTTGTCTATATCAGCATTTTGTTTTAGATAAATTTCTTTCTGATATGTATTTTTTTTTCTGGTAAGATTTTTTTTATTTATTTATAAGATAAGAATTGAGGTCTATTTATTAGGATTTTTTTTATTCGACTCTTAGGTTTGTAGTCTATATAAGAGTTATATTTAGTTGTTGACGAATTATTCTCCATACTAAAATAAAATTTCGAGTTTGTCTTCATTTTAGGTGGATCCTTTGATAATCGCTATTTTGTCCGGCGTCATCATATGAATTCAATTAGTATGTTGCCTATCATCTAAGGAGATCTCATGTCGCGATGGGTGAATTATCCTCTATACTTAGATTACTACTCATCTTATAAGAGGATTAATATGCTTTGATGGTTGATAATTATTTTGTTCCTTAAGAGAATTGCACTCAATAAAAGACTCTTATACTCTTATCTAAATGAATAATATATCACATGTCCAATTATACGATTGATGAACTTTTGAATTGAACATATGCACAATGAAAATCAATTGAGAAGAGTTCTTAAGTTTGTATAGCTTTCAATGGATCATGGTTGTATTATTAGATAAACACTTGGACGTGTCTTAGTAGGACAAATACAACTCCAAGTTCTAATGGTATGGGATGATAAGGGATGATAGGAAGATTGTATTGAATGGTAATCGTGTTATAGAAAATAATTATGAGAATTGTCACTTTTGGAGTGGTGGACAATTTTCATGTCTTACTAAAGGTCAATTAGATGGTATGTGTAAATCAATAGAGTTTTCATATGTGACAAATGAATTTGATCACTTAATCACAATGTCTCAAAACCTGTAAAGTCGATCACATACATCAAGCATGATCCACGTAACTTAGCAAGAAACATAGTCAATTATCTTCACCTTAATTATAGCAAACTGAACTGAAATCACACTGGGCAACCAAATTCAGATCACACGAAGTAATATCATATGCAATATTAACGTTCTCAAAGGGTAAACAAAGGATTAAATGACCACAATTCCATGGGGATCAATGAATGATCAGCTTGATGGTTCTTAGCAGGGTTGAAGTTTCTGTATGCTACGCCCAACTTGATGCATACTATCAGGAGCAATCAACCTTTATTCAGAGTGACTGCTAATGATCTTATGCATGCACATCAACTGCAGAAGCTTCAACAATGCTCAGAACCTGTCACTCTCATGTATCTGTAAATCAGAAGCTTCCCCAATAGTTTCCACCAAAATCTCTCCCTACGTGCGAGATGAAGGGGAGTGGCATAAGGCAAAGTCCCCTACTCCTCAGATCCTTCTCTTCCTCAATTCTGCTTTCCTGGTGCAATGAAAATGCAACAAATTTCATAATACATGTACTTCGATAGATCAAACTTTGCGAGTGGTAGTTAATATATATCTGTACATGATCATCGAATGTGGGAGGTTGCTTCATGTTTCCTGAAGCACTGCTCGAGTACGGTGAGGTCAGAGCCTAGAAATAAAACAAAGGAGAGGGCTTGATGAGAGAAATGAATTCTTTGTTCAAACAGTCGACACAGGGGACTAGTTATAGGCTACCTCAATTTGACTTTGCAAGAATCTGATGTAGCCAATTGCTTCTAGCAACACAGAGGCTGTATCCGTCTGTAAAACTCATCAAAATCAACATAATGTGAGATTTTTCTTTACTGAAATAATATGAAAAATAAGAGATGGAATTAGCTTAAATTTCACGAACATAGGAATGTATTCAGTACCTTCCCAAAAGGGGAAACAATCTGATGAAGTGCAATTATTCTATCTCCTAGTTTTTCCTTCCTCACCTAAAAGTAAAGAAGATAATTAACAAAAGCTGCTTCTTACTTTAGTACTAATTAAATTGTTTTCCAGTACTGAAGTTACTAAGCTGCATAGCTACATGGATGTTTACAGAAGTGAACCTTCAACGTGGATTGAGCTGTGAAGGAGCCTTGAACCCTGGCCTTCTTGAGAGCTCCACCAGTTGCAGTGCTGTTGCACTTGAGAAAGCAGAAGTACGAACTATTAGGGAAGTTTTCAACAATAATTTGAAAATCATCTCCAATTTCTCATAATTAACAAACTAAACTCACATTATACAACCTATTTCATTGAATTTTAATTTCTAAAAGAAAAATTAATGCATATATATAATTAATCTTCTTAGTGATGTTATTCCTACCTCAGATGAGCTATCAGCTGGCTTAATGCTACTGTGCTGAGACTTGTTGTTTGAGAACTCCAACAGGTTGTTGCTCAAAGTGGTGGAGATAGAAGGTGGCAAAACTTGATGGCTCCATGAACATTTAGATGGTTGGATCACTTCACTACTCCCTGCAGCTGCCATATATGCACCTGTGCCAGCGTTTCCAATTTGTTCTTCCCAACAGCCCTCTATAAGTTCAGTATCATGCTTCTCTTCTTCGCTAGCATAAGATCCTCCCCTGCAACATGAATCTTTAGTATTTCCATAAAATAAATAAATAACAAGAGCTAGATCGAGAGAGATCTAGAGAGTAATTAATTACAGCAACAGTTGGCTCCATGATAGTGGAGGATCTTGGTAAGGTAGAAGGCAATAGTTTTGCTCAGCAGGTGGGCTCATCATGGCGTTCATGCTCCAAAAGCTACGACTTCCCCTCATCATTTGCAATGGAGGACTTTGATATGAAGCAATCCTCTATTCATCTCTACAACCTTGATCACTTCCCTTGTGACTATACGAGTATATGCACATGATTGAAGCTATAACTACCCCTACAAGCTTCTGTTTGCTCCTCCCTTTGCCATGGAGATAAGGTTAGCTAGAAGAAGAAAGCGTGGCCAAGTGAAGACGAATACCTCAGTGTATATAAAATGGATGAGTTTTATTTAGCAAGATTAATTACTTTCTTTTTTCTCCTTTCCTATAACCCTTGCTTTTGCTTTATCATAAAGTAGGACAGAAAGTTGGATGGTCCTTAAATTTGTTTAAGTTTGATGGGCTTTCGAGTTTAGGCAGAAAAAAAGCTAAGGTTAATTATCATGAGTACTTCGTTTCCCCAAGTAGCTTGTCCTTCGTCCTCAGCAAGGGCCATGCAGTACTGCACTGTTCTTTCATATTTTCATATATAGGTACACAAATAATTAATTAATCTTTTTCCCTAACTCTTTTTCTTGGAAATCTCACTCCCTCTTGCTTGTCTTCATCCTTCCATGCAGATATTCCTTACTTTCACCATATGTTTTTATAATATAATCTCCGTTTATAGCTTAATTAGAGATTCTTTTGTTTTATATGTTTTTTTCTAAGAAAGGGGAGGAAACCGGCCGGTGGTGGGGTTCCGCGTGCCTGCCAATCTGCTGGTCGAGAGCAACAACTAAGGAGGTGAAAAGACGACGTTGACTCTGCCGTATCATTCCCTTGATCTTCTCGCACATTATGAATTCCAATCCACTGTCTCCACTCCCTTGTCCGTTTCTCCCAGTGCGATATTTTTGTGATCGGAGTCTTGAGTATAAAAAAAAAAATTCACTTACAATATTTTATTATTATTTTAATTAAAAAAATACTCCTTATTAATTATTCATATTTTTTTTACATATGGATCATATTTTTAATCTTTTATTTAAATTTTTTTAATAGGATCGTACGATTCTACGATTCGATCTTGACCGATCCGATCTCCCAAATAGATCCTGTGTAGGATCACGATTCTACAAATTATGATTGAACAACAAGCAATAATCTGAATAAGGGAAAGGAGAAGGCCGAATGCCGAAGGGATGATTATAAATAATTGTTATTGATGTGAAAAGAGGAATTGCTATTGTGAAGAGAGAAAATAAAAATTTACTGCTCTTATCGCTTACTATTAGTGTCTAGAAAATGAAAAAAGTTGATTGACTGAAAAAAGAAAAGAAAAAACAACGTTGTTATAAAGGGAGAAGAAAAAGGAGAAGAAGTCGGGGTCATAAGATTGTGTGTTGTTTGGTGAGAAGAGAAAAAAAAAGAAAATATTTTTTTTTTAAAAATATACTAATTCATTTTAAACCGACTAAATTAATTTAACCCATGAACTTAGTTCGAACATAACTTAGTCAAATTAAGTCCAAATCAACTCCGGTTTGAATCAATATAATTCTTCCATGTCTACTTGATGGATTTAAATCGGACCAAATCCGATTTAAATTTCACATTTTCATTTCGTACTCGATGATTCAATTCGTTTATTTAATTTAAAATTTAATATTTAACATAATTTAGAGCAAATTGAGAATTCTAAATTTATCATACTAATATAAATGATGGACTAATTTTTGGGCTCCTTCAAAAAGTGGGCCTGAGGCGACTGCCTCCTGGGCCTCACCTCAGGTTCGGGCCTGGATAAGATGTCCAGGGTAACAAACTATATATATATAAAAGATAAGTTGAGTCCTCTATGTGGGCGTCCAATATGGACGATTAAGTGTATACAGGATGTTCGGAAGTATTTCGAGTGCCCTGAGTGCACCGTGTGCATATAGTCACCCACACTAAAACTATCTAATTTTGTCGGGATATTTCATATGTTATCAAGCAGATAATTTTGTATACTATCAAGTTTTTCTCTTGAGAAAAAGTAAAATTAATCCTCATGTCTTGTAAATTATTATAATTCTTGATTGTAAAACCTCATGATTTTCATGATAAAAGTTTAAATCTTCTTTTGTCTATTCATTCCTAAAATATCTAGTAGTAAAGTTTAGTGTAAAAGTTTGAATAAAATATTTGATAGGGAATTATTTATTCCCTTAATATGTTTCAATAAATTTTTAATTCTTTGTTTATAAATGTATCTGTAAAGTCATTTTTCGTGCTTAAACCTTTTCTTAGGTCCTTCGTTTTGTTTGTTGACTATATTTTACTATAACTTCACAATTTGTTCGTATGGTAATTTCTTGTTTGCTACAAATAAATAGCCTGAATGCATCGAGACTAGGGGTGCAAACAAATCGAATCGAGCCGAATAATATGAAAATATTGATATTTGAGTTCGAGTTCGAAAATATATATGATATTCAAAGCTCGATTCAAAGCTCAAAAATACAAATAATTTTGGCTCGAGCTCGATTCAAAATAAAATTCGAGCTCAAGTTTGATTCAAATTGTTCGAACCTTGATTCGAACTATAATTCGAAATGACTTAAATTCGAATATGATTCGAATTATTTGAACCTTAATATGAATATATTTAAATTAAAATCATGTAAAAATAATTAGAATTCGATTCGAGTTCGGCTTGTAGTTCTGCCTTGTAGTTGAGGTTTTATTATAGAGGGGTTTATTGATTTTTCCAATATTTTTTAAGTAATGTCTAGCGTAATTAAAAAGTCCAAAAAAAAGCTCTTAAGATTTTTGCCTCTTCCATTTTATCTGAAAAAACTAGTAATTTGGTTGTAATGTGTGGTTGAAGAGTAATTTTTCCTTGTCTAATTTTTGCTCAGAGAAGTACTATATGTTTTGTAATCAATTTCATTTTCTTTCTAGAGACTATTAGTTCATGTTTTTCAAAGAGATTGAAAATAATATATAGATGAACAAAATGTTTATCTTTTGTTTTTGAAAATACTAATACATCGTCAATGTAGACGCAAGTGAACATAGTAACATTTCTAAAAATGTCATCCATTTTTCTTTGAAAGATTTGAGGTGATACCTTAAGTCCAAATGACATGACCAACCATTCAAAATGTCCCTTTGGACATGAGAAGACTGTCCATTCGATAGAGTCAAGATGTATTTTGACTTGCTAGAATCCTAATTTCATATCAAACTTAGAATACCATTTTGAATTTTATATTTTGTTAAGTAGTTGGTCTTTATAAGGTATTTTATATCCGTCTTCTTGACAGTTATTATTTAGTCTTTTGTAATTAAAGATCATTCTTGATTGTCCACGTTTTTGCTCAGCTCCTTTATTTACTATAATAGCCAAGGTTCTATGTTTAGAGGTGGATCTTTGGATTGCTCTAAAATTTAACAGTTGTTTAATATGCATAGCACATTTTTTTGTTTCCTAATTGGTATATCTTAAGTCTTGCGCCTTAATAGTAAGGTATGAGTTTATTATTACTAATTTACAGTATATCTTATCTCTTTCCTAGTACTTGGTAGGGTTTTCTCTTATGATTTCTAGTTTTTCTAGTCTGGAGATCAAGGAATCTAAGTTTGGTTGTGTATTTATTAACTAAAGTAGATATGTAGGAGAAAGTAAATCTTTAGGGATTTCTAAATCTTCCGTATTGATATTGTCTATGAATGTTTTTAGATACAGGCTTGTACAACCAAGTATTGTTAGTTTTCCTGATATTCTTGGAGGGCTAGTGAACAAGAGGGATCTTGGGTATATTTCAAATAGGAACCCTTACAAGCTTGTTGAAGTTGTGTATTTTATGCTTCTTGTTGAAGTTGTGAATAGTAATTATAAATAGTAATTGTGTGAACAATATTAGTGAACAATGATCGTGAATGTTGTTTTTGGTTTAGGATGGATCTAGGTACTTTGGAAGGGTGTTTTCTTCAGATTTTCTTCTCATCAGTGAGTCTCACCTATTAGGAAGCAACAAGAAACATATATATTATTATTCAAGCTTTACCTCGACTTGGTCAGGTCTTATAACGAGCTTTCAGTAGCTCTTGCTGTCCAACATTGTTGGCACAAGTTTTATAAGCTTAAATCATGAGACAATTCCATCCTCCTTCTTAGTTACCTTTCTACAGACTGTGTACTCGGATAAGATCTGAAAGTTCTTGAAGACTAAAGAGATGAAAATATAGTCTTTCCTTAAGCCTAGAAAAATTTATTAAGCTGCCATAGAAATTTTACAAGAAAATATACAAAGTAGGAACTTACAAGCATATAAACTAACTTAGATAATAGTTAATTACAAGCTTACATAAGAAAATGAAAATAGTAGAAATATTACAGGAGCATTCTTACAGAAAATTGAAATCACACTTGCACACACTAGCACACTTGCTTGTTCTTTCTTGCACACTTCATCTCTGCCTCTATTGGGATGCTGGGATGGTTTTTTATAGGGCGTGCTGTCTAGGAGGATTGCTTAGAAGAGAAGGAAAGAGGACAATGAGTTATCCTCGTGGTGGAGAAAAAAGAGGGGGCCTGGGAGGATTGCTTAGAAGAGAAGAAAAGAGGACCATGAGTTGTCCTCATGGTGGAAAGGAGCTATCTTGAGTGGGGAATAAAGAAGGGAGATAGCCGGTAGTGGAGGGTGAGTTGTAGTAGGTAGTGGAGAGTCCACTAAGTAAAAGTTTATGTCAGTGGAGAAATAATATTGGTTGAAGTCATGGCTTACGAATTGGTGTGAGCTGACATCATGACTTACGTCTGTTGCTATGGCTCCATCATGTTGTCAAGATTCTGTTCACCCATCGAGTCTAAAGATGGGGCTCTGGAGCTCGTAGCTTGAGTTGGGGTGTTGGCTTTGTTTAGAGCACGCTTATAGGATATTGCTGATCGTGCTGAGCTGGCTAGTTTCTTTGTTGCAAATTTTTCTGCCTTCTTCTGATAATGTTGATAGAGGGTCGTATGTTGAGTAGAAAAATTAAACGAAAAAAATCTGGTGCCCATGTTTCTTGGCCAGTAGATTTTTTCGGTGTAGGTTTCTCTGACTAGTATGTAATTATCCGAATCTTCATGTTGATTCCATAATCAATTGCTTCCTTGGATAGAAGCACGCCAATGCTTAAGTTGATCTGCTGGTGCTTGAAGTGTTGCCCACTCTATATCAGGATTCAAGGGATATTCTTTAATTTTTAATTGAAGGTCATTTATCTCATGGATGTCTATCTTGATTGAGTGTCTAGCAAGTTCTATCTTTAGATTTATTCACTGTGGTGGGGTGCTTTCAAACATGCAAATCACGAATGTTTCTTCTTCTTCAAGGGTGTCAGCTATAATACTGCCCAATTTCTTTGGGAAGTCTTTAACAGAATCCAAGTCGTATACCCAAAGTTTGTGTAGAAGTCTATAACCCATTAAAGCAAATGGTGTAATAAGTCTTCCTCTAAAATTTCTTGGGACATATTTTTCAAAGTCAATATTGGCTTCTCTGAAGGAGTAAATTAGTTGGCATTGATAATCATATTTGTCTGAGTCTTCACAGGTTTTGGAAAGTTTTTGACATTTCAATTTATAACTAAATTCAGCTTCATAGATAATTATCATACCTTCAGGAGGGCTTGTACGGAATATCTTGAGTATTTGACATAAGTCTAAGAAAGTTTGGAAAGTTGATCTTTCTGTCATACTTCGACAATATGTGGATATGTCTTCTGGGATTGCATTAGGAAAACCCAAAAGCATTGATTCTGAAGTTCTTTGTTCTGAAGTTTCAGTAGTTTTTGCTTTAAGTTGAGCCAAAGTTGAGTAATTGGGCCTATGAGTAAGGCCCGAAAGTTGTGTTTGTGTTTGTCTCAACAGTGGTTTCTTAAGCATATGTTTTGTCGGACTGAGTTTTTTTGCCAGACTTTAATAAAGTGCTTATAAAAAAGTTAGGGTCTATTATTGCCCCAACAGAAGTAAATGCTTAATCTAGGGAGTAGAATCCTTTATAGGATGAGTTTTCACACCTTTGTATAATTATTTTAACTTCTTCTGAGTCATAATAAACTCCTGTTTGTTCTCTGAAAAAAATTACATAGCAAGAGAATTTCTTGCCTTTTGGTTTTTGTACTATTGTCAAGAAGTAATTGGATAAAATATTGATTATAAATATCTTGTAATTGAAACTACTTGGTATTGTCGTGATATTCCATATGTTATCAAGTAGACAGTTGAGTATATTATCAAGTTTTTCTCTTGAGGAAAAATGGAACTAATCCTCATATCTTGTAAATTGTTGCAGTTCTTGGTTGCTAAACCTCATGATTTTCAAGGAAAAAGTTCGGACCTTCTTTTGTCTATCCATTCTTGAAATATCCAATAGTAAAGTTTTAATGTAAAAGTCTGGATAAAGTATCTGCTAGGAAATTATTTATTCCCTTAATATGTTCCTAATAAATTTTTAATCCTTTGTTTATAAATGTATCTATAAATTTAAGTCATCTTTTTGTGCTTAAAACTTTTCTTAGGCACTTCGTTTGTTGGCTATATTTTACTATAGCTTCATAGTATGTTCATATGGTAATTTTTTGTTTCCTACAAATAAATAGCCTGAATGCATCGAGATAGTAAATTACTGTTAAGATTTCATAGTACAGGGAGGTTATGTGTCCTTTTCTATTTTCCTAAAGCATATCTACATAGGGCCTCAAATATTTTAAGGTCGTATTTTGAAAAAAAAATTTAATAAGATTCCTTCCCATCCAGATTCATAGTCATCGATTTCTATTACCATATAGTTTGTGTCTAGTGGAAGTGTTAAAGCTGGTGTGGTTTTACTATTTCTTTGATTTATTTTACTTGGTTAATATCTTGTTGATTAAAGTATTTTTTTTCCATGTAGTTGAGGTTTTATTATAGAGGTGATTTTTCCAATGTTCTTTAAGTAATGTCTAACGTAATTAAGAAGTCCAAGAAAAACTCTTAGTGTATGTTTGGTTCAAGTTATCATGCATAATCTTGGTTATATGCTTACTAGATAATCATATAACTAAGGTTATAGAGAATAAAACATAATCTAATATTGTTTGATTCAACCTAAATAATGCAACACCTAATTTAACATTTTACTGATTTAACCTTCTTTATTTGGGAAATTTTCAAATCCCCATCCCTCTCCCCAATTTATTAGTAAACACAAAAATAAATTACTAAAATTGAATTTTCAAGGTTAAAAAATTAAAAAAAAGTTAATTTAAAATAAAAGAAAAAAGGAAAAAGAAGAAGAAGAAGAATAAGAAGGAGAAGATAGAGAGAAGAGTAAAGTGAGATCTTTATTCAGCGGCGCCACCGATCGAGCTCGCCATGACAATGTCTTTGCTGATGGTGGTGCTATGCAAGCATCGCATGTAGGTCTGCTTCTTCTTGCTCATCTATGTCCTCTTGCTCTCCTCCTCTTGGTCACTCATGGTATGTCGTCTCCCCATAGCCCGCCCTCTACGCCTTCGTCCTCTACGACGTTGTATTCGACCTCCTCTCCATGGGCGCCACCCTCGTAGTCACTATCCCCTCTATGCTTGTCACCTAGATCACCGTCCTCGTCCTACTCGCCTTCACCGGGAAGTCTCGCACAGGCCCTCGTCATGGACGGTCGTCAAAACCACCGCCGACCTCCGTCACCATCAAGATCATCCTCCGCGAGGGCAATCTCGTCATCGTCAAAACCACTGCTGACCTCGTCCTCGTCTCTGGAATGCACCAGAGACAGGGTTATTATAGAGGAAGACCGAGTGAAGGGAGGATAATTTTGGGAAAAAATTTCTATTAACCCGGAATCGTCAAAAATCACATATTTTAGGGATAATCCCATTCCTAGTTTTGATGACGTTTGATGATGTGGAGGGAGTGATTGATTACTTGAGAATCATTTATTACCTAAACCAAACAGGGTTAAACAATATAACCTTGGTTCGATAACCAAAGTTATTAACTATTACCCCCAACCAAACACACCCTTAAGGTTTTTGTCTCTTCCATTTTATCTGAAAAAACTAATAATTTGGTTGTAATGTGTGGTTGAAGAGTATTTTTTTTGTCCAATTTTTGCTCCTAGAAATTTTATATGTTTTGTAGCAAGTTTTGTTTTCTTTCTAGAGACTATTAGTCCATGTTTTTCAAAGAGATTCAAAATAATATGTAGATGAGCAAAATATTGATCTTTTGTTTTTGAAAATACTAATACATCATCAATGTAGACGCAAATGAACATAGTAATATTTCTAAAAATATCATCCATTTTTCTTTGAAAGATTTGGAGTGCTATCTTAAGTCCAAATGACATGACCAACCATTCAAAATGTTCCTCTGGACATGAGAAGGTTGTCCATTCGATAGAGTTAGGATGTATTTTGACTTGCTAGAATCCTAATTTCATATCAAACTTAGAGTATCATTCTAAATTTTATATTTTGTTGAGTAGTTGTTCTTTATAAGGTCTTTTATATTTGTCTTCTTGACAGTTATCATTTAGCTTTTGTAATTAAAGATCATTCTTGATTGTTCATGTTTTTGCTCAGCTCTTTTATTTACTATAAAAGTTGGGGTTCTATGTCTAGAGGTGAATCTTTGAATTGCTTCAAAATTTAACAATTATTTATTATGCATAGCACATTCTTCTATTTCACAGTTGGTATATCTTAAGCCTTGCACCTTAATAGTAAAGTCATTTATTATTGCTAATTTACAGTATATCTTATCTCTTTCCCAGTACTTGGTAGGATTTTTTCCAATGATTTCTAGTTTTTCTAGTCTAGAGATCAGAGAATCTAAATCTAGTTGTGTATTTATTAACTAAAATATATATGTGAGAGAAAGTAAATCTTCCGGGATTTCTAAATCTTCCGTATTGATATTGTTTATGAATGTTTTTAGATACAGTCTTGTACAACCAAGTATTGCTAGTTTTCCTGATATTCTTGGAGGGCTAGTGAAGAAGAGGGATCCTTGGTGTTTTTCAAACAAGAACCCTTACAGGAATTTTTTGCTCAGACAGGTGCAAGTTTCTTTATTTATTCTGATAGCTGGAGCAACTGAAATAGAGGGTATATTGGAAGGTTCCTGAGTAGAAGGATCAGTAGTGAAAGGTGCATTTGAAGGGACATCACCACGCTTACGTACGGTAGAAGGATAGTCGGAGACAACGGAAATGGAAAGAAAATATAGCATAGTCTTTAGTAAGTATAAGGGATTTATCAGGAGCAATGAGAAAGTTAAGTCCAAGATTAAATGTATATTAGGATGTGAGAGGGGCTTAATCCATAACTTAAACAGGGATAGGGGAGTACTAAAAATATCACAGTTATTATAAAACCTTAAGTGTATATTAGTAATGAACTTAGTACATAACAATTTTTGACCATCAAATTGGGTACTAACCAATGGTTGAGTAGTTATTTTAATAAGTGTGGGAGGTAAAATATCTAAAATAGTAGCTTCATCTATAGTGGAATTGGTAACTCTACTATCAAGGAAAGCATGGAGTGTGAAATCATGGCCATGTATTGACTAAACATTGTACCGGTATGTCAGT
>JBBUKS010000041.1:770662-787145 GCA_038050645.1 Hedychium gardnerianum
TGACGGATTTGGCAGCCAATTAATTTAATGGCTGATAAACTAACCAAATAAGAGTTAATTTACAACCAAGCAATGGCTGGTGGATTAGCCAACTAACGACAGATTTCTTACTAAATAAATGTTGAATTCCAACTGAATTATCTTTCTTATTCTCAACATGCCAAAGCTCGGTGTCAAAATTAAGGCCGGTTAGAATTTTCTCCTCTTTCTCTTCTTTGCCTTATTTGAACGTCCAATTCAAGCCTTGCATCTTCGTCTTACTCACGAGCTCATAGAGAAAGAGAGTTGATGAGGATGCAATCGATGAAGAATAGGAGGATCCTCGTGGTGCTTGTATTGATAGCCATGGCCGGCTCATTGAGCGCAAGAGCCAGTGGTGGGAGTATAACGAAGAAGGCTTGGAGAACAGTGAGAAGAGTGAACAAGGAAGGACCATACTTGGGGCTTGTAGTCCCAAACTCCTTCGAGCTAAATCCTCTTCTCCAGTCCTCCAACCTTGTCTCCAATCCACGTCTCCCTTTCTTGGATCTTGCAGGTGCATACTTTTCTCTTAATTCATTAATTCTTCTTTGAATTGTTTATCCCAAGAACATGATTGAAGATTCATTGAAGTTAATTTCCCTTCTAAAATTTTGATAGAGTTTGTCATTGGCATGTAAAGGAGGTAACTAAAGCTTCACAAATTTGGTTTCTACTGCTAAAAGTGATATTAAACTCTAAAATTGTATTAAATTGATGTTGTCGTTTCAAGTTTGCTCCTTTTCTCTTTGTTTTAGTAGATAACATCAGTAGAGTTGCCAATATGAAAATTTCAGTCAAGCATCACAGGTATCAGTATCAGTATCAGTTGAAGTGCCTAATTGATTGTTCTTGTTTCATGTGAATGGAAGGAAGGAGATTTCGATTCGGAACACTGGGAAAAGAGAAGGTGATTGTGGTGATGACAGGCTTGAGCATGGTATAATTTCCAATTATAATGAAAATGAAGAGTTAAGATACAATACTTAACTGTGAATAATTACATTCTTTTAATCTAATTGCAGCTTAATGCTGGTTTAAGCACCCAGTTGCTTCTGACTCTCTTCCATGTGAAAGGAGTTGTGCATTTTGGAATTGCTGGGAATGCAAACTCTGATCTCCAAATTGGAGACGTAACAATTCCTCGTCGATGGGCTCACACAGGCCTTTGGAATTGGCAGGTGATTATCAAATTCGAAAGTCAAGGCTGAAGACTAGTCACTGAAACTGACATGCAATAAACAAATTCAAACAAAGTGATTAATATATATATTTGACTTCATATGATTCAGTTATGGCACGTGAGAATTACTGATTTCTAGGAAAGTTCCTTATGCAGCTATTGAATTAAGCTTCTTTGGTGTTTTCATGACCTTGACAGAGATATGGAGATGGACCAAATGATGAACTGGCCCTGGAGGCCGCTGGTGACTACACAAGAAGAATTGGGTATCTCAATTTTTCAGATTATGATGCGATTAAAGAAGGAAACTTCCTGAACAGCGTTTGGTACCAGCCTGAAGAGATTTTTCCAGTGGATGGAATTCCAGAAGTCAGACAGCATGCCTTCTGGGTTTCTGTCAGCAAGAGCTACTACGCACTCTCCGAGAATCTAGAGGTGATAGTGATGATGATTATGAGACCGGAAAATTTCATTATCTTGCGAGTTAATTCTCGATTTGGAAATACTTAATTCTCGACAGGGCTTGAAGCTGCCGCAGTGCATCAACAGCACATGCCTGAGCAGGAGGGCGAAAGTGCTGAGGGTGGAGAATGGTTGCAGTGCCAATGCATTTGTTGACAATGCAGGATACAGGCAGTTCTTGAGGGCTAAGTTTGATGTTACTCCGATAGACATGGAGAGCGCCGCCGTCGCGCTCGTTTGCCGTCAGGAACGCGTGCCTTTCATCGCCTTCAGAGCGCTGTCGGACCTCGCCGGTGGTGGCTCCTCTCAATCCAATGAAGCTGCTGTTTTCAGTTCACTGGCCGCTCAAAACGCTGTCGACGTTGTGATAGAATTCATCAATCTCTTGCATTGAAGTGTATGCCTTATGAACTATGATGATCAATCTATAATAAAGTCTGTTCTACTACTTGTTTGCATTTATGTATGCCCTTAAAGATACAGAAGTTTTACAATAGGTATCGTCTGAGCCAATTCATTCACTACCTAAAAAAAACTAATAGCAATAGTGTGTTACAAGTTATTCCATAATCTATTTGCCGGAGTTGTAGGTGAATAGTTGATGAGACGACTTGAATTAATAATTTCAAATTGGAGCTAATTAAGCCTAGCTAAAGGTTGTTTGAGCTCGAGAAAACTTTGTTGGGTGATTGTCGAGTGCTTATTGAGCTCAAGTGGAAAGCTAAGCTATGAGTCCAACTTGTCCGGCCGAGTGTTACTGAGCCGACTGAGTCAAGACGTCAAGTCGCCCGACTGTCGAGTCTGAGTGAGTCATTGGGCGTCGTGTCAAGAGGCCGAGATCAAGTAATAAATGAGATGTCGAAACGGTGCTTCGAAATTACGTTGGACGTCTATCCGTGATGAACAAATGAGAAAATATTCAATTGCTATCACCGGAAAGGCTACTGATTGAAATGAACGACAGAGACGGAAAATAAAAGACGAAGCAAAAGAATTATTCGAGTGATAATTAAATATTAATATTTTATTTCGATCGATTCTATATTTGACGGGTATAGATCATGCTCACACATAAATCACCTTTAGTTGAGTGACGAATTGTACTCCTGAGCGGACACGAGAAAGAACCTCTCCCCAATCAACTATAATATTTTAAAACTCCCAATATAAAACTAAAGATTCTCATTTACGGTCCTACCCGTAACCTTCTTGTTGTTCCATTCAAATTTCCAACATAGTGTTCAAAAGTAATTCGAACAAACAATACAATCGTTTAAGATAATTGCATGGACTCTATCATGGCACAGCCACCAACTTAATGTCTCCGTTCCTCATCTACACTTCATATTTGCAGAGATCTTCAAATCCCATGTACTCGTGATGCTCAATTTTGTAAATCATGTTGGAAATCCCCACCCCACCTGTCAAAGCATCAGGATACATAGTTTTAGCACTAAAAGATCAGAAAATGGAAGAGAGAGCAAGGGAGCCATGGAAGATGGCCACTGACCGAGAGAAACAGCGCTGACGAAGATTGTGAAGGAAAGAATGAAGATGATGAGAGAAGCTCTCCCCAGTATTTCAATGATCTTCCTCACTATGTGTTGGCCGATGATTGCAGCAACCAGTGCGACCGCCACGAAGTACAATGCTGTCCAATTGTGAGAAAAAGAACAAAGTGTTAATGGCCACGATCGAAGCACTGATTTACATTACAGAACGAGATGGAAATGTGGAGCTGTTAGACGTTACCATACGGGACTGGGAACCTCTTCAAAAGGTAGTACTCCACGACGGACATGGATGAAGAAAATGTCATTGCAAAAGTTGCAGTGGCGCTTGAGACCTGGGGAAAGATCGAGCTGTTCTTCAGTAATTCAGACATTTTAATCCTGAACCATGGTTGTTAACAGTGAAGCACGAACCTGGGGAGGAATGCCAAGTTCCAAGAATACAGGGCCCAAAATGAAGCCTCCTCCGAGGCCAAGAAGCCCTCCAACTACTCCAGCAAGAACACCAACCAAGCAGTAGGAAACGAGCTGCAACACTGTAAAACCTATTTCTTCATCCCCCTTTGATGATATTACTCTCTTTCCCTTGTATAAGCTAATAGCCTCGTATCCTGCAACTCCCAGTGATACGGGAACCTGAACAAGCTTTTTGCATTAAAATCTAATCAAAGTTGAGCATTTCTGCTTAAGAAGAACAATGGATTACCTGAAGAAAGTTCAGAATCCAATACCAAAGAGAACATGTTGACGTATAATATTGCTGGAGGTACAAAAACACATGCAATTGTGAGTGATTTAATTGAAAGACAATTAATGGACCTGGTGAATGCTCCAGAACTGATTGGTTCACCTTCAAAATTTGCAGGATGAGGAAAGCTACCCATACGAAGCAAAGAAGACCAAGCTCCTTCCAGTGAACATTTTCCAACACTGGAGCCTGCAATGTTTGATCTTACATGTGAGTCTCATGGTACAAAAAAGGTTCTGAGTGCTTCCTTCATACCTCTTCTCGTAGCACCTTCTCCTCTTTTGTATTTGAATTCCCAGGATCAGAAGGGAGAGCTTTGTATTCTGTTTCTTCACTCCCTATGTGATAAAGAACAGCAATTTAAGCAAAAGTTGGCCATGTGCCATTCGAGGGGGGGAAAAGAAGGCTTGGCAGCTTACCATTGGACTCTATACGCTTTTTTGCCTCCTAGATTTCGAAGAAAATATGTAAGGCAAACTGTGATTCAATAGAGATAGAAGCAAAATCCTGTTCTAAGATATAAGAACACTGCTCACCCTCTTCATAATTGTCTCCGTCTTCCATGTCTCGACCCCCTTCAGAAAAGCCTTGGTTGATGTACCTATCAAGAGAAGCCATACAACATAAGCTTCTGCAAAGCCGCAAGGAAGTAGAATGGCATAATTACCTATAAAAAGGATAATTAGAAGAACAGTGACCATCCAATCTGCAAAAATGACATTGAAAGAGACTCCAATACTAATCCCCAGCATGAGCATTGGTTGGAAAAGCAAAGCCAAATCGTAGTCGATGATCGGCATGTCCAGAGTTGGATGCCTGAGCTTAAGGTTGTACCAAACTGTTGATCCGGCTGCACCCATGATCATACCTAAGCATTGATCAATGAACTTAGTAAGGTAGAATAGTATTTTTCTCTTGTTAAGCTTTCAGAAAACATCATTTACTGGTTTTAATGCACAAATTGGGATGATGAGGGTTCTAAACTCAATAACGCAAACAGAACATAGTCTCTCACATTTTGATATGGCAGTGGAAGATTTGGCGTCGAATCCAACGATGAGGCTGAGCATGGGAACATATATTCCACCGCCACCGATGCCTCCGACGCTCCCAAATGCTGAGCCCAAGAACCCGATGATGGTTCCGACAACGATTTGCCACCCGAATTTCATAGCCTTTAAGAGGAAACCAATGGAAAAAAAAAAGAGACAATTTTGTCACGAGATCGACCACGAGAAGACAGAAAAGAGAAAAGAATAAAAGCTGAAAAATCCAAATTACCGGCCAGACGTGCTGGTAGGAAGACTCATCGGGCCGCCAGAGGAAGTCGACCACTCTGAGCACGTAATCGGACAGCCCGACCTCCTCCGCTTCAACAGCCTCGGCCACCGCCCCCTCCGACCGCAGTCGACGCTCCGCGGAGACCGCCACGAAAGCCGACAGAGCGACCAGAACCGCCGTCAGCAACTGAGCGCTCCGCCACTTGGGTTCCATTTCCCCCCTCTTTGCCCCCCTCCTCGCTCGCGCGCCAAAAAAAAAAAAAATCTAAACTTTATTCGCCTGCTCGAGTTCTCCGCTAAAATCGCGCTCCTAGCTAAAGGAAGAAGCGCAGGTGTGGGAAGCCAAAAACAGCGATTCGAGATCGACGCCGCCGGTCTCTGACGTCGGGGAAGCAGAGCGGAGAGCAGCAGCGGTTCTGGCTACGATCGAGTTCAGTACCAGCGCACGGGCGAGAAGAGGCAGAGCAACATTTAAAGAGCTTCTATTACGAAAATACCCCTGTAGTTGGTGTTATTTATTTACGTTAGCGTGGGCAGTTTTTCCAGTATAATTAATTATATTGAGATTCTTAATTTAAACTACTAATAAATTATTTCTTAATTCTTTTATAATTAAATACCAATGCCATATAATATTATGCATAGCATTAGTCGATGGAAATTGACAATATCATTTACTATCATATGAATGAAGTAAAAAAAATGATGAATTAAATAATATTAAATTTAAATGATTAATTTAATTTTATAAAAAAAATATCAACTATTAGAATAAATTAAGAAATATTTATGATGAATGATTCAAAAATTTAGCATCTCATGATTGTATGTTCTATTTGAAAGAAAAATTTCTATAAATATATTATAGTTGGGATTAAATCATGGATATTTAGATGATAATTTAATATCCTTCCGGCTTTATGATTGAAGGCTTAAGTAAAAATTATGAAGAATTTAAAAAATCAATTGAAATGGACTTTGAATTATTGAAGGGTCATCTAAGTATATCAATCAACTTTGATTTGATCTTATAGATTGAATTATTAATGAATTCTAGCCTTTGAGGAACTCTTTGGACGAGCCTACTTTACTAAAAGAAGGAAAGGACACAAAAAAAACAAAGAAGTAGCTATTTCAACTAGCCAACTGACACATTTGAGCACAACGTAATTTCATTGTGTCAATGATTTTTCTTGAATTTTATCCTAGATTTTTTAGTCTTGTTGCTTGTTAAAATCTCATGTTAAAATTCTAGATTTTCAATGTAATACTTTTCTAGGGCTTAGAATCCATTTGACCTACTTAACTCATTTAACGCTACTAGCTTGACTGATTCAACTAACTCACATGGCTCAATCACCTGCTCAACTAATGAATTGATTGGCTTTCTTGTCCTATTCCATATCTTGGCTAGATTGCTAAAGAGTACCATAAAATTATCTAAGGCAATATGAAAACAAATAATGTTTAAATTATATATGAATTTGCTCAATTGGTAAGAATAATCACAAAATGATTGCGAAATTTTGGGGGGTATATAATGTAGCATCATGACAAAAGAAAAAAGAAAAAGGAAAGACAACAATTCTTAAAAAATTTAAATTGAAGAGGTATAGATCGACATCAAATATTTAAATTAAAAAAATGTTTTTTTCCCTCTAAACTACAAGAGAGACACGTAATTACGTGTCTATATGAACAAATATGAAAAGAATCATCCATTTCTTGTAAAATAGGTAACTACAATGGACAATCAACTTATGTAAGACTGATAGCAATATAAGAGTTGACTAGGATCACATTAGATTTTGAATAATAATAATTGTTCATGGGAAGACCAAATTTTCTCCTCCATAAATTAGCTAGTTATATCATCAATATATCTTAAAGCTTTTCTACCAAAATATATGCAAAAATTATGTATATTTTCATTATACATACACATCTTTAAAACCCTATAAACTCACACATCCCTAGCCACAAATATGAAGACTAATGGTCTTCAAATAATTGCAAAAGGCAAACAACTCATACACCCCTCACGTCAATACAATGCAATCCAATTACTTATCTAATTTTGCGTTTGTGTTTCTTAGATTTCTAGTAAGTATATTAAGCTATTGGAACCCTAAACTGATTATAATTTCATCAATGTGAATGAAGTATGAAATTTTATTGACAGAGTAGCATTTAAATATTTTCCTAACAATTATCTCTCCTTTGAGGTGTTGAAGACACACAATTCATATGATTGATATGAGGAATAATTGATGATGAGGTGGCTAGCTATGGAGATAAAACTGTGGAGGAGGTTGATTGGCAGCAGAAAAGGAGAGTTTTTCTTCTCCAGGGCCATTTGACACTTGTTGGTCGCCCAGTGACCTGAGCTTTACACCACTGCAGCTTTATGCCCTAGCTAGCTCCAAGTGACTAGGCATCTTCTGGTGAACCTTCATTGTCAAATTACACTTGTTGGTCGCCCAGTGACCTGAGCTTTACAGCACTGCAGCTTTATGCCCTAGCTAGCTCCAAGTGACTAGGCATCTTTCAGGTGAACCTTCATTGTCAAATTAAGGCAGATACGTTGACGAACGGGAAGAATAAGCAGCAACAGTTATTCATTCTGTTTTTGTGAGTTAGAATGATCCTTATCTGGCAGCAAGGAAATTAATACGTGACAGCTTTGTTCTTCTCAGGGACTTGGAGTTATCTGATTCCAAGAGTATGGACAACGTTGAGGATGAAGGTAGTGAAATACTTGAAAGGCTTGTCATTTTCTTCTGAAGGTACGTGATAGTTTTGTTTTCTCCGTGTGAGATGGATAAGAAGCACTGAAACGCATAAGATGTTTAACTTTTATATGAGTTTTTTATTTTTATAAAAAATGTGAAATTATATCATCTCATTCATGCCTCTGTTGACCGTGTTTCTACTGTGTATATAGTTATCCACACAATAAGCCAAACACAACAATCACGCTGGTATGCGAAGGACGGTAATATTAAAAAATATATTTTTTTGAAAAAGTATTATCTAGTAAATAAAAAAGAGCTTCACAAAATATATAGCATGTAATCAAATTGATATGACCTTTGAGTTTTATTTGAGTGATGCTCTGATTTGAAAGATAAATCACAGACTAAAAATTCTAGCATTCAACTCAAGTTTGCACAACAAAAAAGTGACGTGAAAGCGTAAACAAGACAGTTTATAGAGGTGCACAATAAAAGTGTAAACCAAAATTAGTCAACAAACGTTAATACTTTTATATGGTAACACGACTATGCAACACATTGCTGATTATACACACAATAAAAACATCGAGAGTCTCTATTGAACACAAAATCAACACTTTAAAAACATTCAGAGCTAAGCATCACTGCGAGGTGTTAAGAAAGTGGGCAACAGCCTTGTCCGTGTCATTATCGTAAATGGCCAATGCCTCTGCCACATTCTTCGATGGGAACCCCATTTCGCGGAGAATGTTGTACCCTTTTACAAATTCCCTCACCTGAAAAACAATTGTTTTAATACAAATGAAAATTCATTCTTGCATATTGTTCAAAATACAAATGAAAAGAGAGAGAGAGAGAGAAGCCCAAGAACTAAAATAAATGGAGAAAGCTCATTGCAATGGTGGTGAAAAGATTTGCAAATATTGGTAGTAGGCAGAAATTCTTCATATGGGTAGAAGGATCAGGGAAAGTAACTATATTTTGTTTGTGTTATATCATGAAAATAAATATATATAAGTATATATGTATTTAAGATGATAAGAACTTAACAAGTTAAAAAAATTGAATTAATTTAACCCTAAATATTAAAATAATAAAAATAATAAAAATATATATATATATAAAATAATATAAATGATTTTATTAGAGTTTTTAGAATTTAAAATGAATTTTATGAATATTTTATCAGAATAAATCTGTTAGGGCTTAGAAAAGCCTATTTGGGTTATCTTATTTAATTTAGGAGTGGATGGAATTAATTTCTCTAAGTATTAATTAAAAACCTAAATTTTGATTCCGCCGCTACTCTCCACCCCTTCCCTTCCTCGCGCACCGCCCGATCTCCTGCACCGCCCCCTCCGGCCACGCGAGCAGTCGACGCCGGCACCACACTCCTCTCCTTGCTCGCCGTGTGATGCCGCCGCAACAGCCCCGACTTGGCTTTCCGCTTTCCCCCGCGCGTTCGCGCATCCCCCACCTCACTGTCGAACAATTGTTTCCCGTCGCCATTCCACGATGCCGGGGACCACTCAACGCAGTCGTCGGACGTTGTCGTCCGTCGCTCTGTCCAAGCTGTCCGCACCCTCAGCCAAGTCTCAATGATCCGTCCGCCACTGCCGAGCTGCCTTGAGCCATCGCCGGAGAAGAAGAGACCCCAAGCGTCAGTAGGGTAACGACGTTTAATCATCCTTGGTTAAATTGGAATTCTGATTTACAATGTATATGTAGATTAATTAGGTTAATTCCGTTATTAATTGCTTAATTAATGACCTAGTTGAATATAAATTTAGTAAACCTGAATTCATTAGGAATTAAATACTTGTGAGTTAGATGATGTATTTATTGTTTGATTAGATTAATTGAATGTTGATTAAATATTGATTAACTACAGATTTATTTAGCAATTAATTGAATAATGAATAAGTTAGTTGCAACTTGGTTAATTAAGAATTTAATTGATTGTTAACAGATTTATTAATTTGATTAGTTAGTAAATTCATTAATGATTAATCAGCTAGTTAACTAATAAGCTTGTCGACTCATTAAAAAAAAAGAGTTTGATGTATTAATAATGGATTGATTAATGTGGATTAATTAATAAATCAAGTGACAAGTAGATTAATAGAAATTAACCAATCGGTTGATAAATCGACTTAATTTTATTACTAGAATTATTCTAGTATTTAGTTTTGTCTCGTGTCCTGTACGAGGCAGACCATTGTCTTGAAGACGGTTAGAACGATCTATAATAGAAGTGGGTATTTCTTGCTTGACCTTTGTAGTTTCTTTGACCTTAGTGCATGATTACTTCTTATTGTATACTGATTAGACAGCATTTACTTGTTTATCTTGACTCCACTATGTTATTTTTTGAGATTGATACTTATTGCTTGATCTTGTTTTAATCCACTTTGATATCTATGCAGTCTCATTGTTATCCATGCTATTTGTTGTCATTTATACTTATGTTTTTATGTTAGTAATAGTATACCGTTGCATAGTCGGTAGCTTATACTTTTGGATGTGATTGTTTACTGGTTACTTGTTCATTATTGAATTTTATGTATATATCTTGACTACCCACTAGACCAGATAGTGGTAGCATCAATCCGTAGCTAGATAGCTACGTGTCCTATCTGCCCTCTAAACCAGATAGTGATAGCGTGTTGTCGGCCGCAGACAGTGACATTTATACGCTCTGACTGCCCAGTAGACGAGATAATGGTAGCGTGTTGTCGCCCGCAATCAGAACTGAGGAGCTAGATAGCTACCTCATCCTGTCTACCCACTAGACCAAATGGTGATAGCGTGTTGTCGCTCGCAGACAGTCCTGACTGTCCACTAGACCAGATAGTGGTAGCGTGCTTCGCCCGCAGTCAGTATTTGTTATATACTTGTTATATGCTTGTTCTATGTAGGTTTGGGATGTACCGCATGTACTCTCGATTTATTAGCCATACCTGGTTGAGCAAGTTAGTGGAGAATATTTTATTGCTTATGCTTTTATTAGTAGATGATTATATTGATATACTTATTTACGTAAGTAAGTAACCTTTTCCTGACTGCTTCCTTCGATCCCTTATATGTAGTATCATGCACTATTTGTCTTATACCCACTGAGTATTTTATCTCACTACCTTTTGTTTTTCTTTAACTTCCAAGTTCGCAGATAGAGAGCAGGTTGTGTCGACTACCTTAGCAGAGATCAATGCTTGCCGGTCCCGCTCGACTTGGAGTTATTAGATTTTGTTTTTCTACTATTTTGATTCGGTTGCTTTTCATATCGTCTCTTTGAGTTTTGGTAGAATAGTAATAATCTTTACTTTGTTTAGTTTAGTATGTTCACATGTACAAGCATACATACAGTCGTTAACATTTAAAACTTAGTGATTTTATATTGCATTGGTATTTGTATTGACTTTAATTGTTCGGTATCGATTATTTCTTATATTGTCACTAGGAAGTATTGTCCGGTCTTGCAGACAAGTATACCCTCGAGATGTGACAGTTAGTTCTACCTACATTTTACTCAAGAATGATTTATTTCTCTATTCTTTTACCACTTCATTCATCTGGGAAAAAACAACCTAGAAGCAGAACTCTAATTTATATCTAATTCCTCCATTCCGGCTATATGAATCACTTTGTTACATCCACTTATAACTATGCACTGAACGTGAAGTTTGCAACAAAATAATACAAAAAATAAAAAAATACAGTTGGGATAAGAAAACACAGTTGTAATGAGAAGAGTACGAAGTAAACACTGGAAACTTGTCATCATAAAAGAAATTAATTGATGCAAGATGTGTTTGTATTACTCTTATGACGGGAGAGAATTTTTAAAGAGACAATTAAGTACCTTCCCCGGATTGTCACCATAGTTCAGCACTGCAAGTGACACAGCTTCACGTCCTAGCCCTGAGGAAACATACTTGTCCACAATTGGATCCCCTGCTGATGCCTTCAAAAGATTGCACAAGACCAAATAAGGAAATGTCTCAAGTCGTAGAACAGTTTCTCTTGTTTTTTATATATAATGTGGAAAGGTAGTGGACAGAAATAAAAGTAACCCATAAATGCATTATGTATATGACAATAAAAGTACATAAACAAAATCTAAGAAAAAATGTGTTCCTGCTAACAAGCAGAATTTGGCTACAAATGAGGGTTTCATGATAGAATAGAAAGTCAGTCAAATTTTAGAAACCAACAAGTAGATAAAAAGAACATGCAATACAGGTGTGTCAGGCTGAGGTCTATCCTACCATTGAAGAAGATGAAGATGATGACACACTTGAAGGCTTTGATGGCTGTTTTTGAGATGCGATTTTGCTCCAACTCTGACTATCTTTTTCAGCTTCAGCTAGTATTTGTTTCTCAAACTCAAAATCAAATTTGAATTTGCTACGAGGAACTTCTGGCATTTGAGGTGCTAACTGAGGCTGAAGATTAATGTTAATTAAGAAACAAATGTCAATAAATTCAGAAACTCAAAAACAACAATTACACAAATGAAAAATATGACACAAGGAATTATCTATGAAAATGACTCCAATTTATAAACAAAAACTCTGAATTTGATGTTCTTGTCAAATAGCTTTGCCTATTTTTAGCTCAAAAGAGTGTATGCTGGCTCAAACTACAAGAACTAAAGGCCAGAAGATCATTAGCATAGATAATTGTTGAAATATGCTCAGTTAACAGAAAGGTTCCACTTCATTTGGAAAGGTGAGCTAGTGAGGATACACATCATATACAAGTTTCATATAGAATAGTAAAAAAACAGTAAATAACTCTCACAAGGAGATATCAATTATGTCAATCTTGTGATACGACATAGAAAATCAAATCAATTTTTCCGCCAGATGAAACTGTGTTGATTTATTGCACATAACAACATTTCTGATGAAGTTACAAATGTTCATTGTGTCTAGTCTTTCATGGAATCATGAACCATAGGATTACTTGCAATATAGATGGTAGCTTGATAATTAGGGTGCATATTCACTAATTTTGAACGGGTAAAGGTGCTGCTATTGCACAGCATCTCAAAAAATTTCACATCCTGGCACCACATCCAACTTCAGCAGGAGAGTGAACAACAGCATTATAATCCTCTTCCCCATATCAGCTTACCTCCAACAAAACTGTAACATTCTGAAAATGACCTCCTAACATTGGTAGACCAACAAAATCTGTATCAGAGAAATAATTGAACTTCGCATGTTCATTCTTCTTATTGAGTAAATATTTTATTGGGCACACTTTAATATAGTGATCGAAACTATAAATGCTGCTTTCAAGTGGTGGATTTTAGGCTTCTGCATAAAGTGATTTATCATACCAACAGCAAAAGGAAATACTTGTCCTTTTTGTTGTAACAATAAGATAGATTAGTTTTCGTACAAGTCCTCAGTAACTTAAGCAATCAAAATATCATCAATTTGTGATTGCAATCTATGATTAGTAATCATCACAGCTCCAAAATTGTGTTGGATGGTGGAAGGAGGATGAGGAGGGAGGAAAGAGTAAGGACTTGCATTAACAAGGGATGAATTAGCAAATGAGTTGACAAGGAACTGTTAGATTGACAGGGTGATGTAAAATGGATGATCTAGCATTTCAGCATGTCACAACAGTTATCAACTTAACAGCATCTGGATGAAAATCAAGTAGATGAGAGAATTAACATTGAAACTTAGATGTTGTGATACATTAAAAAAATCTAACTGTTGTGACAGATATGACAATCTGTACAAAAGTTGTGATAAATTTATTAATTAACCCTACTCAATATGAAACAAAACTTAACAGCTTTCATCATTCTTGACATCTCTCTTGTCTCAAGTAACTAGTTTTCTCAACACTACATTAGTTTGCTCCTAACTTGTATTAATGTAACAACAGTTGTCTGTGAGATGAATCAGAACGAGGCATTGTATGGTTCATCACATCATAGTTAGAAATACTGAGGAAAAAACAGAGAGAGACCATGTATCCAAAATTGTGTTGTACAATGTTAGACACATGGAAATAAGAATGCAAAGTAACCAAAACTAGTATGCAAAATGCATGTAACTTAACTTTTCCTTTGAAAGATATATATGCATGAGCATATAACCTAAAGATAATCATAAAAAAATTTAGTAATAGTCAGGGTGCAAGAAAGTGAAATTTCAGAAGCAATTCCAAGTTTACTTTATATGTTAGGCATCCAAAAAACTAATTAATGGAAGAATATGTAATTTGTGTCATAATCAAACTGAGGAATTGGACATCAAGGAAATGGCAATTTTGAAAATCATACTTAAAATCCATTAAGATTAACTAATATTTGTATCAATATATAAGATCAAATACAATCGACACAAACAAAAAATGAAGATTACAGACTTATATGCTAATTTTGAGAAGGCAAGTTCTGGAATAGGAAATTAATGACGAATAGAACATAACTATGAAACAAATTACTTACTGGTGTTATAAGATATTCTGGTTTTATCATAACTTTGATGCCAAGCCCTGCAGCTAAAAAGTTTAAGAGGCTTGAATATATTATGTCAATCTTCAGTGATAATTAAAGATTTTCAAAGAACAATTAATTAATGCAGAAATAATTAAGAGTTTAGTATCAAAAGGAGCATTAACCATATAAAATGACAAAGAAAATCAAAAGAAATATAAGTTGGTAATAACTATTGATTTAGTTCATGAAGGTTTATATTTTTTATTCACCTAATTGTCAAACATCTCTGGTAGTGAATTAAAGATGAGTGGAGAAACAGAAACTGACAATGGATATCTGTAAAATCAGCAGGAGCTTCAAGAAAAAGCATACAGATCTTGTATTTTAGTCGATAATTTTTTTTTCTGAAATCAAAATTGTTCAAACAAGGAGGCCAACCATATTACGATGAATAAAAATGGTATCCTTAAGTTGTCGCATCCTTTTATCTGACATTAACTAGTAGCCAAAACATAACATAAAGCATCATGTCTTACATGCTTCCCATTAAACCTGGCCACTGCTGATGCAAAAGACAACAAATTTTATAAGGTTTTAAAAGAAAAAGAACCACGTTAACTAAATTAATTTCAAGTCCACATACATTGGAAAATGTCTAATAAAGAAGAAGCAAAAGAAAACACAGCCCAACTTTAACAAATCTCGCACTCAATCAGTGACATGGAAAAGCTCATACTTGAAATCTACAGTCATTTATTATACCGGCAAACAAATCTGAGATATGCAGCAAGTCACATACAAAAAGGATACTGAAACACTTCATCAACAAGATACAATTCGAGGTTCAGAAATATTGAAAATCTCCAAGTATGCAAGAGTAGAAACATGAAGTTAAATGAATGTATTTTCTAGCACAAATAAGATAGAATGAGATTAATCATTAATTTTTTGAGAGAGATCACGAATGTAACTCAAAAAATAATAGAATGGAGTAAAAGTGATTTATCCTAAATAATGTGACAGATAGTGTCAAATAAAATGAATCCAATAAGTTATGATCCACTCAATTCATTGTCCGGAACAACTTTTCATTAAAAACGAGCTAAAATTATTCATGAATCACTCAATCATCCTATGAAGCCTATTTTATGTGAGTAGTCAATCAGATAGTATATGCAATTCGTGGACTTTTGACTCTATCCCTGTATCAGGAACTTTCGCATACATTCAAGAAAGAAATGAATCGAAAACCTATTTGAAGTTTTTTTCCTTGGTGCTCAACTCAGGCAACCAAAATCACACATTTAGGCTTATCAGAGAATAACTCTTTCCCTACTGAAGACAACAATGGAAACCAGATAACTAAACGCGTAACGCTAACTCTCCATGAATCAGAAAGAAAAAATTAATTTTTATCGAATGAACAAGAGGAATTATCATCACACAAAAATTCTTCCGGAAATCCAATTAATTGAAGTCGGAACCAATACGAAGTGTATGAATGGAGAATCAGTCAACACAACGACGGAACAAATAGAGAGCTTGTGAACAAAGAAACCCGAGGTCCGATCATCTTAAGAAAATAATAATATACAAGAAATCTACCAAAATAAATATTTTAATAAAGAGACTGTACCGACGGAGGAAGGGGGAGGTGCAGATGAGGTCGGGTGGACATAAGGTGCTTCGAGGTCCGGCGTAGCGGCGCCGGAGGAGCCGACTCTAGGATACATGGAGGAGGAGGTGGACGGAGGGCGATACATAGCGGGCGGCCGGTTCCTGGAATCTGGATCCAGAAGGAGGAGAGACCTAATCGATCGAGTAAAGAGGCAGATTTCTGAATTTTTCAATGCGAACAAACTTACCCGGAAACACGTTTTGTAGTCTGAATATAATGAAAACGCCCCTATATTTTACCCCGTTAAACAAAAAAAAATCTATTTAAAAAAAAAATCTAAAATAATGCCTAATCTTAATTTTTTATTCTAAAAATACTCTTATTTTAATAATTGTATTCAAAATTTCCACAACATATAATTACAATATAAAATAATTTAATCAAAATTCTTTATAACAA
>JBBUKS010000041.1:804848-817415 GCA_038050645.1 Hedychium gardnerianum
GTATAGTATTAGTTTTAAATGAACATATTAATAATGAATCTTTATCTTCTTGCATATTAGCTATGAAAACTAAATGGAAAAAATATTTTTATGTTATTCCAAAAATTTATTTAATTGCATTTGCTTTAGATCCTAAATTTAAATTAAAAGTTTTACGAGAAATGTTAACTTTATATTATGATGTTTTAATTTTATTTAAAGATTCTTCTTCTCCTGATCCAGTTAATATTATATATAATGTTAGAATTTATTTATATGATATTTTAAATTAATATTATATAAAATATTGAATACAAACTAATATTTTTGAAACACAACAAACTACTACTAGTAGTAATTTAAAACTTACAAAAACACAACTTTTGTTAAAAGAACGGACGAAACGTCCACGATGATCCTCAAGTTTCACAAAAAAAACTTGAGAATTATTTTATGATTTCTTTTGATTTTAATAAAGAAAATAGTGATAATTTCGACATCCTAAAGTGGTGGTCACAGAAGGCACAAAGCTTTCTCATCCTTTTCGTGATTGTCAAAGAAATTTTAGCTTGTCCAATGTCATCTGTTGCTGTGGAGCAGACGTTCAGTGCTAACGACAACATATTAGATGAACGACGATCGACTTTATCTCCCGACTCATTGGAAGCCCAAACATTACTCGATGATTGGACCAGAGCTGAGAAAAGAATCCAAGGAATGCAACTTGATGAAGTCGAAGATTTTGATACTGAATGAACAAATACAACGAGAACAAAAAATAGAAGTGAGTAGCAACATAACTTTTTAATGTTGAAGGATAAAAATATAAAAGAACTACGTGAATTTTGATTTCCCTATATCATAAGGGGATGCGTAGGCAATTTAAATAAGAACAAGCTCTTTGTTTAAATAAATTTTAAATTTTAAAATTTTTTATATAATAATCTTAAACCGTGGCGAATCATGATAAACCGTGAACCGAATTATGAATCGGCAGTTCCGAACCGTGAACCGTAATCGTCTTGGCCGATTAATGTTAAGGGTCGACCCCCTAGAATCGTCGAATCGACGGTTTCGAATCGTCGATTCTAAATCATGATCAGATATAGCTGTGATCTATATATAATTTACGGAGATAAAATAGAAATATTACTCTTTTTTTTTAAAATGGATAATTTGCGTCTCGTGACTCTATCTTTGAAAAAGTTTAATAGAGGGTACGGATTAAGCGAAATCAACCTTAATTGAATCCGATTGAATTTTAATAAGTAAATCGTTTTAAATCCATAAAAAGAAAGGCTAGTATTGGGTCAGCTAGCCCCATTCTATTTGGAATTAGGGCCCAAATGGATCGAAATCAAAAAGGACATTGGCTCTTGATGAGTAAACACTATACCTCTTTATTTCTATGAAACGGAATCTAGGCATCTTTAGCGTATCATTCCGCTCCTCTTCTCTCTTAAGCATTTTTTCTCAAGTTCTTAAGTATTAAAAAAAAAATATAAATTAAATAATATTAAATTTAAAATGATTAAATTATCCAGTGAAAAATTTTCATACGTCATTATCAAAATAAATCATTGATGATCAAAAATTTTAATATTCCGTAATTGTACTATATAAATTTTATTAATAGACTTTATCATTATTTATTTTAATAATTATTAATAACGAAATAATATATAATTATTAATTTTAATTATAAAATTGATATAATAAATATTATTTTAAATTTCATATATTAAAAAATATGATTTTAAAAATGATATTTTATTTCGTAATATATATTCGATGAAATAATAAATTATAAAATTTATAATTTTTAAATAATAAAATGATAAATTTGAATCAATTAAAATATTTTTTCTATCGATTAATATTTTTCATCTATATCTATCCCTATTTTTTGTTAAACCCTAAGCCTCTTTTCCTTTTTCCCTGACTTCGTACTCCTTTTCCCCGACGCCCAAGCCGCGAGCCCCTGACGAAGCTTCTTCCCCCCGGCCCCGACGCAAGCTTCTTTCCTCCGGCCCCGACGCAAGCCATGGATGACGTCGGCGGAGGCAGCGGTGGAGTGCCATCGCCAGCGGCCTCCAGCCCCTCCGCCCCCTCCTCATCTCTGCCGCCACCAGAAGCCCCCCGACTACCCCGACTAGCTCTTCCTCGTCCTACAGGAGGCGAGGAAGAACCAGGCGCTGTTGTAGGGCCAGGAGCAGCGGAGGAACGCCATGGCCGTGGTGGACTTGGGCATGATGTTCCTGGTCTTCAATGAGCTGGTGCAGAGGGCCTCCAAGGTGGTGTCTCCGGAGGATGGTGGTGAAAGGGGAGCTGAGGAGGTGGGATTCAAGGTTGGTTTCGATGTGGCAGTGCCCAGATTTGGGAGTAGTTTGAGCTTGATCGGTAAGGAGAAGGATGGTAAGTTGGGGGATTTGTGGATTTCCTAATTACAAGAGAAAGGAGCACAATCTTTCTGTGATATTGGTGCTAATATCTATTGGAGTTACCGTTTAGTCTCTCTTATCCTTTTTTTTTTATGTTTTGTCTTCATGCTTTCTTTTTTTTTACATGTCGTGATGATGCTAGATGTCTCAATTAGTGTGTTGGATGCAGTTGGGTGACACTTTTTATCCTCTTACATCAAATTCTTATATTCAGTATGCATCCAATTCTTCTCACTAGGAAAACACCAAGACAAAGCTTCCCCAATTGTTATACGAACCAAAAATCTACAGAGTTCTGTAAGGAGGAAGTAAGGATATTTCAATATCAACTCTGTATGAGGCAGTTTAGTTTACTTTTCAACTTTCTTATCCATATTATCTTTTTGTCTGTATGAGGTTTATTGGGTTAATGATTATGGTATTGAGTTAATGATTAATTCAATATGCTAAGATCTAACCCATTAAAGATGATTAATGGAGATTAATTATACATTTAAGAAGGAAGATCATTGAGTTAGATTCAATTAGATCCAGTTATTAGATTGAGTCCAATTTGAATTAGACTCATCGATAAGTTAGACTCATTGGGTGAATTCGAATTTACTAAGGAAGAGGAAAGGTTAATTTTGAATTGATCATGATTAGATTCAATCATGGTTAAACTTAATCATGATTAGACTTCATTAATAGAGATTAATGGAGCATTGATTAAAAGAAGATTAAGAGGCAAAATTTTTTGATATTCATTGGATAAATATAAAAGGTTTCAAAATTAGACTTTTCATTAGAATTTTCAAATTTCCCTTGCTCACTTCTTCTCCTTCTTCTTCCTTGGCCGAAATTCCTTGGGTGGTTGCTAGCACAACCTTAGGTGATTTTTATTCTCCAAGTTTGTGAGTTTGTGAGACGGACGGAACATGTTAGTGTGAGTATCGAAAGATGCGCGAATACTTAATCGTGCTGAGGTCCAACTAGTATCAAAGTTGTTGCAAGGAAAACGTAGCTCACGTAACAAACGTATAAACTCTCATAACTCTTAGTAATGGGTTTCCTTCGCATAGATCTTCTGGAAAGATCTTGAATTTTATTTCGCTGCGCTTATGTTGCTTTTGCGCTCAAGATCCTAACAGTGATATCAGAACCACTTGTGAAGGCGTTTACTAGGTTGTAGTAATGTTTGTATATGTGATATAAAAACTGCATGAGATTTTATTATGATTTGCATCATGTTATGAGTATTTGTTTTGTGTTAAACAAACTAAAGGATATAACATCTTCATACGTGTTATGAATGTGTGCTATAATCTGAGTTCGTTCAATAGAAACATATATGACTATGGGTGGTCTCGGGTTGGCATCTATTGAGGAACCCTCAGCTGCAATACGCGTAGATTATGCATGTTTTTAGACATTATTTGTTGCACATTTACTTGTATTTTATGAGCATAATATACACTATCGTATCCTATTTCATTATTATGTGACTACTTTCACTACTTTGGTTCAGAGATCTGCTCTTTTCATACTTTCATTGACAGAACGTAATTTAGAGCTAAAATGGAGCAAAACGGACATTGGATCTAGCTTGGGGAGAAAACCAGCATAACATGGTCGTGCCTTATGGGCATGGTCATGCCTTCAACAACCAAGCAAGGTCATGCCTGGGAGGCACGATCGTGCTTCTTCAGTAGAAATCTCTAGCAAGCCCCACGGCCCAGTCATGCCTCCCAAGCACGATCATGCCTTTTTCAGCATCATCTCCAAAATTTCCAACAAGAGACACAACCCGGTCATGCCTTTCTTCAGCCATGCCTCCACCATTTCCAACAACATTCATAGTCCGGTCGTGCTCCCAAGGCACGATCGTGCCTTTTTCCAAGACCAAATGCAGAAGTCCCCACGGCTCAGCCATGACTCATAGGCACGGTCGTGCGATTTTCCAATGGCTTACCATGGCACGGTCGTGCAATTTTCCAGCGGCTTACCATGGCACGGTCGTGTGGCACTTATAAAAGGGCCACAAGATCCCCTTTTCAAGGGGAGAAGGGTTTTCCCCTTAAGGTAACCCACAAGGTTCAATCCTGAAGTCAATTTCGATGATCCGTCCACTTCCAGAGCTTGGATTTCATCCGAAGACATCGACATCAACTCGCTAAGCATTTCTTCCTCTCTATTCTAAGTTTTGATTGTAAGAATGCTTCTTTTCTTATCTTTGGATTATAATATTCCCTTGCTATGGAGTATATCTTATGGATTCTAGGATGTAGGAAGTAGTCTTGATATGATGTTGATGTATAAACTATGGATTTTCTAATTTTCTTATTCAATGACATATTTGTGACTTGTTCTATGTGTGTGGTGTCTTGCTTGTGTTTAATTTAATGTGTGTGTGGTAAATGTATATGGATGTAAAGGATTAGTCACCATGTAAAGAGGATACTTTGGATTATATGATCGGAGGACCCTTACTGACAGAGGATGCCCCTTTAACTAGACTTTCCATAGTCGTCATCTTGAAATGGGAACTAATTCTCTGCAAGGGATTAGTTAATTAGAGTCTAATGGGTTTTCACCAATTCAATATTAGGAAGTGACTTATATAATCTAGACTGTATAACTAGGGGTCCCTTATGTGACAGGGGGTATCCCTTTAATTGGACTTTTTATGTTACCTCTTCTACTTAGTAGCATTAGAAGAGAATGGTGTAAACACTCTAGTGTAGCCTTTATGGGTCTATACCAGTAATTTAGTTAGAATTCCTATAAGGATGTAAACATAGAGGGTAAGGGGATGAATAATTCATAGTACATCAACTAGCATCATGATGAAATCGAAATCTTAGGATCGCCTTCCCAAACCAATTCTCTCTTTGCGATCTTCTGGTCTCATTGGATCTCTCTCTCTCCTAAGCTCTTGTTCTCAGCTTTCACACGACATTCGATTGTTTAGACAACTTATTTTGCGGACTTAACTAGTGCTTAATCAATAGTCCCTATGGATTGATATTTTTATTACTTGATAAGTTGCATCCCCCAAGGCCCACACTTTCTCAGTTGAGGTCAGGTCCCATTTTAGGGTCTTACTCATTGATGCACTAAGCATGATTCGACCTATAGAGATAAGAAAGTTAATCAGTTAAAAAAGGAAAATCAATCAAAAAAAGTGCCTTACTTAAGTGGTCATCCAGCTTAACTGCATTCAAGATTAGCCCAGCTCGATAAAGCAAGGCTTCATTCTCCACTAACAAACTAACATTAAACTTCAGCCTCGCCAAGATCTTGATCGTGCTCAAATACGCCCACTCCTGCTTATAATAACCCAATGGCAGCTGAGCCGGTAGGTCATCTCTCCATACAATCGGCCAAGTGTATGGGTGAGGGGGTTTAACGAAGATGAAGAGATTTTTCCACCCCTTATGAGAGGAGGGGTACTCACCAAAAAAAGTACATCCGAGCCGAGCTACGAAGTAAAAGACTCCAAGCTCAGTCTGCCTGGGATAAAAAAAGATAATGGAAGATAGTGGGGTCAAATGGGACTCGATACAGTCGGAAGATAATAATGGCACCATAAATCAAACGATAAGAGTTGGGGGCAAATTGGGACAAATTGATCTGGAAGTAGGTGGCAAGATTATGAAGAAAAGGAAGAATGGGAAACCTTAAACCACTCAATAGCTGACCCTGGAAACATGTGATGTAACTTGGGGGGTGGCTCGTGCGGTCGGTGCTCCGGCATCGGAATTCGGATCTTATGATCGAATGGTATACCGTAGGATAGCCGGAGCTGCATTTCGGCACCTCTTGTATATATAGTCTAATGGGACTCATTCCACCGGTTTGAGTGGTCGACAACGGCCATAGGTTCAAAAAGGAAGAAGAAGTAAAGGTTGAAAGTGTAAATACCCTAAGTGGTTGAGCCATAATTATGATGTTAGTTCAACATAGATCAAGTTAGACCTTGTGGATCTAACTTGTGTGTCTAAGTGTACAAGGACTTAGAAAAACACATAACGATCCGAGATGATAGAAGACGCAAGAGTCATGAAGGATTGCATGGGAAGGAGCCAACAAGTTTAGTGCATCAGAGAGACGAGAAGCTGCGAAAAAATACTCCAGTGAAGCGAGAAGGATGCACAAGATGCATTAGAGGGATGAGTGTTAGGACTGAAGGAATTTAGATATCTCCACAATTGTATGATATTGTCCACTTTTGGCTTAGGCCGTCATGGTTTTGCTCTTGGGCTCTACCCAAAAGGTCTCATACTAATGGAGATGTATGTCTTTCCCAAGTCCATGATTTTTCCCATGTGTTTTCAATGTGAGACTTTATTTGCAACCTTGCAACCCCAACAATACCCCCCTCAAACGAAGGACCATAGGACCCCCCCTCGTTCGATCCTTGACCCACCATGACTTAATGCCCCTCGGTCCACCCGACCTACTAGGACTTCCTTGCCTAGCCACAACTAGGACTTCTCTGCCTCTTGTCTAGTCCTCTTAATCTAGACACAGGAGCCCCTACTTCCTTTGTTTGAGGTCAATATTCTACTCGCATGGCTCGATTGGATCATAACTCTTATGCACAATCAATGGTTAGACCTTCTGACAGTCCGGGCTCTGATACCAATTGTTAAGACCAAAGAAATTTAGATATCTCCATAATTGTATGATATTATCCACTTTGGGCCTAGGCCCTCATGATTTTGCTCTTGGGCTCTACCCAAAACGTCTCATACCAATGGAGAGATCTTTCTCTTATAAGCTCATGATCTTTCCCATGTATTTTTAATGTGGGACTTTGTTTGCAACCTTGCAACCCCAACAATTACAACCCCTTCTGTTCTCTCGCAAAACACTCCAATCGATTCCCAATCGATCGGTGATGCCGAAATCGATTACCCTAATCGATTCTGGCTCCTTCTATTTTCTCGTGATTTTGACTTCAATCGATTACCCTAATCGATTGACTGATGCTGAATCGATTGACTAATCGATTCAGATCCTTCTGTTCCCAAGAAATCCTCTTCCAATCGATTGGAAGGAGACGCCAATCGATTAGCTCAGGTCAATCGATTGATCTAATCGATTGACCAATCCTAACACTCGGATTCTGGGTTTAGAGCTTATTAATTGATTAGCATTTTCTACCAATTGATTGGTAATGGTAAATTCATCCTTTTGAAGCCTGAATTCAGTCTTACCTGATATCTGGTTGACTTCAACCTACCTGGGCTTCCTCACCAAGTGTCCAGTCAACCTTTGACCCACTTGGACTTTCTGTCTCGTGTCAAGTGTTCATCTCCCAGCTGACCCACCTTGGACTTAACCTAGTTCTCAACTAGGTTTGCCTAGTTTCCAACTAGGTCTTCCAATGCTTAGCCCCTCTAAAACTTTCATTGCCTAGTTTCCAACTATGTCTTCCATTTGCCTAGTCACATTAGGTCTTCCACCGCCTAGCCTCGCTAAGACTTCTAGTGCCTAGTTTTCAACTAGGTCTTCCCCTTGTTTAACCTCAGTTAGGATTTTTCCTTGTCTAATCTCAATTAAGACTTCCTCTTGCCTAATCTCAACTATGACTTTCTCTTCCCTAACATCAGTTAGAACTTTCACTTGCCTAACCTTAGTTAAAACTTTCACTACTTAGTCTCACTAGGACTTTCCTCTTGCCTAATCTCAGTTAGGACTTCCCGTTGACTAACTTCTAATTAGGACTTCACATTTGCCTAACCTCCATTTAAGACTTCTCGTTGTCTAACTTTCAATTAGGACTTCACAATTGTCTAACCTCCAGTTAGGACTTTCCATTGCCTAACTTCCAGTTAGGACTTCACATTTGCTTAACCTCCAGTTAAGACTTCCCGTTGTCTACCTAACTTTTAGTTAGCACTTTCACACATTGTCAAGTATCCGGTCAACCTTGACCTACTTCTCACAAATTATCTAAATATCAAAACTCAAACTCGAGTCAATCCGAGCTTAGTCAAACTGATCAACCTTGACCTGAGGATGATTGCACCAATAATCTCCCCCTTTTTAATGTTTGACAATATATTTAAGTTAGACTAACTAATTAGTCCAACTTACCTCTTCATTCCATGTCAAAGCATGAGGGTTTCCTAACTTAAACCCTATATTTCTCTCCCTTTGACATACATCAAAAATCTTCTCCTTGAGATTCACTCCTTTCATCCATCAAACATCCAATGAAAGTCTCATGCATTTCATTGTTTTCAATGCTCAACCTTGAGCATTCAACCAATATCCTTCAAAATATCACGATGAAGGTTCTCAACCTTTCATTTGTCTTCAAATGCTCATCCTTAAGCATTCATTCTTCAACCAATGCTCATCGTAGAACATTCAACCCAAATCATGCCTTTAAGGTGGAACTCCCCCTCAAAGCATGCTTCATCTTTAACCATTATCCTTCAAATCTCCCAATTCATGCCTTTAAGGAGAATCTCCCCCTCAAAGCATGCTCCAACTTCTATCATTGCACCAACAATGATTTGGAGTTCCTAAACATTTAGGAAATTCCAAAATTGAAGTCATGAAGTTCAAGTTAAGGTAAACAAAACTTAAAGTTATAAAAGATCAACTACATGAAAAAAATATTACAATTAAGTACAAGAAAAATCTACAATAAACTCTCTCTTAACTTAACATTAGTTCTCCCCCTTTGATCACATCAAAAAAATATTGGAGAAAATATTAAATAATAGGAAAAAAAATTGTGAAAAAAATTTAATTGAGGATGTATACACGAGATAGAAATCTGTGTATTTTTACCACAGTTATTTCTATGAAACACTTTTTTTATAATTAAATTGTAAATTTTTCAAAAATAATTTGAAAATTATTTTTAAGTTTAGAAAAATATTGATTTTTTTTCAATGTTCAAAATTACCAATCTGATTCTAGAAAAAAAATTCATAAGAAAAATACTTTTTCGTATAGAGAAAAATATTTTTCTTTAGAGAATTTGAGATTTTCTAAGATAATAAATTAAAAATAGATTTTAATGGTGAAAAATCTTGCAAATTTTTCTAATCATTTAAATTATAACGTTATTCACATAAAAAAAAATTAAAAATATGTCTTTGAAAAAAATTTAATTTAAAAAAATCAATTTTCGTTAAAAATTCATAAAAATTTATGCAACAGTTAAATTTTTTTGAAATTTTTACTAATAATAGAAAATATGAAATTCTATCACAAAAAAATATAATATGAAAAATAATCAAATAAAAATTTGACAAAGATAATTTTGCAAACAAAATGTTAATAAATCAAATATCATGCATATAAAGATAATCTAATAAGTTAGAACAAATTTTGAAACCCAAAATAAATTTCTACCTACTGGATTAATCAAGTATTTTTTAGGAATATCATAATGTGAAAATTTTGCTAATTTGGCCCCTATGATTTCTAACATACCAATTAAATCCTCCAGAATATCTAAAATTTTGAACATGAAATAAATTTGAATTTAAGCATGCAGAGTTCTTTTTCAATATTTCTATTTGTTCTTTTAAAATTTTATTTTCCACCTTAAGTTTCAAATTCTGATAAGGGACTTGCATTTGCTAATTTAATTCTTAAATCTAAATTTATCTTTTTCAATTCTACATATTTTGATCTAAGTTTGCACAATGATCTAGACATCATTTTAATACCATGGTAAAGTTGTTTAGGAGGAAGCATACGTACCTCACTTACCGTGTCAGATTCATAGTTGGATGCTCCCCCTTCATTGCTACTCTCTTCGGAAGTATCTCCCCCTTCATCAATGTTTTCCTCTTGGTGACTAGCCATTAGTGCTAGTCCAGCATATTCATCGTTCTCGGATTCTTTTGAGGACGAGTCATCCCATGTAGCTTTGAGGTTTCGATGTTTGAATTTTCTAAGTCCTTTCTTCTTTTCTTTATTTTTCGATCTAGGGCAGTTGTCCTTGATGTGCTCTTCTTCATCGTAGTTGTAGCATTTTACCTTTCTCCTTCCTCGAAGAAACTTCTTGGCCTGCGACTTATTAAAATTATTAGTTTTAATTTTTTTTTGAGTTTCCTTACCATATAAACTTCTTTTTCTTCGTCAGGTGAAGATTCTGAGTCTGGTTCGATCTTGTTGGCTTTTAGTGTTAGATTCTGGTCTGGTTCTTTTTCTCTTCTTAGACCTACAATTCGAAAGTAGAAAATAGATTTTCTAAACTACTTACCTTGAGGTCCTTGGAGATGTAGTAGGAATCTACTATTGATGTCTATTCCGGGGTTCTCGAAAATGCATTTAATGCATAACTTAGTGAATCTTGATTCGATACCATTTCTCCGAGGTTGCTGAGTCTGGTGATTAGCTCCTTAATCTTTGCGTGTAGTTGAGCCACCTTTTCTCCCTTTTCCATCTGGAGGTTCGTTAGTTGATTCCGGAGCAGGTATCGTCTTGCTAGTTTAGCCTCCGAGGTTCCTTCATGGAGCTCCAGGAACTTCTCCCAGAGTTCTTTGGCCGAACTGTATGCGCCGATCTGGTTGACTTCCTGGGGTAGTAGAACGCCTAGCAGATGAAATTTTGCCTTCCCGTTAGCCACGAAGTCGGTCTGCTGCTTCTTGATCCAAAGATATTCTTCTTTGTCTTTTCCTTCCTCATCCTTTGATGCTTTAAAATCATATTTAATAGTTAGTAAAATGTCAAAATCAGTTTTAAAGAATACCTTCATTCGGCGTTTCCAAAGCCCGAACTCCCCCTCGAACTTTGGTGGATGAATGCTTGATCCTACCATTCCTCTTGATTTTATTGTTGGGTCGACGGTTAGTCCTTTCGAGCGAACATGACTCTGATATCAATTGTAGGATTGGATTGGATCAGCTAGAGAGGGGTGAATAGCCCTGTAAATCAAAATTATAACTTCTCTTGCTTCTAGCTAAGAAAGGACACACACATTAATTAAATAAAAATAAATGCATAAAAACAAAATAAGAGACTCGAGGAGATTACTTGATTACAACCTAAGTAGTTGTTAATCCAAGGCAAATAAATCTCTAAATGACTCCTTAGTTGAAAGCGGAGTAGTCTCTTACAGACTTTGAAAGCACAGACTTGAGAAAACAGAAGTAGAGTTGGAATTACAAAGTGTGTTCTGTCAAACTAGAGAATACAACCTCTATTTATAGCAAAATGATCGAAGTGGCCGTTTTACTGACGTGACAGTTATGGGGGCGTCTCTATTGCTTGGGGGCGCCTCCAATGGATCGAAACTGATCCATTGCTGATCTGACATTGCTAGGGGTGCTTCCAAGCGTTGAGAGTGCCTCGGTTGACCTGACGTGACTTCTAGATCTTATCTGCTGCAACGAGTCTTTCGGTCAGGGTACTTCCATTGTTCCGGGGCGCCTCCATTAAACTCGCGGGTGAGGTGCCTCTGAGCATTGGAAGCGCCTCCAATGTGTGGGCGCTTGAGGCGCCTCCAATGCCTGACGTGTGAGGCGCCTCCAGCTACTTCGGGGCGCCTTCATTTCTTTCGTTCACTTTGGGTGATTGTCCAGCTATCCAGAGTTGAGCTCACCCGAACCCAACTCAGGCATCCTCCTCGAGCAGGCTTCCTCCCTGGCTTCTCGTCCCTCGGACCGCGTCCTTCTCGCCTCGTGTCCCTCGGACCGCGTCCTTCTCGCTCCACCTGTCTAATCTTTAGCTTCTCGTCCCTCGGATGCACTGAGCTCGTCGACTCGCTTCCCGTGCCATCCTTCTCATCCGCTGCATCTTCCGCTCGACTTCTTCTCATGTTCCTAAGTTCTTGCACACTTAGACACAAGGATCAAAACACACATGACCTCACTTAACTCGATTGATCACATCAAAACTACCTCGGAGTACTTACAATCTCTCCCTTTTTGATGTGCATCAACCCGAGTTTAAGTTAGGGTAAACAAAACTTAAAGTTACAAAAGATTAACTACATGACAAAAATATTGCAATTAAGTATTAGAAAAATCTGCAATAAACTATGTGTTTTGATTAACCTAAAACTCAAATCGCATTAAATTTTGATATAATACATTTAAACATATATATTCGTCGAATCTATAGGTAAGTAATCTTTGGATTTGGGCTGATTTATGTTTCGATCTTCATATTCTTCCAACTATAATCAAGA
>JBBUKS010000041.1:825151-859824 GCA_038050645.1 Hedychium gardnerianum
GCTCGCCCCCAGCGCCCCCGCCAGTCCGTCCCAGGACCAACACGGAGGAGGTAAATCACGGGGGCTAGTCTAACCAGTCCGAACAGTGACTAGTGCATAAAGAGGACAGGAATACCAATGTATTTATATGAAGTTTAACAAGAATGTTGAAGCAAATAGTTGATAGCTTCACCTACGGAGATGGGCGGTCTGACCCAGACGAATTCGGAAAATACAGATCTTGACCAGGCACCCCAGCCTTCATGATACTTGCTTACATTGAACGACAATTTGGCTTCAGTCGTTGCTGGTGTGCAATTGCAAACGCCTAGAGAGAAAACTTGACTTTCATGAGAGGAAAATGTGATGGATAAGGAAGGCATCAATGACTACTGTATATGACAGATAATCTTAAGATGTCTATCAGCAACTTCTCTGGAAGTCTTTCCGACATGAGATGGTATAATCTTCATACCTCTATCTATCTGGATAGTCTTTCTGTCATGACGATATCAAGATGGGCTGCAAAGTTTATAGCATATTTGCAATTCATAATCCTCCTGTTCTAAACAGTTGAACTTGACTTCATTTACTAGTTGCTGCCAACAGACTCAATGAGAAGGCACTCAGAGCCAAATGAGCTTGTAATTATCATTCACAAGACGGGTAAAATGTCCCTCTGGAGATTACTATAATACATATATGTTACAGCACATAAAAACTGCATAAACGCTAAATTTATCCAAGTTATAGTTGACATGTACAACTGCAGCTTTGAGACTGGTTTATCTCGAATAATAACAGTGAAGAATGGATACCATCATAACATCTTTTTTCATCCTAAAATTCATCAAAACAACCATTGAACAAGCTGAAGGATCCTTACCCAAAACCGGGAGGAACGTCAGGGTCCTCATCGGCGACGACAATTGGACGGATGGGAGACAAAACTACTGGACCAAAGCCAGGTGGTAGATTAACAACTGGTTCAGATTTTACTTTACTGATCGGCCGATCAGTTGAATCAAAACCTGGTGGTGCTTCCATCTGTTCATTTGTATCAGATACATTAATCTCACTTGTTGAGGGTGTTACGAGAGAATCATGACCCTTTTTTCCATCACTTTGTGGTTCTTTATGGGGAGAAGAGGTATCCTGTTTCTTTTCTTTTGGGTTGACAATTCTATCATATACAGCCTCCACCGTCCCCCTGATATCATTCTCAGATGATCTGATGATCTTCCAAACCTCGTCTGAAATTTGCCCCATAATTTTGCTTCTGCATCAATGGCATCAGTTTCAGATAACCTCTAGATGAAAATTCAAACCAAGTATCACACATTTGTATAATAGTGCGCCAACAGTAGATGAACAATAAACCAGAATTACTGTCATCTATATGTTTACCCAAGCTCTTGATAAATAGCATCAGAAAGTTCTCTTAGCTTCATTTTCTCAGAGTCATCTTCATTAAGTACAACGGATTGTTTAACTTCAGATACAATTCTGTTTCGTAGTTCCTCCTGTCAAAAGGTTCCACATCAAGCTATGGAAAGACAAAAAAAAAAAGGAACAAGAAGCCCACCTTTCAAACCTACATGAATTCTCAATGGTATTGCATGCATCAGTACTAAGAGATCAAAATGTCATTTTGCAAATATTTGAGCATTATGTTATATATAATAGTCTATGCATGTATTTATTATTTCCTTTTCAAAAAAAAAAGATGGAAAGAAAGGAAAAGTCAAACAAACATATATATTTTTTCCTAAATTTAGGGGTAAGCAACACAAATCAGGTTGAACCATAATGACTGGATATCTAAATAAATTTATTCATGGAACCCATGCATGTGCAAGTAGAATACATAGTCTATGCGTAATAAAGATTGTACAAGATCATATATGCTAGTCACTGCATTTATTTTTCTTTCAAATGTACAAAACAGTGAACTAATGTTAATGATTTATCAGCAAAATCAAAGGTGAAAAAAAAATACCCTACTCATCCATCATACACAATAAGAAATTCATTTTTCTGGGACTAAGGTGACAAAACAGATATTTAATTGATATGGGCTCATGAAATACAAGAAAGTACATTTTCCTATGAGACTGTCATAATAAAAGTCAAGGCACATTTACTTTTCATTTTGTTTTGTGTAATGTTTTTATTTTTTTGGTTAATTCACAGCTATGAACCTTTTCAGCTTGTCCTATGAAATTTGCTCAGATTTGTGGGTTTTCCCTTGGTTAGGAAGGTTACTGGCGGTCGTCTTCACCTAGAATATGACATTGTTTTTTATCAAGAGACAAAGTGAGTTCAAGGATTCCGGACAAAATTTTGAAATTTACTATTTAAATTGACAACTTGTCCACTTTGCAGATTAGAGTCCTCACAGAGGAGAAGCGTACAGAATTTCTACAGATTAATTGTTTATGCTAGAACAATTTTACATGAGAATCTGATAAAAAGAACTGCCTTTTTCAAAGGAAAGTAGATCATCTAGTATAACAAGAAAGTTTTCTTTGATGAAAACAATCTTGTGATTGTCCAGCTGTCGAGACTAGAAAATAAAGAACATAAAGGGGCTGCAGAATTTTACCTATGGAGGAAGATCTCTAGTGAAGTAATAATTACCTACATGTCTCTCTTCTCAAGGAATTCCATATTATCATGTGACAGATAACTTTAAAAAGATCTCCAAATACATTGTTTCCTAACTGGAAAGGTATTATTTTACAATAAAGTATATTTACAAGTTTATAATGTTCGGCTAATGATGAATAAGATTGGATACATGAAAGATAAACAGCATAGGCAAAATTCATTTTTGGTATCACTGATATCGGAAGTGGTTCTTAATCACTGCTACCTCTCTCGGTTGGGTAGACGTGATTAAAGTTTGATATTTTCTTCACTTTCCATAGCAGGTTACTTCACTAAATCACAGTTGATTCTTTGTGTGGAAAAGTAATTGGAAGGTTCGAGACCTTTACTCTATCAGAGTGGCACCTAGTGTCAGCTCAATGTCCAAAATCCAATGTCTTTTTAGCACGAACTATGGTGTGGTGAACTTTGCTTCGCGAGCAGTTTGATTCCTTATTTGCCACCTGTTTTAATCACTGGCTCATATTTGTGATTTAAATTTAAATATCGTCTTTCCTTGGGGTTGTCGTTCAACCAACTGGTGGTTCCATCAGATACTCCCACTGTTTCTTAAAGAGCAAAAAAATTCTACCGACACAGATCTATAATTGACTTAGAGTAGCTTAAAATAATCTTCTGTAAAAAAAAAAAATCCGTAAACAATAGGGATCATAGTTACCAGATTGCAAAAGGCAAATACTCAGCACATAGACATGCAGTTGAAAGCAACCACAAGAAACTTAAAACTTCAATCTAGTGCATGGCATAAAGTGACATGATTCAACAATATCCTCATGCAGCGTGACATGTTCTTCTTGCAGTATGTCCTAAATAGCTAGATAGGTTTCTCATCTGATAACTCATCGGTACACTATTGAAAAAGCGGAGTGTTCTCCATCTTCCATCTTCCATGGAAGTAAGATATGTTATTAACAGGAATCAAAATAATTATTTTCTAGATTAATATGCTATTTTTAGGGAACACTGGAATGCAAAAGTCACTATTCAGAAAGCCTCGCTCACAACCATAATAAATTGCAAGAGATGGCAAGGATTACAATGACTCTGGCACAGTTATATCTCATCAATGCGAGGCTCCGATCATCTGTCGTTACATTTATACTGATGATTTTGGTATAATGGGAATACAAAATTACCGAGATGGATCACGATAAATAAAATGGAGGGTCAGGCTCTGAGATATGAAATGGTCAGAGAATAATGAATGAACAAGAGAATATCTGTATCTTTCCTCACAGAAACCTTACATGTGAACTATAGAGTTGTGTGCAAAGATTAGCTCACTGGATTTTCCTAAAATCCTTAATTTTTTGGGGATGATTCTTCATCCTTACACCCTAATGCGTGGAACTAACGAAATTTCAAACCATCCCATATCAGATACCAACAACCTCCTAACAGCCGAAAAAAGGCAAGGTTCCAAGTAATCGACAAAAAGGAACTTTCGGGAATCCAAAACGAAAGTTCGTAGGGAGTTAAATTCGAAACCAAACGCCCCGATCGTGAAGAAAAAGACCAACAAACTCACATTTTCTTTAACTTTGCGGATGATCTTGAGGCGGAGGGAATCGAAGTCGCCGTCGTCCTTCAGCCTGGAGATCACTTCCTCCGCCGTCGGGCGCCGACAGCCGTTGTCCATGTCGCTTCCACCGCGTCGGACGCGAGCCAGTTCCCACCCTAATTGGATCGATTTGCAGGTCCTCTTTTTAATTCATTTGCAGTGAAGCCCAGTCCAAAGATATTTGGGCCGCTAAATGACCAGTCTGCTTTAAATTAGGCTGAAGATAAATAATAAACTTGGGCTTCAGCCCAATTACTAGGATTTTCTTTTTCTCTAGAAAGATAATGTAGAAATTCAACAAACTTACCTTAAATATGTATATATATATATTAATTAGCACTAGATGACAAAAGACAAAACGCTCGCCCCAACGCCCCCGTCAGTCCGTCCCAGGACCAACACGGAGGAGATAAATCACGGGGGCTAGTTTAGCTAGCCCGAACAATGACTAGTGCATAAGGGGGTAGGAACCTGGCTACTAGCCAGAATTTGACCCCCAGACCTCATGATGACTACACCTCATGCACTAGCCATCAGCTCTTCTTATGGGAACATTTTAATTAGCACTAGAGTAAATTGAGAAAAAGTATGTGATAGCAAGAACAAACCTTAAGCTTGTAAGCTCATTTCCTCTGTAAGACCCTTTTTTAATTCTCTAGGTTTTTAATGTTTTTGTAAAGAGCTTGTAATTACCTCTGCTTATAAGTCCGTGTTTGTAATTTCTTAGTATTTCTTGTAAAATATTATGACAGTTTAATAAACTTTGTCTAGGTTTACAGATTGTGTTTTCCAACTCTCTCTAGTATTAAGAATTTTCAGTTTTTATCCTAGTATACCTTCGTGGTAGAATAGTAACTATCTGTGAAAGAAAAAGGATTGTTTGACATATCATCATCTATGTGCTGGTAAGTAAGGCAGCCAACAGTTTGAGATAGCTAGGCTTAAGATCTGAAGATCCGGAAGATGATGAAAATCAAACGTTATAATTCTGAGACTTTCTAATAGACGAGGTTCACTGGTACAATCCTAGAAAAGAAGGAAAATATATTTTATATGCCTAAATATTATTTCAACAAACTTAAAATTTAACACAAGAAATCAAGAAGCACTCTCATCTTAAAAATAAACGTTCTCAAATTTACTATCTATTGAAAAAAAAAAAATCTCCCACGATATATAGAATAAAAAATAATCCTCATTTTAGAAGAAACCAAATGCAAACAATTGTAGAAGCTTAAAGTGAGTTCTATAACCATTGCGAGCTATTTCTTTCGACATGGTTATTCTTTCTTCTTTCAACATTGAAATTCCCTTTTTACAAATCCATCATTACCATAATATTCTACACCTTTTGGACGTGTGATTTTGATTTGAAGATTGAAATTACTACTAAATATTACAATAAATGCTAACAATATTATATTACAATAAATGCCAAATAATTTTTTATTTGATTACACTAAAGTGTTATTAGTTTGATAACGCTGTACATCTTCTATAGCTACACTATTTAAAGTGTCATGGGAAATAGTAACAATGGACATCATCTTGTATCTTAAACGTGCAAGCATTTAATTGATACCCCACATAACTTAAAAAAAGGAAATAATACTGAAAATTATATATATAAAAATCATTGTCAAATATAGTTTTTTTACTGTTATACTTTGTTTTCAGATAAAATAATTAAACCAAAAATAATTTAAATGAAATGAAAAAAAATACGCACAAGTGTTAAGTTTTACGTATCATATTCTTCCACATAGGAAACAATTTAATCACGTGCCTAGATACATATAAAAAATATTATTAAAAATAATTCACTACTGTTGTTGCAGATCATATTTATTTAGATTTTTATATTTACCTACGATCCGGTCCAAGATTAGGGATGAGTGAACCACCCGGGATGTGAGTCTGATGTTGGGTCGGTTATTCTTGAGGCGATTCCGAATGAGCTGATGGTGAACGAACTTTTGAGGCTTTGGGAAGGAAGGATAAGATAGATCTTCGTGTAATTATTTTGACGTTCAAGTCAAGCTGATATCTTAGTAAATAGAGAAGAAAATTTGAAAAAGTAGAAAAGTGTGAGTTTTTTCTCTTTTGAATATGTACCTCCGTCCGTGAGAGAGGATCCTTCTTCTATTTCTGTCCCGGGCCAGTGAGTCATATTTTGATTGAGGGAATGTCACATTGTGTCTTCGGTTAATCACGTCGATCTCTATTCGGGCATGAAGGTACTCAGGGTACTTGGGCGTCGAACAATCGAGAACCATGGAGTTAGATGTCGAGGATTTGGGGATCACGAAGTTAGACGTCGAGGAGTCAGAACCACAAAGTCGGATTTATACTCTCGAGTGAAAAGATTACCGCTATATCGAATTAGAGTTAGATTTAAATTAGACCCGACTCGAATGTAATCCGGAGGGTCTTGGCTCAGGCCCCCCTAGGAGGACCGACTTGATCTGTCCACGATTTGATCGAGTTTGAGTTTAATTTAACTTAACTCGACACGAGTTCCTTCATGATCATGCCTGATCTTGTCTTGTCTCTATCCCAATTTGAATTTTCACTCAATTGTGCCACGAGGAGGTGGACTCCTTCCACCACATCAATCTAGAATTACATTTTTTTTTAAAAAAAAAATTACAAAAAACTAACGTCTATTTTTAATTCCATTTTCCCTTTCCCATTTGTCGGACGACAAAATCCACCGAAATATATTTTGCTGTCTGCTGAACTGTGGAATGACCAATATGCCCTTCCTCAGTCAATGGGCACATGCAACGTCGGGCTTTAGACAGTCAAACTAAATCATCTTCTCGCTTTCATAGATTTGTCAATCGATATTAACAGTATCGGCCTGCATTGAATGCATGTCTTCATCCTCTCAAATTATTCACTGACTCAATGGCCGGTCAACTAAATCTTCACATTTCCTAATACCTTCATCATTCCAATAACAATTTGTTGCTTCTCCATCTCTACGTTCTTCCTGCAATAATAGCATTCAAATAACGTAAGCCCCATAAGTCTCTTCCACCAAGATTTGGTCAGCAACAAGAAAATCTAAGGAAATCTGAGAGAATCTACCAAGGATTTTTGTAAACATATGACTGCAGTACGGACCACCTTAATCACTACTTCCTCGAGTTGCATTCAGGGAAGGTGCAAGATCATGCCAATTCCAAGGTCCAACTAAATGTAATCTCATTCTCATGTGTTCCTATTTCTCATTGAAAAAATATGGATAAGTTTTAATTAGTTTGAACGTATAGTCGAAGCTATATCTTTATATATCTGTCTTTCATTTTCTCAGTAGATCTCGTACAGCAACGCATGGATTCTCTGAGAGAAGAGAATCTTACTGTAACTTTGCTGATACAGTGATACTTGTCTAAGTCTAGAAGCAAATTAAGTGAATTCAACATCTTTAGAAATATAATTTTATATATATATATATATAGAGAGAGAGATAGATTTGACTAATATCTGTTCACAAAAATTCAATGAGTTCGGTAGATTACCATCATGCGTGGACCTTTCTTCATACTGGTGAAGTCAATGTTTGCCCAAGTCTCCAATGGCGTGAAGCATCCTTATTAGTTTCGTTAGAACATTTACTTCATTTATGAAATTTTTTAAATTAAAAACTTGGCATTAACTCATTAAAGTCTCTCTCACTTGAGCAAATTAAATGGTGTTATAAAAATGAGTATTAATTATAACACACATAGATTGACAGCTTTCAATTCTTTGAATTTTATAAAAAAAAAATTAAAAAATATAAAAAATAAATTTTGAATATAAAAAATAAATAAATAAAAATTAATATAATGGATATACGACGTAACGTTCAAACCAATCACTAATTAATAGTCAATTTCAACATTATAAATATAGTTCCCCACATCACCTGCACTTCAGCCACTCGGCAATTAGCCACCGTATTATTAATTAATTAGAACTTAATTATGGCCGTTGGAATACTAATTAACCTCCTCGTTCTCGTCGTTGCATACTTCGCCGGCGCGGCGAGTACTGCAGTCGTAGTCTCGTCGTGGTTAGACGACGCCCCGTCCGAGATCGCAAGCAAGGTCGATTCCGGCAGCAACGCCGCAGCCCGATTTGCCACCGACTACGGCGGCGTCACCCGCGCCACCTATCCGGCGGCTGTGTTTCATCCCTCGACGGAAGACGACATCGCGGCGCTCCTCCGTTTTGCGTACTGCGCCGAGACGCCGTTCCCTGTGGCTGCCCGGGGCAACGGGCACTCCGTCCGCGGGCAGGCCCTCGCGCCCGGAGGCGTGGCGGTCGACATGGCGGCTCTCGGCGGCGGGAGGAGGAGGAGGATCAACGTGTCGTCAGAGGGGATGTACGTGGACGCCGGCGGGGAGCAGCTGTGGATCGACGTCCTGGAGGCGGCGCTGAAGCAGGGGCTGTCGCCACAGTCGTGGACGGACTACCTATACTTGACGGTCGGCGGCACGCTGTCGAACGCCGGCATCAGCGGGCAGGTTTTCCGGCACGGCCCGCAGATATCCAACGTCTACGAATTGGACGTCGTCACCGGTATCAATTAATCACCCAATCAATCAACTCATTATTTAACAGTATTTTACATGCTTAATTAAATACAAAATATCATATATATATATATTTCTATATTACAGGACAAGGCGAGTTGATAACATGCTCCAGTGAGTCAAACCGAGACTTGTTCTACGGAGTCCTCGGCGGGCTCGGGCAGCTAGGCGTCATCACCCGTGCCCGGATCGGCCTTCGGCCGGCGCCGGCAAGGGTCAGATGGCTGAGGCTATTCTACACCGACTCGGGCAACCTAACAAAGGACCAAGAGTTCTTGATCTCGTTGCCTGACCGGACCGGGTTCGACTACGTTGAAGGGCAGGTGCTACTGAGTCACCAACGAGTCGACAACTCTACCTTCTATTCGAACCAAGCCGTCAACAGTATCAATCGCCTCAAGGGCGAGTTGAGTACCATCTACTTCCTAGAAGGAGCCGTTTACTATGACTCTCCCTCTATGGCAGACCAGGTAAACATGCACCTATGACTTATTATATATCACCTATAATGATCTCGTGCATGCAAAGATCATTATATATCTATTAATATGGGGTTGGTGCTGTTGTTGATCATTCACAGAAAATTGAGGACTTGCTGAAACAGCTAAACTTTGTCCCTGGCTTTGTATTCAGCAACGACGTGACCTACCTTGAGTTCCTCAACCGGGTGCACAATGAGATACAGAAACTAAGCTCCACAGACGACGACGACGACTCCAGCACAGCTCTTCTTCATCCTTGGCTCAATCTCTTCTTGCCCAAGTCTAGAGTCAGAGACTTCCAAGTTGGGGTCTTCGGAGGGATCCTTCAAAACATTAATCTCACAGGCCTTATACTTATCTACCCCCTGAACAAGAACAGGTACGTCCATGGATGGTATAACTAGCTAGTACTTAATAGAGAGGTTATAATTGATTTATTTGCAGGTGGAATGATATTATGACTGCCACAGTTCCTGATGAGGAGGTGTTCTATACCGTAGGGTTTCTCTGGACTGCCACAGTGGAGAACTGGGGGACCTTTGATGCCCTAAATAATGAAATACTAGGGTTCTGTGATCAGCATGGGATCGAGGTCAAGCAGTATCTGCCTCACTACACGTCGAAGTTGGATTGGGCGAGGCACTTCGGATTGGTGAAGTGGGAAAAGTTTGTCCAGCTGAAGAGGAGATATGACCCCAAGTCACTGTTGTCCCCAGGGCAACAGATTTTTACTACGTAAGTAAACACGCAAGAAGGAAATGCATGCATGCAAAATTGTAAAGAGATTAGCGAGCAAATAATATGACGTAATTCTATGTATAATATTTCTTATTAAATTATAAGGAAAATTTGGCAAAAATTGACAAGTTCAACCTAGAGATTAAAGTAGGGTGCGTTTTTTTGGGATATTTTAATTAAATTAATCAGTTCAACATTAGCTGGCGCCGTATATTTGACTGTATCACTGGTGCTAGAAGCATCATGTTCTGGAGTATTCTAGAAAATTCCACGTATTTAGATTTAGCTTATTGTTTTTATTTTCTTTCGATTACTTGGTTAAGGCTTTAGGGTCTGTTTGGCCTTTCTATTTTAGACGGTGGATAAGGAAGCACCACGCCAATCAACGGTCTGGGTCCCACCCAGACTGCGGATCCGCTGTTGCTGTGGAACCCAGATCCTTTTGTGCGAGGCAGTGAGAAGCGTTCTTTATTGCTCCAAAAAGATGTACTGTGTTTGGATGCGTGCATTGAATCCCCCTAATCGCTAGCTGGCTAGCTCGTTATCTTAATGGTTAATTACTTCGCCGACGGGGGAAAATCCGAAGCGCTGTTGCCTTCTTCTTTTTTCTATTTGCTGTTTGCCCTCAATTGTTGCTATTTTTGTACTGGATCGCGATCGATTGCCGGCGATGACGACCTACGGCACGATCCCCACCTCCACCGCCCCCTCCTCCTCCTCCTCCCCCCTCGACTACATCTCCCGCGCCAAGGAGCGCGGCCGATCCGCGCTGGCCACGCGGCGGCCATGGCGACAGTTCGGAGACGTGCGAGCTCTCAGCCTCCCGCGAAGCCTCGGCGACTCCTACACGCGGATCCGCACCAACGCCGCCTATTTCGCCATGAACTATGCCATCGTCGTGCTAAGCGTCGTCTTCTTCAGCCTCCTCTTCAAACCCGTATCCCTCATCGTCTTCATCGTCTGCAGTGTCCTCTGGTGTTTCCTCTACTTCTTCCGAGACGTGCCTCTCGTCATTTACGGCCGCGAGATCGGCGATCTGGTGGTCCTCATCTTCCTGTCCATCATCACCCTGGTGGCTCTCCTGCTGACCAAGGCAACCACCAACGTGCTTGTTTCCCTGATGATCGGCCTGGTTCTGGTGCTGATCCACGCTGCGATTCGGAGGACGGAGGATCTAGTGCTGGAGGAGGAAGCTGAAGGGCCCGGGAAATGGTATGCCACCGGGCCGTAGCGAACTCTCCAGGCAGTACTGTCTCAGCCGCACCTAGTAATTTCTCTTCCCTCTTACCCCCTGTCAATTCTGTTGTTGTATGACTGGATTGATCTGAAATCTGCGGTGTTTTACGCGCATCATTTGTTTGTTACTTTGCCCGTGTGTCGTAAGATTATTTTGCCATCCGAACTCGTTTGTAAATTGTTCCTTTCCCGTTTATTTATCTAATAAGATGGCTCGCCACATCAAAACTCCTGCTTTGACCAGTATTACTCAATTCATGATCTTCTTCTACACTAGCATAATACTCATTTGCTTGTTGTAATGTGACAATCACAGTTCATTGATCATCTTGAAGGTTCAGCAAAATTAGCTGCGTTGATATACCCTATGCAATCTTCGGAACTAGGAATAGGGCGTTCTAAAACCTAATTGTAAAATATTTTGATAGGTTGGCATCATGAAGTCTTGGTTAGACAATCTGTCAATTGCTAAGGCATTCTTGAAAGCTAGATTGCAAATAACAGTTTTGAGTTTACTGGTCCACTTTGCTTTTACACCATGAGGAAGCTGTTCTGATCAACTGCTTCCTTCCCCTAACCGCAATCCATGAAAAACTATGATTTACTACTAGCCTTCGGCGGTAAGATAGTAAATTAGGGTCAGTGGTTGAATTTGCATGGCTAACAACTAATTTGATTGGAGTGGTAGTTTCACAATAGTTGAAGGATAAGCATAGTGAGTAAAGAGAACTTGAGGGTATAATATGCTGTTGATGCAATTCATGTTGTAGAGATGACCAAAGCATCACCTTCAACCTCTTGCTGCACCGGTTGTGTATCATGAACGCAAAACCTTAAGGCCGTAGTGCTGAGACATAGAAACAACAGATAGTCTATGTAGCTAAGTTTTCGGATAAATTTTAGCGACTAAAAATAGCATGATATAGACCAAACGTCCAAATTCAAGCTTTGCATGTTTAAAGTTACAGAGCCATGTTTCATCTTTCATTTTTAATACTCTTTATCTTGTTTTAAATTGCAAGTGCACTATACAATGAACTCTGGGGAAAACATGTTTTCATCTACTCATTGTAGCGAAGATACTCCAATAGTTAAAAAGAGAGATTGAACAAAAGAAGCAAAGACATTTGCTTTCTCTAATCAACAACATGAGCCTAAAAGTGGTAACAATAGATAGCAAGAGGTGATAGAAACTGTTCAGCTACAATATCAACAATGCTACATATGACTTAAAGATCAGTTAAACATGATTTCAGAATAGAAAAAAATTAACTGTTGTGGTAGAATAGTTTGAGTTGGATTTGTTAGTCCAGTAGTAGTTGTCCATATCTATGTTGGAGACAATCAAAGATGACAATGGAATAAAGTTCTGATCTCTTGGACAAGCACATTAAGGTGGATCACATGCCTTGCCTCTACTGAAACTATTGCATGCTTCCAATGATACAAAGCATAGATCAGCGTTTGATTTGTAAAATATATTTTGTTGAATTGATATTATTTTCAAAAGGAGTAAATGATTGGGCTATGGCATAAGAGCAAAACTCCAAAGTATGGAATCAACTAAGATAGTGGAAGCAAGAATCTCTGTGTCTACCATTTTTTTCGTTTTGGTGTTTCAAAACTATTTTCCCCTTCCATTTCCATTTGAATTTATCTTGTATTGTTCTTACCAGAAATATGGGAGGATATATTGTTTTAACTACATGCCAATTGATTTAGTGATGAAGAATGAATAATTTTACATAAGTTGTCGATCGAACCATATGACCATTTTGAACTAGGTGGTTTGGTAGAACCAACTGGATCGGTTGCTTAGAGTTGGCTCGATCATCCAATTGGTCTGGGTGGGATGAGCAGGCCTACAAAGTTGATGTTGAGTCAGCTAAGTTGAGTGAGTTTGTTGATACAATTGAAAACCTAATAGGTCGATCGAGTTGAGCAGACTAGTCAGTTTTGGGTGGGTTGGATCAATCATGTTAGTTGGTTTTTTAAGGATCGATCTACCATCAATTATCATAGAATTCATTGCATGAAAAATCTCAAGGAAACACACATCAAACAACAATGGTAGAAGCTCTCGATTTGTCCAATACACCATTCACTGCCTCCGCCACCAGTTCCTTGAATAACTCCTTATCGCAGTCGCAATCCTGCCAAAACATATACGAATAAACAAGCGCATTTTTGTTAAGTCATGAAATTTGACGATACCTTAACCAACACTGTGATGCTCGCTTTCATATGAATGTTTGATTGCGGAGATCTTGCGCTTGCCTCCATCGATACCAAAGTCAAATTGGCCTTCTTGTTCAGACATTCAAGTACAGAGAGAATCAAATTTATCATGTTGCATTCGGTCCTCACTACTACTGAGAGTGTGATTTGCTTGCTTGTAGATGTCGATTCGGTTGTTGACTCGGCTACATGAACTTCCACTCTTTCACAATTTGAATCATGGTCATGCTCATCAAGTTTAAGTTGCATCTCTAGTTGTTGATTCCTCTCCTCGAGCTTCGATATTTGGGTTTTCAATGTGTTTACAAAGTTCTTAGCATTTGTAAGCACTGATGCCTTGTCCTTCTATCAATTCCAGAACAAAAATTAACAAGTGAACAATCCAATCTTGAAGCCTTTTCCTTTTTCTTATGATAATCTTAAGAAGATTTGATGCATACCTTGGTCCCTTGTGGGAGTACCATTCTAAGAGTCTCAAAGTTCTCATTGAGTTTCTCGCGACGCCGGCGTTCTGAAATCGTGTGAAGCAAGTGGTTGTTGCTACTTGTAACGGCTTGAACCTCTTGCATTTGTGCTTCAAACCCTACCTTGATGTTCCTCAGCAGGCTAAACACCCTTTTAACCATCCTCTGTCCATCAGTAATAGGAACTAAACATGAACCTCTATTGGTATTATCATAAGGTTCAAATGCTTTTGTAGCAGCCTTAGACGATAGCCTATAAGAGGTATTTGTAGTCGAGGAGATGACAGCAAATATCGCTCTCGCGATCACTTCATCGTCTCGAGAAGTGTTAGAGTAGGCCTTTGCCGTGATATGGTATGGTAGAAGAGGAGATACATGCTCTGGGCTTTCTACCGTGTTAGATAAAACTAGTGACGATGAAGAATTCGATCGATTGTGGCCAATAAGTGGTGTCATTGGCAGCAACTCCTCTTCGAGTCGCGACTGTTGTATGAACTCTTGAGTGAACACTTTCTGTGCATTCATATGCAAGTTTGCCTACCAAAAGTTACAAAAACTGAGTTCATGCTACAAATAAAATAAGTTAGGTTGTACTATTCTAGCAACTCTTTGGCAGATCTTTTTTCAACAAATTATGAACTTACATAATTTCTAGATATCGTTGTGCCGATTTCTATTTCTCCGCTGGCGCATCGCAGAAAAATTGCAGTCTATATCAAGGAAGAAGTGAGTTAGTTGGAACCTTAACTGATTAAACAGTGAGTTAACAACAATTGATCAACAAGATTCAACATTTTGTAACCAACCTTAATTCCAGCTTCCTGAAACAAAAAAGTGTATCAGTAATCAAGTAATTGCAACACAAGTAAGCATGGATGTTGAAGTAGTACTAGACCTCTGATAAATTTTAGTATTTCACCTGATAGAATTGTCGTTGAACTCGCAACAAAGCCAAGTCGATGAGGTCCGAATCGCCTAGTTCAACGTAGGGAAGCTTGTTCGTGTATGCGAATCCTGGAACAGAACTGAACAGGCACAACTGATGTTCATGGAAGATTTGTGAAGAGATGGTGTGGAAGAGCATTCAAACTCAGATGAGTTTTCACCTAGAGTGTTGGATGTCGATAAGAGATCCCGCGTAGGCTTCGAAGAGGCTTTTAGTGTTTGAGGAGACGACCGAAGAGGAACTAGGCCGCCGGCCGCCATTATCTTCATGGTGCCATCCATCCTTGGACGCAAAGTAATAGCTACTAGAGAGAAGTGCTAGAAATATATTAGCACTCTTGTTAATATAATTGAGTGTGAAGGACTAAGGATTACATGTATTTGTAACATACTTGGTAGCTGATAAAAAGGGAAGAGGAAGAAGAGGAGTCCATAGGCAAATATAAGAGCATCCCAACGAGCGGCCGGCGCGGCAGAGGAACGGTCGGCGGACCTTGGGGCTGAGGAGAAAGATGGAGTCCATGGCGAAATATACTTCTAGCAAAACAGAAGAAAGAATAGTAGTCATTCAAAATCTTGGATGACTTATGGTTGTTGGTGAGTCAAATTACTCAAGACAAGTCTAGAATTTAAAGAAAGAAAAGTAGTAGGTCAAAGTCTTTGACAACTTATGGATGTCAAAGTGGAAAAAATTGAGGTGGACCAAACGATTCAACTTGATATTTGTCTCCATTTATGTCTCTTAAGAAAGTTTGAAATAATCTCTATGGCTCGTACGAGTGGATAATTGAAATGAAGGATATTGACATATTGTAAAGTTTTTCATTTGGGGAAAATAAAACAATTTTTTTTTTCTCTCCAAGTTTATGTGCAATTTTAGATTTTTTTTAATCTCTAGAAAATGGACCGAATTGACTCGAGATTGAATTAGAAAAGAGAGGTGAGTTTATTTCTTCTTCTACTTGAGAAGAAAGTTGTGGACATGCATCCTGACTTGCAAACAGAGTTCTTACTTACATGATAGACAAATTGAATTAAAAAAAATATTAATTTAATGTAAAAATATAAATTAAAAAATGATACATATATGTTCTAAGATCCATCTTATTTTGACTTTCATCTCATTAAAATAAAATTACATGAAGACAGTTTTTGAAATGCATTGTAAACTTACCTGTAAACGTCATGTGTGAATCCACGTGTGAACTATAGAGGACAAAGATCTTGAAATGGATCTTTTGATGCCAAGAAAACTTCCCCCATGGGTATGGTGTTGATTGTTGAACAGAGCGTTTCGTCTTTTGCCACAATGATTGTTGAACATTCTTATAGGGACGGTACTACTGCAGAGGTCGACTATTGATGATTTGATGTCATGATTTATCCTTGAGAATGGTTGGGAAATTTATACGAGATTGAATCTATCACCTTGGATCCTTTTGCCACCACGAATTGGACGGTTCAAGACAAAAACAAAAACAAAACAAAAAAAAACACTGACTTCAATTGTCCAGCTCAGACTGCATTAATCAACAGTTTAGTTGGACAAAAAACATTTAATTTAGATTACAACTCACGGCCTAATTAAGGTGCAGTAGTTGTGAAAAACGAACTTAAAATATTAATCATTTAAATAAATTTTTATTAATACTTTTTAATGATCAATATTTTTTTTTTAAAAAAATCAAATCATCATCTCTACCTTCCAACATTAGAATTCAAAATTCAACTATAAAATTTTGTCTCCTCACATAATCCTCCATATCCGCTTCTTCAATTTATTGTTATGATCGATAAAAAAAAAAACTTTTATAAAATATCCCCTCAGACGGGCCAAAAACTTAAATATCTCAGGCCAAGTACAGTCGTTTCCGAATCCTTTTAAATTATTTTTCGTCGATTTTCTTCAAGCTCTCCACTTTTTTCACATATATAGAGTTCCAACAAAATTCCAGCGTGAAGAAAAAACCACGCCTTCTTTCATAATTTGTACCAAAAACTAGGCCGATTAAAAGGTCTGTGATTAAGCATTTGATTGAAAAATAGTAGCTAAAAATATTTCTAGAGCAAAAACAATATATATATATATATAGAGAAATAAACATCAAGATGGCGCTGCCATACAATCTGTATGAAGCTCTCCACTTTGAGCAGAATGGAGTGGTGCATGAGAACATATTTTTACAAAAGGTGTGCAGGCAACAAGATTAATAATGCGAGCAAAAAGAACAATCGAGATAAGCAAACGAACAAATGGAGGAAAAACAGCTTGAGTTTCTGAGCTTTAGTACACCAGCAAATTATTCATGCAGACATCCATGGAGTTTGAAGTTGTGAAAGGAAATTAGTGTGCTGCCTCTCTGCTGTAATACTGATCTAAGGTCTTTGCAGGAATACGGTGGAGAAGCTCACGAGGGAAAATGCGTAGTAGAGTCCATGCGAGGTCGAGGGATTGGAAGATGTTACGGGTGTCGTAGGCCCCTTGTGAGACGAATTTCCTTTCGAACTTGTCTAGGAACTCCAGGTAGAGCTGCACCACAATGATTGCAAAATGGTAGTGTCATTGTTTTCGCATGAAGACCATACGAAACAGAGGAAGGGGAGAGAAATACCAAGTCCTCGGATGAGAGAGCCTCCTCTCCCACCACTGCTTTCATTGCTTGCACATCCTTTCCGATGGCATAGTTCGCATAGAGCTGTATAATGAAGGAAATCAATAGAATGAATTGAGATTCAAATGCAAAAACATAAATGCAATCAGTGTGAGAATTTACGCAGACCTGGTTAGAAACATCCGCATGATCACGACGAGTCATGCCCTCACCAATAGCACTCTACAAGCAAATTAATTAAATTATAGAGGAATGTAGAAAGCGTATGATCTCCATGATTTGGAAACAAAATGTAAAATCTGTCGAGAGACTAACTTTCATCAACCGTGATAAAGAAGGGAGAACGTTGATTGGAGGATATATCTGCAAAGAAGAAAAGACTAATCAGTTTAAACCCCAACGGCAAGAGTATTATTCCCATAATACCAAATAACAAAAGCTACACTGTAGTTCCACTATTTTAAGAACAAATGTACAATGTAGCCACGTAAATTACCTGACGATTATGGAGCTGCCTATCGATATATATTTGACCTTCAGTGATATAACCAGTAAGATCAGGAGTAGGATGTGTTATATCTGTTGAGAAAAGCAAAGTTTCAATCCAAAAACTAGTTTTTCTACCTAAATATACTGCAAATGGGAGGAAGCATAGATGTTTCAGGAGATATTCAAAACATAATGAAAATGTAGAGTATAATCTCTTCTAGATATCACATTCCAATTCTTTGCAAGAAATTTACTAGTCCAAACTTGCATTGGGGAAGTGAATGAGAAAAGAGAAGCCTAGTAAGTTACCAAAAGTGTAGTTCTGTACGTACCATCATTTGGCATGGTTAAGATGGGTATCTGCGTAATGGAGCCTTTTCTTCCTTCTATGCGTCCAGCTCGCTCATATATAGTTGCCAGATCAGTATACATATACCCAGGATAACCACGTCTACCTGGCACCTCCTCTCGAGCTGCTGATACCTACAAGCATTAAGACAAAAAAAAGAGACATTTAACTCATCATTTTAGTTACATAATAACAATGGAAGGGGCATGAACCAAAACGAGAATCATAAAGTTAATGAGAGTCCATCACCAACAGATTTTGATGCAATAAAGAATGTTGTGAACATTCAGAAGAACTAGAGTGGAGTTTTACCTCACGAAGAGCATCTGCATATGAGCTCATGTCAGTTAAGATGACAAGCACGTGCTTCCCACATTCATAAGCTAAATATTCAGCTGTTGTAAGAGCAATTCGTGGAGTGATAATACGCTCAATAGTGGGGTCATTTGCCTGGACAAAATAGTATGAAAGTGAATACATCCTTAACCCATTTATCGCACACTATGCATTGCATTGCCAAGGGAAGATGTAGTAGCATAATTATTGCAATATCAAAAAACCTACCAAATTTAGAAAGAGTGTTACTCTTTCCATAGAACCATTCTCTTCGAAGTCACGCTTAAAAAATTGGGCAGTTTCCATGTTGACTCCCATGGCAGCAAATACAATAGCAAAGTTATCTTCTTCACCATGCTGATGGAAGGAAACAAATATATGAATAACCATGTACATCAAAACGCCTAAGCAGAAATTACTAGATTGAATGATGAAAACCGGTCATGCTCCTATGGTTATAGCAACTGATCTCATCACCTTCTATATCTATAAAAAAAAGGGCAGCCCTGTGCACGAAGCTCCTACCAATGCGAGATCCGAGGAAGAGTCTATTGTATGCAACCTTATCCTATTTTGTATGAGGCGGTTTCCGAGACTCGAATCCATGACCTCCAAGTCACACGGAAGCAACTCTACCGTTGCGCTAAGATTCCCCTTCATAACCTTCTATATCTATGAGCTAAATAAATACAAACATAAAAGGTAATCTTCTTAACCACGTGGAAGATATACCCAGTTAACAACTCATAAATTAAGGATATGAAAAAGCATAATGACTAGATCTTACATGATGTATATTTGAGCATAACCAACTTCTGATAGTTCGTTCATAGAAATCAATAGCCCAATCCAAGACAGTTTAGGATTTATCCAACCCAAGCACAAAGGACATATCATAAAAAACTGTGCAACTCATTTGAAATTTTAAGTTTGGTCAATTCTAATTCTTCATCTCTTCATCAACTCATCCATACCCATATGAGACATCAACAGTCAGAATGATAGCCAACACCTCTATCATGGGGAAACAGTTTTAGAAACATCATCTCAGATGTTTAGGTCCGCATATTGTCTAATAACACACACAAAAAAAACTACAATAGCCAATCCTTGCCAAGAGTGAGACAAAAGCAAAGCCGTATAGAAATTTATTGCTTCTGTAATATTGCTATAAGCCTGTAACTACCATCAGCAGATAGAATTAGGTAGGTTAAGGCATAACATTATGGTCTTGGCAATAAACAAATTTTACAGTCTAGAATGTATTTGCATCAAGTGCCAATAGAATTTGTAACTTTATTACAAAATATCCTATTAATCTCATTAAAAAACCAAACCAAGTATTACAGTATACAAAATTAATCACCCGAAAATGGCAATGAAGTTGGAATACCTCCAAAAGGTTGTCAGATTTTTCTAGACGCTTCACAAGACCAGCCTGACGACAGATTTGAGCAGCTATTTCATTGTGTGGGAGACCAGCAGCAGAAAAGAGGGGGATCTTCTGCCCTCTAGCAATAGAATTCATAACATCAATGGTCGATATTCCTGTTTGGATCATTTCTTCAGGATAGGTTCTTTCACTGGGATTGATGGAACTTCCTAGAACAAAATGTCAGTCGTTGGAAGTTAATAATCCTTTTCAAGGAAAGAATTAGTGAACAGTCAAGGTTTAAAAGGAAAATCCATTTTTATATTATCTCACCAGAAATATCCAAATAAGCCTCTGGCAAAATAGGAGGGCCATTATCTATAGGCTTTCCAGAACCATTAAAAATGCGTCCAAGCATATCAAGAGATACAGGGGTCTTTAGAACCTGAATCAAGAAAAGGTAGAAGTCAGCATTATGCAGTAAGCCAAAAAACACATAGAAGTAGCATAAAAGAAGCAAAAACTCATAACAAGTATAATTAAATCCAAGCGACTGAAATTTCAGATGCTGATGGTGACTAAAGTTGAATATTGCTGCACATATACATGACATGGTGGCGTGACACGAATATGACAAAGATTGAAGCACAAACTATGGAGGCAATGCCGTAGGAGGATACAAGTACAAGAAGAATACTAAAATTGGCACTTATTGAATAAATTATTTTATGCACACTGAATTGAAAAATTTAGCTAAATTTATAGTTACAAATTGAATTTTAGGAAGTCTTGGCAAGTTTTATATGGTTTTACATCATTTGACACATACAGACATTCAAATTATTTTAATGTGTACCAAAAAATTTAATTGTATGAACTAAAATAGGATGGGTCTCGAATTATGGTAGATTTGTTTTTCTAATCTTTAGGTTTTTAAAAAAACTTTGGAGATAAATACATTTTGTATACAATTTGGGTCTTGATAAATTTTCAAGTTCAGTAGATCTTATCGAAATTAGACCCAAAACATGAATCTTCTTAAACATAAAACTTGAAAGTGACTAGAATAAAACTAGGGCCTAATAAGAAAGAGATCGAATAAAATAAACCAGACCAATCCATTTGTTGTACAAGTCGTGAGGAATGAGGAAGCAGTTTTTCAACTCAGCTACACATCTAGGTGAAAGATTGCTCCAGAATATTCCTATTCATTAAATTGATTTAACTAGAAAAAAAACATATCATATGTTCATAAGATAAATGTTGAATGGGCTACTAGAATAACACAAACTGACTACCATGGTAGTAGAAGACTCGCATATGTTGCCTTCTACTTTGTTTGTTTGAGGCTTGAAGTTATAGCATCATATATAATAATCTGAACGACTGTAAATTTTGAATTTCATGAATGGAGACAGAAAAATCAAGCTCAGATTAACCAATAACTAAAGTTCGAGTGAGTGACAGGAAGTAGTTGTATGTTAGCATAAAATTCAAGCATACGTAAGGCATATAAGTGAATAAAACTAGTCGCCACACATGGATTTTCCATCTTCTATGTGTAGAAAATTCAGAACTAAATCTAATACACTTTAAAAAACAAAATAAATCATGCTAAAACATATTAGTGCAGAAATATGCACGGACGAAAAATTCAGATAGTAGATCAAAAAGATTCACCTCCCCAGTGAATTGAACAGTGGTGTATTTATTGTCAATTCCTGAAGTTCCTTCAAAAACCTATGCAACATAGTGTAAAAAAAGATACAAATAAGATAAGCTTTAAAAACAGAAATATTTCTTGATCCTCAACATCTTTGGTGAGTTCCAAAGCAGTATGAAATGTGGTACTTTTACAAACAAAATGAAACACCGGTGATTAACATACTTAATGTATAAGCATTGAGAAACAACAAAAAGTGCTGGTTTTCAAGCAAATAATGAATACTTAAAATCCTTGGAATATGAAGTTAAAAGATACTATTCCCATTCTAATATCTCTAAAAATAATGCCTTGGTAGAAGCAAAATCTCTAAGGTTCCATCTGCCATGACGGATTATTGCATTTTTCTACTCATCTCTTTTGCCATCCCAAATCCTGGAAATACTTCATCCACGTGATGTGGTTTAAACAAGGAAATTTCAAATTTGGAAGTATAAATGTAAGAAATTTTAAATGTATATGGGGTTTAAATTCATAGAATTTGTAAGATTTTATTTTGGTTAAGGCATAGTCAACCAGATAACTTTTAATTATTAGTTAGGGGATAAGTTAGTTTTAAGGACAATTTATTAGTTTAACAAGTTTGCAGGGTTATTTTTATTTCCAAGATTGAGTCATCATTCGCCCTTAAAAGCCCCCAATATCCCCTTGTTTGATTTTCTTTCAGTTGATGAAATCTGGATCTCTTTAAGAGTTTTGATTTTCCTATTTCCAAGTTTTGTTCATGTTGGTCCTACATCAAAGGGTAACAGAGCAGTTCACAACTCTATTCTAGTTCTACCTCTCCCACACAACTGCCATATCCCTTTGAACTTTTATGATCCCAACCATTTAGAACCTGTCTTGCAGATTTGTTCCTTGATAGATCTGAGAACACCTGCACCTTCTCATTTGGAACAACATCCCAGGATACCCAGATCCCTACTCCTGCTCCCGCTCCCACACCATGGCACCTTCCTCTGTCATCTATTGTTGAAACTTCCCATTGCCGCCTACTGAAGCCAACATTCTCTTAGCAATATGACTGGTGTACACCACCATGTATTCCCAAACCAACAGCTCATCCTCCACTATACAGGGCTCATCACCTTTGTCTCTGTCACAAATAGTCGGCAATCTCACTGCCACCATATCGTCTGCCAAACCAGTAACGAGCTATGAGCCACTGCCTCAACAACAGGCAAGCACTCTCTGCACAGACAATCACCACTAACACATTCTTGGTGGGATCTGACATCATCACCAAATCATCTCCATGATCAATACCTTCCACCTGCTGATCTGGACAAATAGATTCCACACCCTTCTCCCGACCCATTAGCACTCAATGGTACATTTTCCTCTTACAGAGTCCTCCTGTAACATTGCTAAAAAATGGCCCCAACTTCAGAGAAAACACCCAAAACTCCTTAAACACGCTGTTTTGACTCCAGCAAATTTTCATTTGAAATATGTAACTTAAATTACGAAGGTGCCATGTGATGATTTGATGTGAGCTTTCAATATTTGTTCCCTAGTAAGCTTGGTTCATTAACATTCATGAACAAAGTTCATGAACAATTTATAACTTATTTATCAACTCGTGTAAAATTTAATTGTAAATTTGTTTCTTATTTTTTATTCAAATACATAAAAGTATAGAATTTTATAATTTTTTATAATCTTAAATTATTCATAATATGTTAAAAATAAGAAAATAATATAAATTTCATGTATTAGATAAACTTTTAATATAATTTATAAGGATAACAATGTTATTAATTGAGCTCAATCACGATAACATTTTTAATCAACAAGCTTGAATAAGCTCGATAAATAAAGCTTGAACACAGCTTAACCCGGCTCAGTTCGTTTACACCCCTAATAAAGTACATATTACTATTACATAATTTACTGCAATATATAGAAAACATCAATCAATTCTGCAATCTGTCTTCATGTGGATTCTTTTGCTATGATCTAAAATTGTATTAGTAACTCCTGCCAAACTTATGTCATTCATAATGTAAACATATTCTTAGGTTCTTAGATCGAAAGACACCAGCTATGATCAAGTAAATATTCAAGAAAATTGTTCTTAGTGACTCTAAGTACCTATTGCCTTGCAGTTCTGCAAACAGAATTGATTAAGCAACTAATTTGTGTCTTTACCTTCCTCTGTTCTGACTGTTCTTCACCCACAATTTTTATCTTAGGGGCTAATTTTGTTGTTTCAATCCTCCTAAGGTCATAAGTAAGACAATAGATGCATGCAAAGTATGACAAATAAGAATAGGCAAAGGTGTCAAAAACAGATGAGACAGAATTATTATCAGAGCCTTCTACAACTTAATCCACTTAAGTGAGCAATGGACAGTATGTCCACACTTAGTCAACAATAATAATACAGAAAAACATAAAAGAAAAAAATTATAAATGCTCTACAGAACTTAAATGGACTGAATATCTAAAATCATACACACCTGCACAACAGCCTTCTCACCATCAACTTCCAGGACTTGACCACGTCGAATAGTGCCATCTCCTAATCGAATATTGACAATCTCCTGGTACTTGGGACCCTGAAAGACAATTATAATAATAATGAGAAAATGAAGTGTGGGAAACAAAGAATTGGAAATTAATGTACATTTTCATAATGGAAAATACAAGAGATAAGACAATGTAACACCTTCACTTTATCCAAGATAACTAGTGGTCCTGCCACTCCAGAGACTGTCCTGTACTCTGTGTCAACAAAAATAATAGTCAATTCATAATATTTTGTATTACACAATGCATCTTTTAAAAGTAAGAAACCAATGCAAAATTATGCTTGTTATCATAAAAGAACAATTGGCATCAATTTAAATAGTTAGTGATTTCTTCTATTTCTACCATCTTTAATCCTAATTGGAAGCAAAAAAGGAATCGTGTCCACTGAAGTATCCCCTAAAGTTTTTAGGTTGTCCAATAACATGGAGATGAAGGAAATGACTCTTAATGGTGTTATTATAAATTTTCCTTTTTTCTGGAAGTAAAAAAGAAAATGCATAAAGTACTGAGGCTTCAAATGCTTCTGAAAAGAAATACCAGCTTTAAAGCAACATGGGTAAACTCCATGCGATAGATCAGCTAACCAAGCAAAAATGCACAATCAATATCAATCAAGTAAAGTAGATATAGAATTTAAATATGGGGAGGCCAACAGATAGTAAAACAACATCAAAAGGAAATTTCCAACTATTTGGAGCAAGATAAATTGATCTTATGCAGCCATTGCACTCTATGTGAGGCCATACACTTTGGTACAAGGCCCAAGGCAATCTCTCTGAAAAAAGAAGTTCATTTATATCTGTGGGCATTGTAAGCAATCCACAACATGGTTAGCCACATGAAGATTCAAATTTAGTGAAAAACAACTAGAATTGTTGAACTCTCTAATCCAAGATATAACAACATTTAACTCAAGATAGTTTTAGTACACCCTTCATCCACAGTTTGATGATGCAGGTTAGCCCTATTTTACCATTTTTTTTCTTCTTAATTTCATAATGTAAAAAATATAGTCAAATCACCTAATCAAAGCATGGTGTGTTCTGGATCAAAACTATATGCATACAACTCTAGAATATAAAATATTGTTGAAGCACAATTATGGCAATTTTCTGAAGCCTTAGGTTGGTGGGACTCAAAGGATGTTGATTGTTGATGCTACTCAATAGTTCAGACCTTTCCACCTACAGAAAACTAATCCAGAAAAATACCCATCAAATTTCTTTATAGTTTATATGGTCAGCATAGATCAGACTATACAAAAGAAAATGTAAGCAGGCGTATGATGATATCTCCATACCCATGCCAATCTCAAGTGATCCCTCCTCCAAGTCAACACCCTTCTTTTCGCCCATGCTTGAAACCTGACAAAGTTAAAAAGCAACAGCTCTTATCATAACATTTATTAAATGCAACCATGAAAATCCTATCACACACAAATAGACGAAAATAAATTTTGTTCTGAATTATAAAGAAAAATATAGAGCAACAACGCAGAATGGACCTTTTGGCTTATGCAGTCAACTTATTATGATGACAAAAGAACAAAACGTTGAAAACTTTTCACACAGATCCCACCGAACTTCTTAACTCAACTGTCAGCACAAGATAGAAATTTCAAGAATCACAAATTACATGTTCTACAAGAGAATAGGAAAAGGAAACCAGGCATGATCTAATCCCAGGCTTACTTCTAAAAGAAAATTAATAAATAATAATAATAATAATAACAACAGCAGAACTCAATGTCTACTGCCTACGAGTTCAGCTTGCACAAGTGTGCGCACATGTTTCACCCAAAATCAAAATTGAAGAACTCTGCTAATAGTTATCAACTCAGATTTCGCTCTCTTACCTCCAAAAAGCCCTCAAACGAGAGAAATCGATCGAAATATAGCACCATAAATAAAATTAAAGAAGAATTGTCATATGCAGATCCAATAAAACGATACGCTAGGTCATTTTCTCTTCTAAAACTAGAATCAATCGAGACGAACAGATGAAATCAATCCATAAATCCGATCCGCCAAACCAGCAGATCGCTCAAACGAATATATGACTACAAAGATCACGAATCAGAGGACGAACGAGACGAGATTTCCTCTGAGAAGACCGATCGGAAGCATACCTGAGAGTGGATCGCCGAAGGGGGTGACGAGGCAGAGCCGTGGGCGAAGAAACAAGGTGGAAATCTAATGAAATCCGATAAGGCCCAAGCCTAAATGAGGATCCGAGTCGGGTCCAGTCTCGCAGGCTAAGAAAATGGACCGATTGAATCTGAATACAAATCGTGGTCCGACCGTTAATTATCTCTACATGATTAAAACAAACTTTGATCAAGGAATCAAAGATACATGTGAAAATTAAAATATTTATTTATGATATCCATTAAATGAAAAACAAAAAGTTTTATAACTTTGACTATATTAAATTATTAAAAAAATCCCTCTAAATTAAAGACAAGCTTCGAGATTGATAAAATGACCTCTAATTTTGTTGGAATTAGCGCACTGATTTTTAAAATTCAACATTTTTTTAAAATGTCACATTTATTCAAATCTCAATCATCTTTTTTGTCACATTTTAGAGAGTTTAAGACATCCTTGGATTAGTGCATTCAAGAAACTTAACCATATAACTTTTGTTTTAGTTAAAATAAGTCTTCATTGACTTATGGAGACTCAAATTATGTGTTTGAGGATATATCCTAAATATCATTATCTCTAATTTGAGATATTGATTCCACATGCATCTTGTGGCCCAAAGTATATATATATATAACCAATAAAAAATTTCCCATCGAACATAACCTTATATTACATCAAATACAAAAAAAAAAAAAAAAAAAAATCTAAAAGGCACCACACTGTATGCGCAGCAAACGCGCGGAATGTGCCCTGACACGTGAATGACAGCAATAATAATAGACTCGAAGATTTTTGGTTTCTCAAAAATATACAAACAGAATCGAGTGCACCAGCAACCAAGTTCTGAGCTTTCGTACACCAGCAACTTATTCACGCAGACACCAATGGAGTTTCAGATCTGCGAAAGGAAATTAGTGTGCTGCCTCTCTACTGTAATACAGATACTGATCTAAGGTATTTGCAGGAATACGGTGGAGAAGCTCGCGAGGGAAAATGCGAAGTAGAGTCCATGCGAGGTCGAGGGATTGGAAGATGTTACGGGTGTCGTAGGCCCCTTGTGAGACGAATTTCCTTTCGAACTTGTCTAGGAACTCCAGGTAGAGCTGCACCACAATGATTGCAAAATGGTAGTGTCATTGTTTTCGCATGAAGACCATACGAAACAGAGGAAGGGGAGAGAAATACCAAGTCCTCGGATGAGAGAGCCTCCTCTCCCACCACTGCTTTCATTGCTTGCACATCCTTTCCGATGGCATAGTTCGCATAGAGCTGTATAATGAAGGAAATCAATAGAATGAATTGAGATTCAAATGCAAAAACATAAATGCAATCAGTGTGAGAATTTACGCAGACCTGGTTAGAAACATCCGCATGATCACGACGAGTCATGCCCTCGCCAATAGCACCCTACAAGGAAATTAATTAAATTATGAAAGGAATGAAGAAAGAGTATGGTCTTCATGATTTTTTAACAAAAATATAAATCTATCAGGAAACTAACTTTCATCAACCGAGATAAAGAAGGGAGAACGTTGATTGGAGGATATATCTGCAAAGAATAAACGAGAAGTCAGTTAAATCTCCTAGGATAAGAGCTACACTACTGATCCACTACGCTAGGAACAAATGTACAATGTAGACATTTAAATTACCTGACGATTATGGAGCTGCCTATCGATATATATTTGACCTTCAGTGATGTAACCAGTAAGATCGGGAGTGGGATGTGTTATATCTATGCAAAAATGCAAAATTTCAATCCTGACACTCTAGTTTTTCTACCTAAAGATACAGCAAATGCGAGAAAGCACAGATGCTTCCGGAGATATTCAAAACATCATGAAAATGTAGAGTACAATCTCTTCAAGATGTTACATTAGGATTATTTGCAAGAAATTTACTAATCTCAACTTGCATTTGGGAAGAGAAGGATTCTTAAGCTACCAAATATTTAATCTATACATACCATCATTTGGCATGGTTAAGATGGGTATCTGCATAATGAAGCCTTTTCTTCCTTCTATACGTCCAGCTCGCTCATATATAGTTGCCAAATCTGTGTACATATAACCAGGATAACCACGTCTACCTGGCACCTCCTCTTGAGCTGCTGATACCTAAAACCATTAGCATAAAGAGAACCTTTAACTCATCAATTTAGTTGCATAATAGCATTGGAAGGGTGAGACAAAATGAGAATTAATAAATGTAATTTGCCTGAATATAGACAAACTAGAGCTTAGAAGCGCAACTTAATTGCTAGAGAAAGATGAAATAGGGAGTAAAGGCTTTTGCAAAGAATGAAACTCCACTTCAGATGGGCTGAAATTTGCTATGTGGAACCAATGTTTAAAATGTGCAGCTTCATATTCTCCAGGAAAAAATGGTTGATACAAGTGAGTGAGATAATGAAGAGCTGGCAAAATAGCCAGAGATGATAACAAAACATGAACACTAAACATCTTGAAACATGAACTTCCAAGAAAAATTAAAAAAGTGACAGCATGAATATTAAATTGGTGACAGGACTCAACCCATTCATCAAAGCCATAAAAATCATAACTTTTAAAAACAAAAGAAAAACTTCAGAAACTTTTTTTGATAGAATGTTTAACTTTGCACTGTATAAAATAATTTTCAAAAAAATCTATCTAGTTTAATACTGTTTAGATGATTTTGTGTGAATACACTAACACAATCCTATTATGATACAACTAGCACGCCATTACATGGATTGCCAATTCATCAACACCTCAAGGGATTAACAAAAAATAAAACAACAAACAGTATTGCTTCAATAACATAACCAATTCCTTTTGTAATTAAATTCTTTAAGCATTCTACATACATTCTAGACATGATACATAAAACATACATATAGAAATAGATTTGATGATACAAAGAATGTTGTGAACATTCAGAAAAGGAACTAGAATGAAGTTTTACCTCACGAAGTGCATCAGCATATGAGCTCATATCAGTTAAGATGACAAGCACATGCTTCCCACATTCATAAGCTAAATATTCTGCTGTTGTGAGAGCAATTGTGGAGTGATGATGCGCTCAATAGTGGGGTCATTTGCCTGGACAATTTATTCTCCGCTTGTTTATTACATGTTAAACATTGGCAGGGGGGGAGAAACAGTAGCAAAAGGTAATTATAGAAATAGTAAAGAACCTACCAAATTTAGAAAGAGTGTCACTCTTTCCATAGAACCATTTTCTTCAAAGTCACGCTTGATGAACTGTGCAGTTTCCATGTTAACTCCTATGGCAGCAAATACAATAGCAAAGTTGTCTTCCTCTCCCTGCTGATAGAAAGAAGGAAAAAATGAATAATTAAACACACAAAATGCCAAAGTAACAAATAACTAGATTTGGCAGTTGCAACTAATCATATTCTTATAGTTATTGCAATTGATCAAATCACCTCCTATAGTACCTATACATGTAAGTTAATTAAATACAAACACAAAGGGTAATCTTCTTAATTGAGTAGCAGTGCAAGTTACACTCAGTTAACAACTCATTAATTAAGGATATGAAAATAAGCATAATGATTAGTCCCAGCATGTTAAATGAAAATCTAAGCATAACCAACTTTTGAGCTTGTTCAATCAATAGCCCAATCCTAGACAATTTAGGAATTGTCCAACCCAAACACCGAGGATATACCTACAGAAACTAAGCAACTCATTTCGAATCATAAGTTTCATGGCAATGGTAATCGAGGACTACAGTCTATTAGGCATAATATTTATGTTCTTGGCAATAGAAAATACAGTCTGTAGGATTTATTTACATCAGTGTCAATAAAATTCACTACTTAATTAGGATATATCTTGGTACTTTCATCAAAAAATTAACAACCGCAATTAATATATAGAGGTAGACAGGTTCAGCCATGGCCATGTGGTGGGGAATATTTCTTAGTTAATTCTATTATGTAACATGGGTGTATTAGCATGAACATGTCAGTTAATGCTTCCGGAAACAAATTCATATGTACCCATGCTATAAACCTAAAAACCTTGCTCAGATAAAGTTATTTCCAAGTCTTATAATATGCTAAATTAGTCACCCAAATGATCATAGTACTAGTAGTTAAATAAGATCAATGGAGTTGGGATACCTCCAAAAGATTGTCAGTTTTTTCTAGACGTTTCACAAGGCCAGCCTGACGACAGATCTGAGCAGCTATTTCGTTGTGTGGGAGACCAGCAGCAGAAAAGAGGGGGATCTTCTGCGCTCAAGCAATAGAATTCATAACATCAATGGTTGATATTCCAGTTTGGATCATTTCTTCGGGATAGGTTCTTTCACTGGGATTGATGGGACTTCCTGGAACAAAATGTCAGTCATTGAAAGTTAGTAATCCTTTCAAGGAAAGAATTATTTGACTGCCAAGGTTTAAAAGGTAAATCCATTTTTAATACCAACTCACCAGATATATCCAAATATGCCTCGGGCAAAATAGGAAGGCCATTATCTATAGGCTTTCCTGAACCATTAAAAATACGTCCAAGCATATCAAGAGATACAGGGGTCTTTAGAACCTGAATCAAGAAAATACTATGTGGTAAGCCCAACAACACTTAAAAGTAGTGAAAGAGTAAAAAATAATAAGAATAATTAGACCGCAAGCTACTGAAATTTTCAAACGTGGATAGTGACTAAAGTTGAAGGTTACTACTACTGCACATGCACATGAGATAACAACGTGACGTGACTATGACAAAAATTGAAATACAAACTATGGAGGCAATGCTGCAAGAAGATACAAGTACAAGAAGAAGATTCAAATTGACATAACTACTGAATAAATTGTTTTACGTTAATTCCAAGCAGCATAAGAAAGTTTTAACTTTTTACTAATTTTACATTTATAAATTGAATTTTTTGAAGTCTTAACTAATTTTACTTGGTTTGATATAGAAAAATCATGTCTACATGTTGTGCACATTCTTTAAGAACTAATTAGTGCAGAGTAATAGGCATGAGTCCGTAGGGTTGAGTTGATCAGGCTTTGTGAAAACCCCAACACAGGCTGATGGCTCATGGAAAAAGGATCACAAACCATTCCTCAGAGAAAAAATTTACCTAATAGAATATTCCTGAATCAAATTTTTTTAATGCATACCAAAAATTTTAATTATTTGAACTTCAAAATAAAGTAGGATGAAGTTGTAGCTTTGGCCATATGGTGATTTTTTTTAAAAAAAAAACTCAAGGTTATTTTCTAATTTTTTATATATAAATACATTTTATATATTCTATAGAATTTGGATCCTGACCGATTTTTCAGATTTTCTAAATCATGTCAAAATTTGACCCCAAAAATCAATCTTTTTGAAGATAAAATTTGAAAGTGAATAGAAAAAAATTGTAGAGTCCGACAACAAAAAGGAATGGGGAAGCAATTTTTCAACTCCACAACACATCTAGGACAAAGATTGCTCCAGAAATTCCTATCCCTTAAATTGATTCAACTAGAAAATAGCATATCATATCTTCATAAGATAAATGTTGTATGTACTACAAGACTAACACAAAGTGGTTGACATGGTAGAAGCCTCGCATATTTTGACTTCTGCTTTTTTTTTGTTCGACTTGGAGTTATAGCATAATAGATAGATAATCTGAAATTACTGTACATTATAAACCTCATGAATGGAGACAGAAGCATCATGCACTGGTTGCGCAATAACTAAAGCTCAAGTGAAATAACTAGAAATAGTATGTTAAATTCAAGCATAAAGAAGAACATGTTAATGCATAAAACTAGTCACCAAACATAAGAATTTGCAATCTTCTATATTTACCAACCTCAGAACTCAAAAATATATCATGATAAAACAAATTAGTGTAGAAATATGTGCGCGCACAAATTTCATATAGGAAGGTCAAAAAATATCACCTCGCCAGTGAATTGCACAGTGGTGTATTTGTTGTCGATTCCAGAAGTTCCTTCAAACACCTATACAACATAGTGTGTAAGATACGCTTAAAACAAGCTTTAAAAACAAAAGTACTTCTAGATGCACAATATCTTTGCTGAATTCTAAAGCAAGAACAAAACGTGTTATTTTTTACCAATCAAACAACGCATGAAACTATGTAATATGGATACTATATTATAGCCTAAAGCATTGAAAAGCAACAAAAGTACCAGTTTTCATGTAAATAACAATTACATAAATCTTTGGAATATGAAGTTAAAGGATACTGTTCCCATTATTCTCTATTAAATAATCAAATGGCTCAAGAAAAACCTCTAAGGTTCCATACATCTGTAATTTTTTTTCAACAACCCAAATCCTGAAATACTTCATCCAGGTGAGGAGTTTTCAATAAGGAAATTTCAAATTTGGAAGTTTGAAGTAGGAAGTTTCAAAACTTATTGAAGATGTTGATAAATTGCCTCGAGTTGACTTTTCTTTGGTAGGGGAGATATGATATAGAAAATTAGGGGATTTTTAAAATTGGAAGCTTGAAATTTTACAAGTTTGAAAAGTTGTAAGATTTTATTTTGGTTAAATGTGACAAACTAGGCTAATTGCATTCTTCTTTAGGGGGATAAGTTATTTTAGGTATAAGTTATTTATTTATCTAGGTTGTAGGGAATTATGCTTATTTCTTCTAAGATTGGTCATGGTTAACCCAACTGTTCTTGTTATGTCATCTTTCAATTTAATAAAATTTAAGTTCTCTTCATGAGTTGAGTTCAAGTTTCTTCTTTGTGAGTTTGTTTTTCCTACAATTTTATCACAAGGAATTCTCCAACAACGATAGAAAATAATGAACTTCCCATTGTAGTAATTTCTATTTTGGTTCTTGAACATTTGGGAATCTTCATGACAAAATATATATGCATGCTCAACATTTTTATAGCCCTAAAGAAATAACAGGAATCACCAAAAGTGACAGTTGACAAAGTGTTATACATTCATACAACTTCCTCAAATTAGTACAGATTACATAGTTTGCCCAAAGTACAAAAAAAAGCAATTGATTTTGCAATATGTCTTTGTTGTGAATTTCTTACCATGATCTAGAATAGTATTAGTCAATTTCAGCCAAAATTATGTCATTCATAATGTAAAATATCCCGAGGTTCATAGAACAAAAGACACAAGTTAAGATCTAGTAAATTATTCTTAGTTACTCTTAAATACATATTTCCTTACAGTTCAGCAAGGAGAAATTATTTAGTGATTAGTCTGTTCTATTACCTTCAACTGTTCTGACAGTTCTTCACACTCAGAATTTTTTCTTAGGAGATAATTTAGTAGTTTCAATCCTCCTAATTCCTGAGGCCATCAGTCAGACAATAGATGTATACAAAGATATGACAAAATAGGAATAGGTCAAGGTATCAAAAACTGATGAGACGGAATTATCTTCAAGACTTCTGCAACTCAAACCAAACAAGTGAGGAATAATGGATTACCCAGACAGTACTTTCATACTTGATCAACAATAATCATGCAGAAAACTGTAAAGGAAAAAATGACAAGTTCTCTTCAGATTTTAAATAGGACGAATATCTAAAATCATTCATATTTGCACAACAGCTTTTTCAACATCAACTTCCAGGATCTGACCACGTCGAATAGTGCCATCCCCTAGTCGGATATTAACAATCTCCTGGTACTTGGGACCCTGAAAGGCATTTGTAATAATGAGAAAATGGAGTATGGGAAACAAACAATTGGAAGTTAGTGTTACATTTTCATAATGAAAATACATCAGAGGTAAGATAAATGTAATACCTTCACTTTATCCAAAATAACTAGTGGTCCTGCCACTCCCGACACTGTCCTGTACTCTGTCTCACCAAAACAATAATAATAATATGAACTTATAACACATTATAATGTTACAAAAACTCATTGACACTTGAAAGAATCATGAAATCATTACAAAAAAAAAAGTGCAATAACAGAAACCAAGAATAAAGCCCACTGCACTTCTCTGCATCATTAATAGCAAAATTTATGCAAACTCGAGTTGCATTGGACATTAATAATAAAAAAATCATAGAAACTCACAATACATCAATGTAATTTTAAAAAAAAAAATCTGCTAGAAATGGGTGGAAAAGTTCAACATAATTGCCATTCTCATGCTTAAGACAACAACAACAACAACCGAGCCTTATCCCACTACGTGGGGTCGGCTATATGGATCATTTTACGCCATTGAGCTCTA